>CAUYUJ010022714.1:182285-357285 GCA_963575745.1 Prorocentrum cordatum
TTTTACGATTGCTACCACGGCGGCAGCGTATGTATTATAGCATAAGTGATGTCAATACCGTGCAGGTGTGTAGCATGGCAGAACATACTACAGCATCTTACAGTGTGCCGCGCGAATCAACCAGCATACAGTCCGAGAAGAAATGTTCGGAACGGATTCCACGCTCGCTTCGGGGCCGCCTTTTCATCTGCGTCTTCATCAGGGTGCGAGTGGAACTGTTTGCCTTTGGCGCCCCAACACCATGTCAATTGGCGGCTTCCTGGCCTTCCAGTCCAAGTGTGAATGATTTGGAGTGGATCCCGAGCTCGCGTCGCGGTCGCGCTCCCAGCGGCGTCGTCATTAGAATTCCTGTAGGTGGTGCTCTCCCCACTCGGGGCCACAATTCCTGCCCGACGCATGATTGCGAGCTTGCATTATTGCGTGCTTGCGCGTTGACGCCGGAATGGTGCTCTCGCCACCGCGCTGGCCATCATTCTCGGGTGTTTTTGTTGTCTGGGCGGGAAGTTCTACGGCCTGGCGAGTAAATTTCCCAGACCCCATTCATGGCGTCGAGGCATGCGCGGCACTTTGAGACCATGTGGGGCGCGCGGATACGCTCGGCGCCGAGGAAGTCGTGGCAATTTGGGGCTTTGTGAGACGCGCAGATGATCTTTGCGCCGAGGGTTTCGTAGCACCCTGGCACCGTGAGAGACGCGCGGGTGTGCTCGGCGCCAAGACTGTGCGCGGCACTTTCTGATACCTAGTGAGACGCGCGGATGCGTTCGGCGCAACGGCTTTCGTTGCATCTTGAGACCCTTAGGACACCTTTTCGAGACCGCTTGAGACCGCCATGGGGAGCTGCCCTGTGTGTAAGTTTATACCACATATGAAGATTATGAGACCCATCCGACCTTCACTCCTTTATAGTACTTCATTAGGGGGAGGACAGTTTCAAAGTGGATCGGGCGCGGAGGGCCGCCGCCCAGGCGCGAACCAAACGCCGCAGAATGTTTGCGCAGTTTTGGGGCCACGTCGGTTCGGCGTGCGTGTACTGCGCGATGTGACTGACTGGGGTTGTTTTTGATCAGGTCTGTGCGCAGATACATCCGTTAAAACAGTGCGACGTGTTGTTTCTAGATCTCTGCATGCGGTAACGTCAGCGTTGTCGATATACCGTCGTAGACTGTAGACTCGTTGAACTGATATGTCGCAACAGGGCAGACCAGACCATACGACAGTGACCTGGGCATCACGTAAACAGCATCATTGGACAGAGCAGGATCGTTACATGCTTTGGAGATGTGGTGTTTCCCCGCCTGGCAGGTCAGGGCCGCGAGGCTTTTAGAAAGACCCCCCCGCCCGCCCACCCTGCATACCGCCACCAGATCCTAAGGTCCACCAGAAGTCCCCGAGAGCCCCGCCCCTTCAGACCCGACCCGCCCATTCTGCATACCGCGGCCGCCAAATCCTTAGGTCCACCGAGAGTATCCGAGACTCTCGCCTTTCCAGGCCCGACCCGCCCGCCCGTTCTGCAGACCGCGGCCGCCAGGTCCCCATGTCCCAGGGCCACCGAGAATCCCCGAGACTCCCGTCCCTATCAGTATGACAGAACGAGCGAACAGCACAGATAATAGCAGGCAATAACATGACAGAACAGAGAATAAGAACTGAACATACTCTGACAGAACAGAGCACCACATAACGCATAACCGCATAACAGAACATACCCGAACAGAAGGCAACATGACTTCACACGGCCCAACATGATAGTGCACATCATGCCTTAAGATAACAGGTCAGGGCATACCATAACATTGCAATACAGAGCAGACCATGACAGAACACACCGCCACATAACATAATACACCATACGGTGGCAAACTAATGCCACAGCAAAGTTCGACATATCAGACAATGCGACACCGTACCATGACACTATATACCAAAACAGATCATGCCATCACACAGCAGCACACAGCACAGCGTACTATGTAACAGCATCGGGCACACCATACCATAGCAAAGCATTGCGTCGCAGAGTGGAGCATGATATGATCGAGCATAACCGTTATTAACATACCATGCTAGATTTGTGGCAGTCGTGCTACCACGACGGCAACGAATGTCATCGAGCATCGTAGACTGCTACAGTTTGAAAAGAACTCCCAGCACATAGCATGACATACTATATTGAGCACGACTCGACGTAATTAATATACTTCAACATGCGTGTTGCATTAGTGTCACCATTACGATCGGGCGAACCATATACCATTATAGATTATGGCATATCCGAATAGGTGCGCCACACTCTGAAGATAGCTTCTCATAACATATTAACGAGTGTGTAGCGTAGACAGCACAACGTAAGACATCACCTTACGATACCGCAACATCAAAAAACGGCATATATCATGACAGAGTTGACCACAGCACAGTTTAATTGAATCGTAAAGTGGACGCCCACTGAAGAGGGATCCCATAGCATAATTTACCGCACGTTGACACAGTCAAATGGGACGCGCGCGTCGAGGCCAGGTTGGCCAGAGGAACGATCAGGCGCAGCAGTGTCACGACGTCGCGCCGGCCCGTCGAGACCACAGCAGAGCACTTCATTCCGCACGAGCGAAAGGAGTACGGAAAGAATGGGTACAATGCCCAACAGCAGTTCCTGTTCATTTTGAACAGGACTCGCTGTCCGCGCCGCCGCGGCTGTGTCCGTTTGAGGCAGAGGGCCGCTTGCCCAACAGCGGCCGCTGTTGGTTTGGGACAGCATTTGTTGTTGGGCATTGTACCCATTTTGTCCGTACCCATTTCGGGCGTCCAAATTTACAGCGCAATTTCTTAGAGCATAGTGGAGAATATACCAGATTCCAGCATTGGTAACTACATCGACGACCGACGACTTGTGCCCTGTCAACACGCAGCGGCCACGCCGAGAACAGCACAGCAACGGCCGACTATAGACGACATTTCACAAGGGGCCAGCGCCACGACGTCACGTCGCCCCGCCTGGAGCAGAGCTTCACAAATCATGCTTGCAAAGGACAGAGCAGAGCCGATCCTTACATCACAGACACTAGGGACAGGGCAATGCTGTCATTTCAAACGCGACACGCGCGCCGTGCCCGCGCTGGCCACAGAAACAGACAGCAGCGACAGCGAACGATTAAACGACGTATCAAACGTGACAGGCGTCACGACGTCACGCCGGCTTCTCCACAACAGAACACACAAGAAATTAGTGTCAGGTACACCCGTCAGACATTTGAAAATCTAAGCGATCATGGACCCCAGCCTTCGCTGAAGAAAAACACAGTCCGGACTTGACCCTCGGCGTTTTCTTGGAGTTTATTTTTCGATCGAATGTAGGTGAATCTAGACATGGACCACTGTCGAAGAACACGGTTGGAGCGAAGTCCTTTCTTCTTACCTTGAGATTTTTTCAAGCCCTAAGCAGGGGTGTGCTACACTGGGGCAGATTCCAAGCTGTCAGAATATAAAACACTATTACAAAGCAGCCGCTATTCCAGGCGTCTCATCACACGAACATCATGACATGGTTGTGCCATGGAAGAGTCGATCGCGACGTGCGCGACGAGGTCAGGTTGGCAATATGAAGAGAGAAAAAAAGGCGCAGCAACGACCGATTGGCCGACGCTTTTGATGTGACAAGCGTCACGACGTCGCGCTGGCCCGTCGATAACATAACATAGATCAACCCAGTACAATAGACCCGATCATGATGTAATACATCATAGATGTCTAATGCTGAATACAGTGCCGTACCAAATGCAACATCCACGCCAACGTAAGGCTGGCCACAGGGCAAAAACAGGCGCAGCAACAACCTGTTCGACGTCACGCGGCTTGTGCGAAAGCTGAAGATGCAAACCACATGTGCATTTAACAATGCAGCAGCGACATAATGCTGGCGCGTTATCAAACGCGACATGCGCGCCGAGCTCAGGCTGGCCACTATAACAAAAGCACCAGTTTCGGGAACAAGCGCCGATTGTTTCGGTGGGTATCCCTCGAAGCAAGATATTTGTTTGGCGACGCGAAAGGGTCCTGGAGGGGCCTCGAAGCGAGGCCTCAGGGGAGGCAGATTTACCGAAACCGGTGCACCAGCTCTCTCTGTGCTTTTCCCGCAGGGCCCTTCGCCACCGCAGCTGGACCGCCGCCCCGGAGTCCTGGTCAGAACCTCGCACTTGCAGGAGAGGTCGTTTTAGCCGTGGCAATCGGGGGGGAGTTATTTGTTCGGTCCCAGACCTTTCACGTATTGATAATATCAAATCGAAGGTCCTTCTCTGCGTTCGGCCTCTTAGGGCCGTCGATGGGACCCGGGACCGCAAATAGCTTGGCGAAGAACCCAACCACGTGCAGTTGTGAGTGCAGTGCCGTTTTTAATACATGTTCCGCGTGCGGATAATGTATTAAGAATGCAGGGTTTAGTATTAAAACCAACGATGAGTTCATGCATGAATTTGTTCATAAATTAATCATGTCTTCAAAATCTTATATAATTAAAAATCCTACGTATTAAACATTGCCCTGTACCGCAGGTGTGGGTGTCGTCTTCCGTTGAGCTCCCTCTGGGGCCACGAAACGATGCACTGGGCGGGGAACCGCCCATTCGGTGGGCGGGACACCGCATGCGAACCCTGCTGCCGGGGCCCTCGGTGGAGATCCCTATGGGGCCACGAACCGTGTGAAGGGTGTGCCGAAATGGACGCGCAGTGGGCGGGGAACCGCATGAGAACACTGCCACTGGGGCCTTCGGTGGAGATCCCTCGTGTGAGGGGTGTGCCGAAATGGACCTGGCGTGGGCGGGGAACCACATGCGAACCCTGCCACTGGGGCCCTCGGTGGAGCTCCCTATGGGGTCACGAACCGTGTGAAGGACGCGCAGTGGGCGGGGAACCGCATGAGAACACTGCCACTGGGGCCTTCGGTGGAGCTCCCTATGGGGCACGAACCGTGTGAGGGGTGTGCCGAAATGGAACTGGGGTGGGCGTGGAACCGCATGCATTTTTTGCCATTGTGGCCTTGAATGGAGCACCCTATGGGGTCACGAACCGTGTGAGGGGTGTGCCGACATGGACATGCGGTGGGCGGGGAACCGCATGCGAACCTTGCCACTGGGGCCTTCGGTGGAGCTCCATATGGGGCCACGAACCGTGTGAGGGCGTGCAGGAATGGGCGGGGAACGATGACGATGATGGTGATGATGACGGCCGTAATGGTGATGGCGATGGTGATTACGATGACGGTGACGAGGTTGATGATGATGGTGATGCTGATGGTGATGCTGATGATGATGATGATGATGATGTGGTGATGATGTTGATGATAATGATAATGATGACCAGAATACTAGTAATGCTTATCATGATGATGATGCTGATGTTGTTGCGGCTGGTGGTGATGCTGATGATGATGACGGTGGTGGTGATGATGATGATTGTGGTGATGACGATGATGGTGGTGATGATGATGTTGATGCTGATGATGATGCTGATGCTGATGACGCTGATGATGATGCTGATGCTGATGATGATGACGATGCTGATGCTGATGATGATGATGATGCTGGTGCTGGTGGTGATGATGATGATGATCATGATGATGATGATGATGATGATGATGATGTTGATGATGATGATGATATGATGATGATGGTGATGATGATGATGATGGTGATGATGATGATGGTGGTGGTGGTGTTGATGATGATGATGATGATGATGATGATGGTGATGATGATGATGATGATGATGATGATGATGATGATGATGATGATGATGATGATGATGATGATGATGATGATGATGGGAGGAGGGAGAGGAGGAAGGAGAGGAGACGCGGGGGTGCGCGGGGCGCTGTCTCTCCAACACAAGGACCCACCACCACAGGATGGGATGAAGCATTGGCCCCTGGGAGAGGGTGGGGACTTCCGGGGACCGCGTATCAAGACAACCCAGACATTGCGTGTCTGGGTGTCAGCATAGACACTCAAGAGGCGAACGTACGGACACCGCTGCTGGTCCTGGAGAGCCCTCGTCGCCTCGGCGTATCGGTACCGCTTCGTCCCCCCGTTAATTCTTCCTGCTCCCCCCAGGAGTGTCGCTGACGACGTGATCTCGTTGCGGAGGGAGTTCGAGGAGCTCCGAGGCCGGGGCGCACCCAGGGACGCCGAAGCCTCCGTGCAGAGCGGGGCCGGCAGCGGCGACTCCTTGCGGGCCTCCTTGCAGAGCGGGAGCGGCAGCAGCGGCCCTCCGTGGCGAGCGGGGTCGGCGGCGGCAGCGGGCTCGGTCTCCAGCGGCGGCGGCAGGCCAGCTGGCGAGGTCATTGCCGCGGCCGGCCTGGCGGCCTCGCCCAGCCACTCCACGACGGCGCGGCCCCTCCCCGAGGCCCGCGCGGCGCAGGACGAGGCGTCTGCGGCGGCCTTCTACCCGTTCGAGGGCGGCGGCTTTGCCGCGGTCGGCATGGAGACCTCGGCCAGCCACCCCACGACGGCGCGGTGCCGCCCCGACGCCTGCGCGGCGCAGGATGGGGCGGCGGCGGCCTTCTATCCGTTCGAGGGCGGCGGCCTTGCCGCGGTCGGCCTGGGGACCTCGGCCAGCCACCCCACCACGGCGCGGCGCCGCCCCGGCGCCTGCGCGGCGCAGGATGCGGAGGCGGCGGCCTTCTATCCGTTCGAGGGCCCAGGGTCCCTGGCCAGCCGCCCGCCCGCGCGGCACCCCCCTGAGGCTCACGCGGCGCCGGGGCCGTCGGCGGCGGCGGCGGCCTTGCAGCAGCCCTTCGAGGGCGGCGGCCGCTGGGGCGCCGCGGCCGGCGAGGCTCGCCTCGGCGCGGCGGCGGCGGCCGCGCCCAGCTGCGGCGTGGGCGCCAGCGCGGGCGGCTGCGGCAGCGCGCGGTGGGGCGTCGGCGAGCAGGTCGCGGGCGGCGGGGGCGCCTCGGCCATCGCGGAGCTGCGCGAGAAGCAAGCCGCGCTACGCTGCGCCCTGGACACGGAGGGCGCGCTGCTGAGGCGCGAGCTGGACGCGCTGCACGGCAGGCTGCTCGAGGAGCTGAAGGCCGTCGAGGAGAGCGTACTGGGTCTGGGCAGGGAGCTGGTCAGTCAGACCGAGCTGCAGAACGAGCTCCAGGAGGAGCAGCGGCAGCTGCGGCAGCGCCAGCAGGAGATGCAGGAGTCCTGGAAAATGTCCGAGCTGCTCGGGGCGCAGCTGGCTGCGCCGGAGCATGGTGGCGGTGCGCGCTCTTCATCGCCTCCGTGCCATGGCTCACGGCACAGTGCGACAGAGGACTTCTCGGGCCCGCTGGCCTCACTAGGGGCAGAGCAGGTCCGACTGCGCAGGCTGCAGGAGGAGATGCAGCAGGCTTGGTGCGGCGCCGACGCCGTCGCCGCGCAGCGCCTGCGGGCGCTTGAGGACGCTAGTTCCAAGGCGAGCGAGTGGCTCGGACGGCTGGACTCTCTGGCGGCAGAGCAGGTCCAGCTGCGCCGGCTGCAGGAGGAGATGCAGCAGGCCTGGTCCGCCGCCGACGCCGTCGCCGCGCAGCGCCTGCTGGCGCTTGAAGAGGCGAGCTCCACCGCGAGCGAGCGGCTCGGACGGCTGGACTCCCTGGCGGCGGAGCAGGTCCGGCTGCGCCGGCTGCAGGAGGAGATGCAGCAGGCCTGGTCCGCCGCCGACGCCGTCGCCGCGCAGCGCCTGCTGGCGCTTGAAGAGGCCGGCTCCACCGCGAGCGAGCGGCTCGGGCGGCTTGAGGAGGCCAGCCTCGGGCAGGGTGAGGCTCGGGCTGCCCTGCAGAGTCAGCTGGATCACCTGGGCCGGAGCGTCGTCGGCTTCTCCGAGGACCTGCAGCGCGCGGCCTTTGATCCTCACGCCAGCCTCGCGGCGCTGCGCGCGGACGTGGCGGCGCAGGCCCGCCGCTTGGACCGCCTGGTCTCCACCATGGATGCACAAGTGACGAACCCGCCCCCGTACGCAAGCCTGAGTGCATCTGGCGCCTCCAGGAACCCCGACACCGCTGCGAGTGTTGCGACCGTACCATCCGCCAGCCAGCCCGCAGCCGCGCTGCTGCGCGCGAGGCCAAGGCTGTTGCCCCCTGACGCGAGCCGCATCATCCTCGCCTTCCGCGCCTGGGCGCAGGCCTGCCCCCTCGGCGGGCAGCTGGCGCTGGAGAGCGCGGAGCGCGGGCTGGGGCGGCTGTGGCTGGAGCTACGGGAACAGGGCTCCGAGCTGCGGGGGGTCACGGCGGAACTCGAGGGGCTGCGCGGCGGCCACGCGAGGTGCTCCTCCGAGCTCCAGGCGTTGCATGGGACGGTGCGGGAGCAGGGCTCCGAGCTGCGGGGGGCCACGGCGGAGCTCGAGGGGCTGCGCGGCGGCCACGCGAGATGCGCCTCCGAGCTCGCAGTGCTGCGCAAGAAGGCCGACGCAGCCCAGGAGGAGTTGCGACAGCTCCAGGGCCTCCGCGAGGTGGAGGAGGCGGCCGAGGAGCTGAGGGGCACCGTGGCCTCGCTGCAGGTGCTGCAGGCAGAGCACTCGAAGCTCGCGGCCGCGTGGAGCGGCGTGGAGGAGAGGGTGTGCGAGCTCAGCGAGCGCAATCAGGGCAGGCGCGAAGCCGACGACAGGATGCGGGCGGAGCTGTCCGAGCTGGCGAGGTCACACGGGGAGCTGCGCCTGGCGCAGGAGCACTCCAAGCTGGAACTCCGCAGGGCCGTCGAGGAGTCGACCGCCGACTGCGCCTCTCGCGTGCGCGAGCTCAGCGAGCGCGACCAGGGCAGGCGCGATGCCGACGACAAGGTGCGGGCGGAGCTGTCCGAGCTGGCGAGGTCCCACGGGGAACTGCGCCTGGCACAGGGGCGCGCCGAGCTGGAGCTCCGCAGGTCCGTCGAGGTTTCAGCCGCCGAGTGCGCCTCTCGCGTGCGCGAGCTCAGCGAGCGCGACCAGGGCAGGCGCGATGCCGACGATAGGGTGCGGGCGGAGCTGTCCGAGCTGGCGAGGTCCCACGGGGAACTGCGCCTGGCACAGGGGCGCGCCGAGCTGGAGCTCCGCAGGGCCGTCGAGGAGTCGGGCGCCGAGTGCGCCTCGCGCGCGGAGCTCGCCCAGGCGCAGCTCGGCGGGGCCGCGACCGCGGAGGGCCTGGAGGAGCTGTCGAGGCGCGTCTCGGAGGTGGTGCTGGAACTCCAGGACCAGCGGTCCTCCCTCGGGGCCGCGCCCGCAGTGGGTCTGGAGGAGCTGTCGAGGCTCGTCTCGGTGGTGGCGCTGGAGCTCCAGGACCAGCGGTCCTCCCTCGAGAACCTCCGCCAGACCCTCTGCGAAGTGGCCGCCGAGTCCTCGAGCGCTCGCCTCGGGGCCGCGAGGCCCTCGGCGAGCGCCCAGGCTGCGACGGAGGCCGCCGCCGCGGCCCGACGGCACGCCGGCGCAGAGACCCTCGGCGAGGGCTCTGGCGGCCCCACCGGTGCCCCTGCGAGCCCTCAGTGGGAGCTGGTCCCCGCGAGCCCCAAGGGCGCCGCGGCGGAGCCCTGCGCCTCGCCTCCGCCCAGGGCGGCCCTCGCGGCGGGCGCCCGCGCCCGGGCGGCGCCCAGCGGCGGCGGCTGCGCCGAGGAGCGGCGGCGTGCGCCGTCGGGGGGCGCGGAGGGGAACCTCGGGCGCGAGCTGCGCGAGATGGGCGCGCAGCTGTCGGGGGAGCTCGCGGAGCAGCGGGAGGTGCTCGCGGCGCAGCTGGCGGGCGCCCAGCGGCGGGCCTCCGAGGAGCTGGGCGCTCTGCGGGGGCAGCTGGCCGAGGCGGTCGGCGACGGCGCGGAGCTACGGCGGCAGGTGGCGCATTCCAGGAAGAGCCTCGTCATCGAGGGTCGCAGGAGTTGATGTTTTCTCCTCGGCGGACGGCGGCGGAAGGCCGCCCCCGCAGGGGTGGGGGTGCGCGGAGGCGGGATCGAGGCACAGCTGTCTCGCCACCTCGCAGCCGCGCCCTCCTCAGGGCACCGACTGATTTGTGCGTCGCGCCGCGCGTTTCGCACGGTAGATTTGCGGCCCCCGCAAAACTTCTTAGTTCTCGGGAGTAGCGTTGAACAAAAAGGAAGGCCCGCGGAAGGCGGCGGGAGCAAAACCACGAAGCTCGGCGGAAGCCCGCGGAAGTAAAAACCGCCCCCCCCCCCCCCAAGAGATGGCAAGTTTTTTGTTGGTCCAGGGTTGTCTTGCAGGCGAAGTTGCTGTTCCCAGCTTTTCCTCGCGCCACCTTTGGGCCTCCCCCTGGGCCTCGTGGAGGGTGCTCTGAGGGGGCCGCCTGCGCCGCCCCGGGAAAGCTGGGATCGCCGTGGGCCCGACCAGGGACATGTCCGGCAGCACCTGGCAGGTGGAGTTCCTGGGCGCCCGCCTGGACGCGGGGGAGCAGAACTCCTCTCGCGGGCTGGCGCTGCTCCAGGCCTCGAGGAAGCGCAAACATGGCTGAAGCGAGCGAGCCGGCGTGCCTTGCAGCCTTGCACCAGACGGTGCGTGAGCAGGGAAGGTGAAAAAGGCTGTCGCGGGATGCCTCCCTGCGACCGCTCCAAGCCGCCACGGCCAGCTCCCAGTCGCGTGGATTTGCGTCGGGCCCCGCTTCCCCCAAAGCATCGGCGCGCTCCGTCGCCAAGGCAGGTTCCCCGCCGATCAGCGAGTCTGGCGCAAGCCCAGACCCCCGACGTCACGATTTCTTCATAGCGTGGACCCCTGGAGGTCTGGACCCCTTCCCAGGGACCGGCTTTTCGTGCCCCCGGACGCCTAGAGCAGCGAAAAGCCGTCCGTCATGATGTTTGCCACGACGCGAGGGAGCCCCGTGAGATCCGACGTTGCAGAAACGATGTAACATCGTAGAAACTCGCAGCTTGAGCCCCAGACCCCATGTCTCTGGGCCATTTTCGAGCCGCATGCATCTGTTGAGGGTCCCGGGGCCCCGAAAACTGGGCGAATCGACGCCCGTGGTGAAAAAAGAATTGCAGCGCCGGAACCTCAGGGCATGTCAGAGGAGGAGTCGGAGGAGGAATCGGAGGAGTCGGAGGAGGAGGAGTCGGAGGAGGAGGAGGAGGAGGAGGAGGAGGAGGAGGAGGAGGAGGAGGAGGAGAGAGCGAGGAGCGAGGAGCGAGGAGCGAGGAGAGGAGGAGAGGAGGAGGAGGAAGGAGGAGGAGGAGGAGGAGGGAGGAGAGGAGGAGGAGGAGGAGCGAGGAGGAGCGAGGAGGAGGAGGAGCGAGGAGGAGGAGGAGGAGGCGGAGGAGGAGGAGGAGGAGGGAGGAGGAGGAGGAGGCGGAGGAGGAGGAGGAGGAGCGTGTGCCCGAAGAGGCCGCCATCGAAGGGCTGCGGGCCGACGACCAGCTCGCGGAGCGTCGGCGGGCCGCCGCGGAGCCCGGGCTGCTTCAGGCTTAAGTCGGGCGTGTCCCTCTACAGTGATGAGCCTGTGTTCCACCGCCACCACCACTATAAGTTGGAGGGGGGAAGGAGGAGGAGGGCGAGGAGGAGGATGAGGAGGAGGAGGAGGAGGAGGAGGAGGAGGAGGAGGAGGACCCCACCCCTCCAACTTATGGTGGTGGTGGTGGTGGAAAACACGCCCATCATACAGGAGGGATATTCAAAAGTAGTCATGGAATAGTCTGGGCATTGTTTCTCGATTCTGCATGTTAGCATTTGGGATGTCTTGCTTTATTCGTGCTTTAGCTTTCGCCCCAAATCCGCCTCCAGGGGGGGACGGGCCCGACCCAGCCTCCAGGCCGCCATCGAGGGGCTCCGGGCCGACCAGCTCGCGGAGCGCCGGCGGGCGCCGCCCGCGGAGCCGGGCGCTGCGCCGCGGGGCGGCGGCGGCAGCGCCGGCTGGCCAGGCGCAGCGGCTCCAGCTCGGGGAACGAACGATGACCGAATCGGCACGTCACCACCCACCAAACCACCCCAACCCAACCCGAAGGCTCAGATTTACCCTCGATTACCAGTGGGGGGGGGTCGGGAAACATTGAAGAAACACATGTGGAACCCTTACCCCCCCCCAACCCGAAATTCGGGTCTTCGGGTTGGGTTGGGGTGGTCTGGTAGGTAGTCAGCACGAGCGAACCGGGTGCGGGGATCACTCGGGTGCAGTGCTCAACAGCAGTTCCTGCTCATTTTGGACAGGGCTCGCTGTCCGCGCCGCCGCGGCCAGTGCCCACTTGAGGCAGGCGGCCGCTTGCCCAACAGCGGCCGCTGTTGGTTTGCGACAGCATCTGTTGTTGGGCATTGTGCCCATGTTTTCCGTATCCATCTCGGGCGTCCAGACCTAAACATAGAAACTTGGAGGTCCGCGCGGATTTCTCGGATTCCAGGTCCCTTCGGGTCATGAAAAAATCACGACGGGAGGTTTTTCGTCATTTTCGGCCTTTGGGGGCCCTCACCGGCCCTCGGGACCGTCAAAAACGACTGCAGCGGAGAAACCAGTCCTAGGGAATACGTCGAGACTTCTGGGGGTCGCGTCACGAAAAAATCATGACGCCGGGGATCTGGGATCCGCGCTGGAACCCTGGCACCTCCGGCGCCGCCACTGGCGCGCTCCGCGCGCCAGGGTGTGGGGTCCAGCGCGGATCCGAGAAATCCGCGCGGACCTCCGAGTCTTTATGTTGAGGTCGTTGTCCGTTCCCCCAACCAGCGGGCGTGCGGTTCCGCCAGTGAGGCCGCAGCTGCGAGGCCGGGGCGCACGCCTCACGCAGAGGACCCAGACCTCTCGAGTCACGGAAAAATCACGACGGGTGGTTTGTCGCCATTTTCGGCCTTTGGGTGCCCTCACTGGGCCTCGGGACCGTATGAAACGATTCCGGATGAAAAGCCGGTTCCAGGGAAAGGCTCTGGACCTCTGGGGGTTGCGTCATGGAAAAATCATGATATCGGGAGGGTATGCGGGATTCAGAGGGGTGGGGGAGGAGGAAGAGGAGTAGAAGGAGGAGGAGGAGGAGGAGGAGGAGGAGGAGGAGGAGGAGGAGGATACGAAACAATGGGAAGGGCGGAGGATATGGGGTAGAAATAGGAAGAGGAGGAGGAGGAGGAGGAGGAGGAGGCGGAGGAGGAGGAGGAGGAAGAGGAGGGGGAGTGGGAGGGAGAGCGGGGGTATCAGCAGCACGAAGAGGGAGCCGAGCCCTTGTGCCTAGGAACTTCGCCATCTGCGAGGGCAGGCTCTTCTTTGCGCTGGTCATGGCCGTGTACGGCATCATTGCCAGGTCGGGTGGGTCCTGGCCTGTGCCTTGTCAGAAGGAAAGAGCAGCAGCGGCATTTCGTCCTTTCACTCTCTTGTCCCCATTCGCTTCCCCCCTCTCTCTCATTCTCTTTCAGCATGGCGTGTGGAGAGGAATGTGGAGAGAAGGCGGAGGAGGAGGAGAGACGGATCATGGAGGGCAGGAGGAGACGAGGCAACGACGACGACGACGATGGCGACGACAACCACGCGCCAGGCTGTGCGACGGGAGAGCGTCCGGCCAGAGCCTGGAGCTCCTGGACTCGCTGCACGCGCTGGCGAGGGCGTACAGCGTGCAGGAGCCCCGCCGGGGTGGGAGCCAGGGCGGGGCAGGGCTGGGTGGGCTGGGTGGGCTGGGCGGGGCGAGGCAGGGAAGAGCAGAGAGGAAGGAGGGAGGGAGGGAGGGAGGGAGGGAGGGAGGAGGCGGGGGAGGAGGAGGAGGAGGAGGAGGAGGAGGGAGGAGGAGGAGGAGGAGGAGGAGGAGGAGGAGGAGGAGGAGGGGAGGAGGAGGAGGAGGAGGAGGAGGAGGAGAGGGAGGGAGGGAGGGAGGGAGGGAGGGAAGGAGGGAGGGGAGGGAGGGGGGAGGGAGGAGGTGGTGGAGAGGAAGGAGGAGGAGGAGGAGGAGGAGGAGGAGGAGGCAGTATGGAAGGAGGAGGCTTCAGGGAAATGGAGGGAGGAGGAGGAGGGGAATCATCACCTGACACCGTGAAGCATTCTCCCCAAGGCCGCCGTCAGCAAAGTGGGAGGGGGAGAGGAGGGAAGAGGAGGAGAACCAGGGAAGAGGGCGAAGGGGGATGGAGAGGTGGGTGTATGGAAGGGAGCTGGGAGGGAGATTATGATGTCTTGGGTCCTCCCTGGGCCCCATGCCCCATGGAGGTTCCGCGTCGCCACGATTGGGCTCTGCCTCTCCACGGAATCTTTGTCACAGCGCGCTCGAAGACAGGCTCGATGAATCCTGATCCTCCTCCACCTCCTCCTCCTCCTCCTCCTCCTCCTCCTCCTTGTCATCATCATCGTCATCATCATCAGCATCATCATCAGCATCATCATAATCATCGTCATCGTCATCGTCATCATGATCATCATCATCATCATCATCAACATCATCATCATCAGCAGCATCATCATCATCACAATCATAATCATAGTCATCATCATCATCATCATCATCATCATCAGCATCATCATCCCTATTTTTTGCATCGAGCGGACTCTAAGTGCTATGGTTGTAGCGTTCCTGGGTGAACAGACATGCGGTGGCCATCCGGCTCAGATGCGAGCGGCAACAAGAATGAGGCTGCGGGTCCTTGCAGAGAAACGTAAGGCAGACACAGAGTTGGCAAGCAGCGAAGTGCCCGTGCGGTCCTCCCTCTCCTGCTACTTCCCCTCGCTCCTCGCATCCTTCCGCCCCTCGCTCTTCCCGCCGCTCCTCGCCCCGCGTCTTTCTCCTTCGCTTCACCGCCTCCCCCCCCCGGCCAATGCCTCCAGGACGCCTCTTGCAGATTTCGATTTCTGAGAACTGGCAGAAGCCCTCGAAGACCCTACTGTTCATGCTCATCCCTCTCCTCCCCCCCCCTCTCCCTCCCACTGGGCGCAGCTTCGTGCGCATGCCACCGTGCGACGGCGACTCTTTCTCACACGGGGGGAGGTGAGTGTGGTGGGTCCCGTCAAGCGAGGAGGAGGTCTGTGAGAGGTCCGCGTGGGGCGCACTTGGCTGCCAGACAGCATAGGTTTGACCCCTCCAAGCTGTGCCCAATTGGTCCACCTCCCCCTTCTCACCCATCCCTTCTCCCTCCATCCCTCTCTCTTCCCCTCGTCCCTCCCTCCTCCCGCCCTCCTCCCTACCTTCCTCCCGCATCCCGCCCTCCTCTCCCCCAGCCAGGACAGGCTCAGAACCGGGTCCTAACTGCCTTCCGGGGCGGCATCTTGATTCCTGATTGTTGATCCTTTCACCTGGGAGCAGTTTTTCACTCCACATTGTCTTCTCATGGTCCCATGGGGCCCAGATGCGTAACGGCCTCCCGAGGCCGAAGCCGACGGAAACTCCAGGGGTATTGAGGAGACCGGGAGATCCCCAAAGTTCTTGGGAGGAGGCGGGGTGGCGCTGGAGGTCCTCCGAGGCGGCCTCTGGATGCCGCAAAGAAGGCCGAAGACGACAGACTGTGTCAAAGTTGCGCAAAACAGAGGAGGCCGAGGCCAGCGGCGATGAAGACGCCGATCCGGCGCGAGCACGGGACGTCCCTTCGGGCAGAAATCTACGCGGCTGCGGCGACGGCGGCGAAGTCGGTGGCGGCGGAGTCTTGCGACGGCGGCGGCAGCGACGACGCGCGCCAGGACGACTCGTTGGCGGCGCAGCGCGGCACCTTGACGGAGGGGGCGCCGCGTTCCTTTCTGCGGCGCTCGGCGCTCGCCGCCGCCGCACGCGTGGCCGTCGCCGCCGTGGCCGCCGTCGTCACCTCCGCCGCCGCCGCCGCTGCCGCCGTCCTCGGCATCGTCACTGGCGCCGCCGCTGTGACCGCCGTCGTCACCGCCGCCGTCTCCGTGGTCGCCATCGTCGCCGCCGCGGTGGTGTCCTCGGGGCTGTCATCGTCTTCGTCGTCATCGTCGTCGTCGTCGCCGTCGCCATCGTCACCACCGCCGCCGCCGCCGTCGTCGTCGAGGTGGGGCTCTGGGCGGCAGGCGTGCCTGCGGTGCGCGCGGGCCCGCGGCAACGGGAAGGAGGGCAGCGAGCAAGGGACAGCACGAGGAGGGATGAGGAATGGAGGGGGGGCGAAGGGGGAGTTTGAGGGCGAGGGGGGAGGAAGAGGAGCGAACATTGAGGGCAAGAAAGAGGAGGATGAGGAGAGGATGACCAGAAGTCCCAGGAATGAGGCTGATTCGGGGTACTAGGGGACGGGGAGGAGGATCAGGAGGAGGTGGAGGAGGCTGAGTGGAGGGAGGTATGGTTCGGCAGCCTACTTATGCAAGATTCAGGATCTGGGCAGCTGGGAGTGTGCGGCAGCCAGTGGGCCCGAACATCCTGCGGGCTCATCTTGCTCGCCAGATCACACATGTCAGGGGTGAGGGAACACAATGAACGAATGGAGGGAGAACGACAACCCCTCCGAGACAGATACACAAGGATCAAAAGAGGTTCAAACCAAACAGAATGCGTTCGCCCTCGAAGCCAACACGGCGCCAGAACTTACACAGGCCTACGACTCCAGTTGTACCTGAGTTTTTTTGGCGGGGGCCCTCTATCCGAGCAGGGGAGTGGCAGGAAGCGCGGTGAATATGGGGAGGGTGCGTGAGTATGAGGAGAAGGGATGAGAATAATCCGACAGGTTTTATCAGGAAAGGGAAGAGGAGAAAGGAGGCGGCAGGATGTGTAGGTGGGGCAGGAGGGAGTGAATGGATACGTAGGAGATGATATGGTGGATGAGGGATGACGGAGGGAGGAAAAGGAGCCCGAGAGAGGGAGAGCAGCAGGAGGGCCAGGATGAGGAGGAGGAGGAGGAGGAGGAGGAGGAGGAGGAGGAGGATGCGGACAAAGGAGTATATGGGGACAAGGTCGAGGAGGAGGAGGAGGCAATATTACCAATGCGCGTGCATGGGGATGATGCGTGGAACTGGGCAGAAAACGTTTGTCAGTGTGGACCCCAAACAGTGTGCGGACGGCGTGCCGTGCCATGCCTAGGGCCTACCATGCGAAAGACGTGCCGTGCCGTGCCCGAGTGCAGCGCCGTGCCGTGTCGCACCCAGGTTGTGGCGAACGACAAGGTAGCCATGCCTTGCCTGTGAGCTGTGCCGTACTGCGTCGTGCTCGGTCATATGCAACGCTGACCACCCCGCGCCGAGCACGCCACCCCGTGATGCTGACTCACCATGCTGTGTGTGTGTTATCTCTAGCTCATGCCGCCGCATCGGGCAGGGCCCACGGCTGGCGTGTCACCTCACTGCCAGCCATGCCTGGATGTGCTGGATGGCGGTAGGTGCTGCCGGATCCGAGGCGATCCTCGAGGGCCCGGCCGCGTCCCCGCGCTCAGTACTGCCATTGACTCCGCCTCGTCGCCGCGCGAGGCCGGCTGCGCCAGACAAGAGCGTGTGCTCTCAAGTAGGGTTGCTGTGTGGGGCCCCTGCTCGGTGCGGAATGTCGTTGGCATCTTAGCTGCTTCGATACGCCCGTTTTGATACGCAACGCGTACCGTGCTCAAAGCTTCCATGCCAATACGCTGCGTGGTGTCTCAGCGTACTGGCCCAAGTGTTGGCGAACGCATCGCGTCAGACCTATGCGTTTCAGTCTACGTGTTGAGCTCCGTATCAGCACGCTACGTGTCGCGCGTTGCGTACCGGGGCAGCCAAGGCTAGCATACCTTCGTCTGGAGCGGAGGGGATCTCCCTCCTCGCCAGGGGGGGGGGCAAGGGGCGCGCCGAAGTGACCCGGCCCCGCGCGCCGGGGGCGCCCTCCTCCAGGAGTACCGCTACTACCTGCTGGAGCCGCTGAGGCGGCGGCGGTGTGTCACCGCCCACCAAACCAGCCCGACCCAACCCGAAGGCCGGCCCCGATTTACCCTCCATTTCCAGTGGGGGGGTTCGGGGCACATGGGAAAACCACAAGTGAAGCCCGTACCCCCCCCCAAACCCGAAATTCGGGTCTTCGGGTTGGGTTGGGGTGGTCTGGTAGATGGTCGGTGTGGCCCTCCTGCGCCCCTCCTGCCATGGAGGGTCGGGAGGAGAAGAGAGGAGAGGAAGGGAGGCGGACCAGGGAGACGGAGAGGATGGGGAGGAAGTGGAGAAGGAGGAGGAGGAGGAGGAGGGGGAGGGGAGGAGAGGGGGGAGGAGGAGGAGGAGGAGGAGGAGGAGGAGGAGGAGGAGGAGGAGGAGGAGGAGGAGGAGGAGAGAGAAGCGGGAGAAGGATAGGATTGAGGAGGGGGGGCGACGGCAACGACGACGACGACGACGACGACGACGACGACCACCACCACCACGATGCTGACGAGTGGGATTCTCACGAGGACAAGGAGTGGGACGAAAGGATGAGGATGATGATGAGGACGAGGGTAAGGGTGATGAGAAGGAACTCGAAGGCGAGGATGGGGATGGGGAATGAGGAGGGCAGCGCGGATAAGGACCTGAGTGGGGTCAGAGCATGCGGAGGAGCAGGTGGAGGGAGGAGGAGCAGGTGGAGGGAGGAGGAGCAGGTGGAGGGAGGAGGAGGAGGAGGAGGACCAGCGCACCGGACTGACCGGGGTTCGGGTGTCTCTGCTGCTCTGCCTCTGCTGCAGACTCCCCTGCCGCACGCTGCGCCTCCCTGGTCAGCATGTCGAGAGTGACGGGGTTGGGCAGCGCAGGGCCTGCTCCGCACTCCATTCTCTGGATGACGACAGGTCTCGAAGCAACTTGGCGCTGCGACGTCAGTACTGTTGGGGGGCGCCTGGGAACTCCTTCTCAAAAGCCCTGGCCTAGCTCTTCAGGCCCAGCAACCTCAGACGCAGCTGTCAGTGCCGAGACGGTCGAACACATCGCTGTTGTGACCTTTCCTGTCCAGCGAGAGTTGGGCGAAGGCCTCGCAAAAACCTGGACAGGACAGGACGTCTCTTCCAGCTTTCGCGGCCTCTGATCTGGCTCTGGTTCTGCAGCGTTCGCACAACCAGAGGCCCTCGAAAATTCCGCCCACTGGCGGGAGCCGCCCTTCTTCTGGTCGCCGACCGAGGGGGCGCCAGCGTCGGCCCCAGGGCCCGCCGGGGGGGGGGGGGGGGCAGGAGGCGGAGGCTGGAGGGGCGCGGTATCCTTCAGGGGCATCGTTTTAGGTCTGACACTGGGCCCTCCGCAGGCCGTGCGTCCAGGTCTCGGGGCGATCGCGGGCCAAGACTGGAGGCCGCCAGGAAACAAGGAGACCGAGCCGGGAGCCCCCGCTCGGCAGAGTGGGCCCGGACCTCGGCTTCGGTCGGGCCGCCAGCTTTGACAGCGGCAGCGCTGGTTAGCCTATCAGCGATATTGCTTCCTTTGGCCAGGTGGTTCCCCTGGAACCCGCTGTTAGGGGTTCCAAATGCTGATGAGCTTTCGCTTTTTTTCAAATTCTAGGAAGGGCCCCCTTATTATGTGCACTCTAGCTCCATCCTTGCGCACACACACACACATTTCCCCTATGGAAACAGCACCTGGTTACTGCATATTTCTCAAGAGCGCCGAGGTGGTCAGAGTGGAGGGTAGTGAGGAAGGGGCACATGTGCCCGACCGCCATAGCTACGTGCTCCTCGGCAGCCGACGTTGGCGGCAAAAGGGCACCCGTCTGGCCCGTGAGGTAGGCTGAGCACTCACCGTGCTCGTCCAGAGCGGCAAGTGACCATCCAGTCTGATTCCAGATCTGCGGTCCTTGCCTGAAACAGGAGCCGAATCAGGACCCCCCCCCCTTTGCCCTCTTCAAACCCTGCTCCCCTCCCGGTCCCTTCCGTTCCCACCCCCTCCCATCCCCTTCCCGCTCCCGCCCGCCACGTCGCCCTCCTCGGCCTGCGTTCCACCCCTCCCCCCCGCCTTCCTGTGCACCTCAACCAGACCCGGATGACCAGCACCTCCGATGCGAATCCGGCCCCGCGGGCGAGCGCCCTCGAGTATCGGGCGCACGGCAATGGGGGGGAGATCTGGCAAGGGGGTGTCGGACGGGGCTACTTAGGACGAGGATAAGTCCTTTTCAGAGCGTCCCAGAACCTCGCAGAGCGTTCCAGAGCGCTCCGAGGAGGCCGCGACGGCCGGATACATCCTCCCGAGCCGCCAGGTCTCCAAGATTTTCGATTTATACGCACCCGATCTTATCCCTGTCCTGGCTTCGTCTTTGGGTGAAGAAAGATTGCAAAAAAGGATTGTTTTTTTTGCAATCCTTGGTTTTTTTCTGCATCTTTGCAGCAGCGGTCTGGCCCCGCCGCTCCCCGAAGCCCTAGGTCGCCCGCCGTTTGTGCCCTGC
This sequence comes from Prorocentrum cordatum, assembly GCA_963575745.1. NCBI lineage: Eukaryota > Dinophyceae > Prorocentrales > Prorocentraceae > Prorocentrum > Prorocentrum cordatum. Next base: position 202,429 of record CAUYUJ010022714.1, read on the forward strand.
CCCCCCCCCCAGCGACGGCTGCAGAAAAGGAGCCCTTCAGGAGGCCTGCCCAGAAAAGGACCCCTTCGGGGCCCCTGCTGAGGCCCTGTCGGGCCCAACGCAATTTTTCTTCCCGCCCACCCCGCCATTCAGTGGCGCCGAAAGAAGTCGATTGTCAAAATAGCCCCTCCTGGTCACCTCCCTGCCTCCGCACAAGCCTCCAGCGCTGCGATTCGATTAGCGGGTCGGCTGCAGAATTGATTCACCCCAAATTTGATTTGCCAGTCGAATCTACAACAAAGATGCGCATAGGATTGGCCGATCCACGACAGTTCCGCGCATTTGCCACGGATCCGACGAAGACTCCGACGTTGGTATACGTCTGTTCTGCAGTCGATTCCTCACTCGAGCGACGTGGCCTTGAGCCCAGGAGCCCTCCTGGGCCGGTGCGCCATTCCAGATGTCGCTGCCGAAGGTTCCAGCGGCCCAAGGGGGGGATCAGTGTCGCCTCGCCAGCGCACCGCACCCGGGCGTCGCAGCGCCCTGGCCCGCAGTGTCCGCTCGCGACGGGAGCCGGCTTCAGGCTGTCGGCGGCGGGGGTCGCCCAAGCCCCCCCCCGCGCGTGCTCTGGGACGGAGCAGCCCCTGCAGCACCCCGACCTCGCTTGCCCCCCCCCTCCGCGACCTCCCTGCGAGCGGCGCCCAGTACAACCCCCCCTAGCCGCCAGATCTCAGAGATTGTCGATTCACCGCCACTCGAACTTGTCCTCCCCCGTGCCCTGAGATCCGACGCTGCAGAAGACTGCAGCATCGCAGAAAAGCACGGCCGGGGCCCCGGACCGCATCTTTCGGGCTCCTTTTTGCGAGCCGGATCGATCGGTGAGAGCCCCGGAGCCCGACATGGAGCGAGAACGCCCGTTGTCTACAGGAGAAATATTCAGAAATCGTAAAAAATAGTCAGGGGGCGATTGTTCTTCTATTGGTGAGCATGTTTGGAGCATGGTTTGCATATGTTTTCATTGTTCATCGAACCGCATCGCATCGGATCGGATCCGGCCCGGGGATGCTCTCGAAGGGGCTTCGGCGGAGTGCTCGGCGCGCCGCGTCAGCGGCTGGAGCAAGAACCCATCGGGGCCCAGGCTCGGCTCGCGACGACGCGCTCGCGAAGCACCTCCCGTCGTGATGTTTTCGTGTGGCTCGAGGGGGTCTGCAGGGCTCGTCTCGATTCCTCCGATTCGATTCGATTCTATTTCGACGGCTTCCGATTCCGATTCGATTCGACCCGCGATTCCGATTTGGGTTCCGACCTCTTCCTGAAGGCATCGTTACTAGCCTGCCGATGTCCGCCGATTCGACCTTTGGCTGCCGATTCCCTTCGATCCGATCCCTTTCGATCGCCGATCCGACTTACCGATTCGATTCTGGGCTTGAATCGGGCCTGTTTTTTACAGGAGGAACATGCACAAATAACGGGCCCATTTGTTTTTTTTATATGTTTGGCACATGTGTGGAGCATGTCTTGGCTACTTCTATCTTTCGCCCACGATCCGCCTGTAGGGGGACACGCCCGACCTGATTCTGGGCTCTCCTGGGCCTGCGGCGCCGCCTGCCCTGGGCCCTCCACCCCCCCCCCGCTGGCCGCCGGCCTCCTCTCCTCGCCGAGGGCGCTCCCCCGGCCGCTCCCCTAGCCCTGGTCGGGGGGCGGCAGAGAGGGGGCGGCGGTGACCAGGGCTAAGTCGGGCCTGTCCCTCTACTGGAGGAATTTTCAAACATTGTCAAGTCATGTATGGTGTTTATACATATAACATACATATGTATGTATATATATATATATATATATATACATGCATGCATGCATGCATGCATGCATGCATGCATGGATGTATGTATGTATGTATGTATGCATGCATGTATGTTTGTATGTGTGTATGTATGTAGATTCGCGTTTTTTGTTGGGGGGGGGGGGAACATGTTTTTGCATTTTTTGGCGGACGACTTTCTCGTTCAAAGAAGATGTTTGGATTTGGTTTTGATTACATACAAGTGTTCGTCAGAAATCCGCCTGTTCAGACTTGATGTGATTAGGGGGGGTGGGGATCTCACGGCGGGGGCCCTGATGTCTCCCCAGACTTCTTGGCGTTTCTCCTTGGTTCAATACGTCCCCGGCCCCCGCCCCCGGGGCCGCGCTATGCCAGCTGGCCATGATGCCTTGCCCCCCCCCCTCCTCCTCTCCTCCTTCTTCTCCTGCTCCTCCTCCTTCTCCTCCTCCTCCTCCTCCTCCTCCACCTCCTCCTCCTCCTCCATCCTCCCTCCTCCCTACTCCCTCCTCCCTCCTCTTCCTCTCACCCTCCCTCCCCTCCCGGACGCCCCCCCCTCCTGGCCGCCCCCGACCTGGCGCTCGCAGGCGGGCGCACCTCCGCTTCCTGCCGGACGGCCTGGCGGACCGCGAGGACGGCGGCATCGTGCAGGATCGCTCCGTGCAACCCGCCGCCCACCCTCCCGGAGACTCCACTTTTTCGTGCCGGGCGTGTTTTCGCGCAGGCTCAAGGGGGATCGAGGGAGAATCGATGCAGTGTCCTAGTTGGCGCGCCCACTGTGGGCGCACGGCGGTGCGGCGGTGCCGAGGGAGAATGAGATGGAGAGGACGACCGAGGAGGAGGAGGGATGAGGAACGAGGACGACGACCCTCGCGGCGACGACGACCCTCGAGGCAGCGCAACACTCGGGAAAACGTAAGATTCGAGTAAGCCGGAACTCGGGTTTACCGACGTTTTTTGACGAGCGCGTCCTGGATTTTTGCGGTCCGGTTTTCGTGGTATGTCTGCAGCGGGAGTTCGCGTTAAATTTCAGATTGGGTCTCGTCATCTTTATGATGGCCCCCGTCAGGCCAACCCCAGTCCCCCGGACCCGAGTTTTATGCCTTCCCGATCTGTTAGGCGGCACGATGGAGAAGTTCCCATTGTTTAAGGTTCGTCCCCTCCAAACCTCGCCCCGACCCCCCTCCAAAGCGGTATTGTTCCTTATATGTTTGCTTTTGCGCTCCTCTTGTTTTGGCATAGTGCACGTCGCGTCGCACAGAACAAAGTCGCAGTTCTGCTTGGCAAAATCAGCAGTATCGAGGACACCGCGTAAGAAATGATGAGCATGGACAACACGTAGGACAACACGTAGGACAACACAGTATTGATAATAACACGAATGATATGGACAACACGTAAGTATCTAGAACAACACGTAGGACAGCACATAATCGATAACAACCCTTTTGGAGCAAAGCCAGAGCTCGACGGGGGCGGGTTCCATGGGGCGAAGCCAGAGTTCGACGGGGGCTGACCCGCACCTCATTGTCGAATCTCTCAATAACCATTCGTGCTCAAGCTATGTTTGGGATCGACCACATCGTCGTGGCTGGAAGCGCCCCAGAGCCCTTTCCCGCGCAGCAGACCAGGGCGCGGGGCCCGCGAGAAGCCAAAACTAGTGGACATTTCTTGGCATGGTTTTTTTCTCGCGGCCTTGGCGATGACGAGGCTGGCGCCGACCCCGCGGAGAGCGAGGGCATCCGTGCGCGCGGCATGGCGTCCATGAGGTGGGAGCTTGCGGACTTCACCGAAGAGGGCGCGAGTGTGGCTCGGGCGCTGGGTAGTTTCCCCAGAGGTGCGTGCACGGAGAGGTGTGTTGGGTTTCTGTGCTATTATGTCGTGCAGTGTGAACGTCTGCAGGGCGCCCGTCATGATGAATGCAACTCAGCAGATGCAGCAGCAGTGATGGCAATGACGGAACGCTTGGGCGACATCCTTCTTCAACCATGTGGTCGCACTGTGGCAGAGTTTCTTCAGGGCGGTGGGTGCGTGCCAGCCGCCATGCATGTACCCCTGCACGTAGCCCAGACAGTGCTGCATGGAACCAAACGCGTTGTTCGGATCGTCCCAATTCCTTCGGACTTGAGGGGCATGCGGTACACGTCTGTGATTTGCGATGCCCCGAGGCGTCGAACAATCATGACATGGGCCAAGGGTAAAAGTTCGTCGGGCGCAGTGGGGTGTATCCCAGACAGCCGCGACGTCGTCGTCGCGCAGCCTGCTGAGCAAGACTTTCTCGATATAGCCAGTCGCCCAAGATTGCGGGACAAGCCGAATCCTGGCGGCGTCGTTTTGAGCAGAGGTTATCATGTCAAGACGGCCATGGAGACAATTAGAGCCATCGGGTTTAGCAGACATTTGAGGGCCCAGGCCAATTTCTTCGATGCTCTGCAAGATGCGACTTCCTATATGATGGAGATTACTGGGGCGTTTGACTTAGATGCATCTGATTATCCGCTTCTCGAGAAGCATGAGACGCCAAGTGACAGGAACTTGAGACGTGCGATTATGCGATTAGATGTTGTATGCATGCTTATTCATCGGCGGGAGTTTCTGCAGGTCAGGGATCGCATCGTGAGCATCCACATCTTTTCAGACGCCAGCGATTGATTGGGCTCCGAAGTCCAAGGCATGATTGCGGACTTCGCCTACGACGACGGCACCTTCGAGCGCCGCACCCTGCCAGGGTGCTCATTGGCGCATGGCTTCATGTCTCGGCTCGACAAGCGCTTGCGTTCCTATGGGTCGTCTTCTTGATATGCGGGCCAGCTGTTGAAGATATGCGGAGCTTCCTGTCCAAGGTGCGGTCGACGACGACCGACATGGGCGCGGAGCTCTATTTGGTCGACTGCGTGGACATCCTCGACGCTTTCCACAAGCGGTTGGCTGGGCATCCTGTGCTCGCGCTGGGCGGACATATCGACAGATCTTCGCGGCTGTTGCCAAATGCGATTCGTATTTCGGGGTGGTGTCACATTTGCAGCAACATAGTTAAACGACTGGTCCATCTCGCAGAGAAGTGGCCGCAGTGGTGCAACGCGATTAGGGACCTGTGCCATTGTTTTCGCAACTCTTCCTACAGAGTCCACATGATCAGGGGGCTGAAGCACAGCGTCCCTGGCGTCGCTATGTTGCTGAAGAGCTTCACGGCGTCACTCGCGAAGTGGCGGTTCGAGACATTGGATGTCGTGTTGTCGCAGCTGCTGAAGTTGAGGACCTTGTGCCAGGAGCACCTCGACGAAACGCTGTTCGAGAAGATCGGCGACTCTGGCTGGGTCAAGCCCTTTCCCGCAGCATGTCGGAACAAAGAGCTCTGGGCGTTCATGTCGGTATCTCACAAGTTTGTGGTTCACCCGCTTGAGAAGCTGCGACGCTGGGGATTGGGATGCGCATGTCACGACGCTGAGCGGGCGCGTGGCAAGCGCCCCGAGTGCCCGAAGGCTGGGCGGCGCCTGGGCGAAGCTGTCAGCCACCTTTCTGCCCAGCGTGATGCTATGCGGGCGAAGATCCAAGGCGTCGCTCTGGATGACTGCGAGGGCTCGGGCGACATGAAGTTGCTAGTCGTTCACATGCTGCGGAATGCCTTCGACGATTTCCAGAAGTTCAGGTATTTGGAGGTCGTGCCGTGGCGCTTCGCAATGGCCGGCGATCCAGGCGAAGCTCGCGAAGTACTCCGCCAAGTCGGTCTTCGGCCATTGGCGGACCACGACCCAGTGACGAGGCAGATATTCAATGCTTTTGGCGACGACTTGAGGGCTTCAGCCGACGGCGCCCCCTGCTCGCCAGCATTGGCTGCAGAGTTGCGGGCCCCGCGGAATTGCCCGCTGGATGAGCCCCCAGGCGAGGGTTGGCACAGACACGCGAGCTATGAAAAGCATCGGGCAACGTGCACGAGGCTGCTGCGCATCAAGGCGTCGATCAGGCTGAAGGAAAACTTGGCCAAGGTGAAGCAGTTCGCCCCGAAGCATAAGTCTGCTGGGCGGGCCGTCGTGGAGTACGAGTGGCGCCATTACAAGAGAATACTGCAGGTGCACACGCGGAGGGCTAAGCAGAATGTCCGGAGTAGATCGACGAGCGTCTACCACAAGATTTACAGGATGGATGATGCAGTGACCGACGACTGGGGCAGCTTGGTAAATATCGGTGGCGTCTCCTGCGGCGCCTGTCGTCGTGCCCGCGATTGGCTCCGAGCTGCTTCGCAATGAGTTTGCGCTTGCCACGTTCACGCCAGGCTCGGTGTTCAGCGCGCCGACAATCCAGAATGGCACTGCAGAGAACGGTGACGCCGTGGAGGTCGCTGGCACGAGATTCTCCCAGATCGTTCGGAAGACCGCGAGCAAATCGCGCCCTCACCTCGTGCCCACGGTGGAGGATGCCGACGACCTCAAGCTGACGTCTCCTCTGGTGCTCTACATTCAATCCTTGGAGATATGGCGAGATAATCGTGATAGCAGTGGCGGCTTGGAGCTCTACTCGGATTGCGACCCGATGTGGGTGTTGCCGAGTGACGTAGCACCTGGCAACGTATTGTTCAGGAGCGTGCAGCGGTGGACGGTCGTGAGTGCTAGCGAAGCGGTGCAGCGCTGCATTGCCGTGTCCTCGCCTGTCCACGCGAAGCCAGACATCCCTTTAATGGGTGCGGCTTGCCCGACATATTGCATCTGCGACGAATTGCGTCGCAGAGGTTGGGTTCACAAAAATCACAGGGTTGCGCGCGCACTTCTCGATGATAGGCGAGAGTATGACGGCAGATCGGCCACGCAAAGAAAAGCTTACTTTCAGTGTTTGTTGTCCTTGCCAGAAGTGCTAGGCATCTGCGGTCCAGGGGGGGCTTCCGTCAGACCAGCCGATTATTTTTGTATAAGCTTCTTCTTGTGGGCAAGGCCGTTGCTCCAGGTCTTGGCAATGACCGATGCAAGCAGTTGTGGTGCGTGCGCAAAGGGATCGATCCGAAGCCCGCCTTGCCCGTGCTTGCGGGTCTTCCCGATGTCGTCGTCGCTGGGGCGGAGGTGGCTGTCGGTGCGGCCGCGGCCGCTGGAGGTGGCCACGCCGCCCCCCACGGAGGCGGCCATGTTCACGTCGCACCCCCTGGAGGCGGTCACGCTCCGATTCTGGAGCATCCCCCGCCTCCGCCCGATCCGCCGCTGCCCCCTCCGCCCGAACCGCCGCCCACCGATCCCGTCGTGGGGCCAGGAGGCGTTGTCGTAGCTGGCGAGGAGGGCGCCCCGCCCGACGCTGCCGCGGCCCCCAAGCCGAAGGTCGCTCGCGACTGGAAGGCCGCGGTCGGCGGCGGCGAGATTTGTTTGAATGATTACACGCCGCCTGCTGGCGTTCCTTATTCCAATTGGATTTTCAAATGCAACCGCCATGCAGGTTGCGCAAAGAAGAGGAGCGTTAGTGCTGCGCATATGAGAATGTGGGGCCCAGTCGAGATCCCAGCCTTTCTGCACTGCTGGCGCGACGTAGTGGCCCCGCCAGGCATGCAGCATAACAAGGTCATGCCTTCTGACGAGGACATTGCTGCTTGGGTCGCAATGCACGGGGCTGACTTCGCCAGGGATCACGGTTTAGCCTTGCCCCCTTGACCGATCGCGGCTCGAGGGCAGGGGGTTCGTGGGGATTGGGGGAGGCGGAGGCGGTAGGAGAGTGATGACGAGGCAGATGACGGTGCGAGGGTGGATGGGTCGGGGGAGGAAGGAGCGGGGGTGAGGGGGGAGGGGTGATCACTACTCAGTATTGTGACGTTTCATTGCGCCTTGGCACCTTCGCCCTTGTTTGGCGTGCACTGCTGCGCTGCGCTGAGCTGGCCAGGCACGCGCTGCGAGTCCAGCAAACAACGAGTCTAGCCAAAAAGGAGTCAAGCAAAACGAGTCGAGCAAACAAGCTAGTCGAGCATGCCACACATTCATGCAACAAGGGCGGTCTCCAAGGGACCTGAGATGGACCCCCTGTGGTCGGCCTGGGGGCCCGAGGGCTTCCGATTGGACTGTGGACTTCGGCATGGTTTCAAGAGGATTCCAGGAGGGCCCCATGGCGTAAACACGATGAACTATTTTGTTAAGGGCCCTCTACCCTTGGGGCCTTCTTGGCCCCCATATTTCAATCCGCGTGCCTTCCTTCAAATACGAAGCCGGCCTCCTTTCATTCAGAGTACGCCCCGGCCCCCATGTAACAGGCTTTCGGGGACATGGGAGCGGGGCGCTCGCAGTCGCCATTTTGGCTCAAGCCGTAAGCTGACCGACTCGACCAGCCAATTCGGTCTCTCTCGCGCTTGCAGTGCAGGCGCTATGGCGTCGCCCGCCGACGATGCCACCCCCCAGCAGTCCGACGTGAATCTGGCAGTGGAGGCCCAGGAGTTCGGCCTCATGGCCGCGAACAAAGGAAACATGATCAAGTACTTGAGCAAACGCCTCTTAACGATGACAAAAGAGCGAGACGCTCTAATCATTGAGAATGACAAGTTGGTTACCTGCAACGTCGAGCTCACGCAGAGGGCCTCATCCCAACGCATTGTGATTGCCTCCCTGAACATGAAGTCGCATATTGTCAAGCTTCTCAGAGCACTCACGGATGATGGCGACGGCGGCTGATCCACTGGCGATGACGACGGCGGCAGCTCCAGTGGCGATCGCCAGAAAGACGCCGTCGCCATCAAGAAGAATGGCAAGGGCACCGTGGAATACCCGAACTTCCACAAGAAGGTCCACTTCCTGAGCCGCGCCGCGGTGATCTGCCAGGGCGGCAAGGTCCACGAGAAGGTGGAGAGTGGCGTCGACCGTCGCAATAGATTGCGTCGGGAGCAGTACGCCATCGACAAAGCGAGGGACAGGGTCAGGGAGGAGCTCGACAAGCAGAGCTCGCCTGTGGCAGTGGCAGTTCGCGCTGCTTCTGGCAGTGGCAGTTCGGCGGCGTCTTCTGGCGGTGGCAGTTCGGCGGCTTCTAGCAGTGCAAGTTCGGCGGCGCCTGCCATCGCCGACGGCGACGCTGCTTCCATCGGCGACGGCGACGCTTCCATCGGTGACGAGAAAGAAGCCGACGGCGAGACCCCGCAGAGGAAGCGCCGCCGCTGGGCCTCTGGCATTTTGAATCCCTGAGGTTCTAAGCAGAGGGTGGTCAATGAGTCAATGACATCTGAGTGACTCCTGAGTGGCCTGGTCAGCTGCGATGTTTTTCTGGACTGCCTGGCGGTGGGCAGTTGCGATTGTCTGCGCAATGCGTCGCAGTAGAGGTCCCGAATCGGCCGTGCACAGGGATTCGTGTGCAAGCATTGCTAGCTTTACTCTTAAGCTGGGCTGTGGCTGAGTAAACAGTCACATGGGTTGTGAGTAAAACAGGGGCTCTGGGTAAACAGTTCCGAGTCTAGTTCGGCAGGGCTTCTGGGGTAGTTCTCACGGTGTCGCGTAGTAATTCGACAGTTTCGAGAATAGTAGGTTTCGAGACGTAGTTCGACGGTGTCGAGTAGTACTTCGACAGTAAACGGTTTCGAGTAGTAGTTCGACAGTTTCGGGAGTAGTATGTCGACGGTGACGTTGGGCCAGGTCAACCATATGCAAGCTGCACTCAGGGTGTGTAACGATGAGGGGTATGAAAGGTCAGGCGTAGGGCGAGGAGATCTCGAGTAGGGCGGTGAGGTCACGCGTAGGGCGAGGACGGGTATGGCAGGAGGACGGTGAAGTGCTCAACATAACATACATAGGAAGACACCATGCATCACAGGAGCATACAGCAGTGCGTAAACGCATGACAGAGGAGCTTGAGGCATGTTATGGGGATGTTGTGGGGATGTTCCAGGGTCATGTGGGGATGTTCTGGGGATATAGTGGGGATGTTCTAGGGTCATGTGGGGATGTACTGGGGTGATGTGGGGATGTTCCAGGGACATATGGGGATGTTCTGGGGATGTTGTGGGGATGTTCCAGGGACATGTGGGGATGTCCCTAGGCGCGGACGTGCTGGCGAGGATCGCTTTTTCTGTTGATGCATGTAGCAGTTGTTCGCATTGTCCTCTTGTGATAAGGGCACAGTGAGCCAGATCCGCGACAGCCTCTGGACATGCGTTTGTTGATGCGTGAGTTTCAGGCGGATCCTCCTATTATGCTTCGCGCGGCTGTGCTATCATCATTGATGACGCGTTGGCCTTGTCTCACTCTTCAGGCTCCCCTCGTCAGCCCCCTTCCCCTCGTCAGCGTCCGCCTCCTCATTAGAGCCCCCATCGTTGCGGTTGGGCCCCCCCCGTCAGCGCCCTCCTCGTTGCCACCTCCGCGTTGGCATCACCTTCCTCTTTTCATTGTCCTTCTCGTCATGCCTCCTCGTTGACACTATCGTCCACAGGGGTATCCCCACGATAAGGTTGTTGAAACGGCTGTCCTAACCTCCCAGACGGCGGCGCTAACGCCCCACGCCCTCCTGCTTCAGCCGGCGGCGCTAACGTCCCAGAGCCCCAGACACTCCAAGGAGGCCCAAGAGACCCCAAAACTTGGGCTTGCTTCAGACGGCGATGCGAACGTCCCAAGAGTCCCAGAGTCCCAGACACTCCAAGGAGGCCTAAGACACTCCAAGGAGGCCCCAGACATTCCTGCTCCCCCCCCCGACATTCCCCCTCTGGCAGCCTGCGTTCAGGGCCAAGCTTGATCCCAGCATGGACTGACAACCGCTCCTGGAGCCCGCGGCGCGACAGATGCCGCCGCCAGCGTCCGTCGCAGACTCGCATCGCAGCAGGCTTCCCTCGAGGCCCCCCGCGGATTCGCGCGGGCGGGCGCGCTCGAGGAGCTCGCGGCCTAGGCGCGGGCAGCGGCGCCTCGGCAGCAGCCGAGGCGAGGGGGGCTCGTCCGTTGCCAGCCCGCGCCGCCGCGCCGAGGAGGGTCGGCGGGCAGCGGCGGCGGCGAAGAGGAGCCCCAGCCGCGCCGAGCTCGACGGCAAGAGAGCCAGGATGCACCTCTCGCCACCACGGTCCACGTCTCCTGCTGCCACGCGTGCTACGAGTGCGAGGTCGCCGTCAGTTTCAGGTCGATCCCAGTCGGTAGCATCGGATCGATCGGGTGGCAGCCGCCTCAGCGAAGGTTTCGACGCATCCAATCTGACGGAGGGCGGCCCCGTGTGCACCGAGTGCGGCTTGGTGATCGCGGATGGCGACAAGAGGTACCGCTGCTTGATGTGCCACTACGAGTGCGGGCTGGCAAAGCGGTCCATGGAGAACGAATGTGCCAAGGATCCTTCGCTCAAGCAGGCCGTGGAGAAGATGAAGACGAAGTCGCCCGCGCAGTATAGGGACATGATCAAGGTGTTGATGACGTCCAGGGGCAGTGACAGTCGCAGTGAAGGTCGCCGAGGGGCCACCTTCCAGGCCCGCGCCGCGCTCAGCGATGTGGTCGGGCTGATCAGGGAGTTCACCAAGGAGATCGTGCGCTCCAGGAAGAAGGGGTACTTGCTGCTGACGAAGGGCCAGTACATTGCGTACCAGGTTGGCTCGGGTACTTAAGCCCGACTCCACCCCTTTTGAGCTAGGTTGAGGAGGCTCCGAAGATTTCTTAACAGAAGTTGGTAGTGTAGGTCGAGTCGAGTACGCGATGGAACGACGTTCGTTCCGTAGCCATGTTGGTTCAATTGGCAGTGCAGTTGGTTTCGGGATGTTCCATCGCACGCATGCTCGTTGCTGGCTTCTGGACGCAGCGGAGGCTTCGCCCGCAGTGGCGGCGCCAGAGGCGGCAGCAGTTGGGGGGGTCTGGTCATACGACTCGGTCTTCATGCAGGAGTACCGCCCGATCAAGTACCCTCGGCCTCGTCGCCGCGTTTGCCCACCCGGCGTGTGGCTGCCCAAGCTCAAGAAGGCCCGCGCCACGGCCAGCACCGAGGCCAGCTCCGCGGCCAGCCCGACGCCTTCTCGCACTCCTTCGGGCCCAACGTCGAGCCCGACGCCGAGCGCGCCGTCCGGCTCTTCGACGCCCATCCCGAGCCCGTGCTCAATGTCGACCCCGACGGCCAGCTCTTCGACTGTCACCGTGATTGATTGAGCCCGTGCGCGTCGGCCACGCCGTCGTGTTTCCCGATCTCTCGTGCGGGGTGCACCAGAGAAAAAACTGAGGGGTGCGATGGGCCGACGCCGTGGGAAGAGGGGGTCGATCAGGGGTGGGAATGCGGATGCGGATGATGGGGGAGGAAGAGGACGAGGAGGAGGAGGAAGAGGAGGAGGAGGAGGAGGTCCCGATCCATCCCCATGGTGTGGAGATCCTCGATAAGGCCCTTTGGTGGGTTCTTAATGGGCAACGTCTGCTGGGGCCTCACTTCTATATTCGCGGTGTCTTCATCCCGTAGGGGCAGGAGGAGGAATATCGTGAAGCTCTCCCATGTCCCCGAACGCCTGATCTGGACCATGGGGGGGGGGGGCGAGCATCGTTCCAGATGTTCCAGATCAGGCGTTCGGGGACATGGGATGCTTCGTCCCGTCGATGCTCGGCCCCCCATGTTCCGCCGTTCTGGGCTCGGTCGGGCCCTCGGGAAGTTCGCGCATCACATCCAGGGGGGCTTCGTCTCCTGGCTTCGCCCTCCGCCCCCGCGGAGGTCTACACCAACGGCTGCTCGCGCAGCCAGGCCAAGGACAAGTGGACCCGCGACGTCGCCGACAAGAAGGTCTTCAAGAGCAAGGATCTTCTAGGAAATAGGGGGATGACGAGGATGAGGAGGCGGAGGAGGAGGAGGAGGATGAGGAGGAGTAGGAGGAGGAGGAGGAGGAGGAGGAGGGCGTGGGGGAGGGGTAGGAGTAGTAGGAGGAGGGTAACGTTCCTCCCAGTTCATCCCCCTCCTCCTCTTCGTATTCCCTCCTCGCCACTCCTCACTCCTCCTCCCCCCCTCCTCCTCCTCCTCTTCGTGCTCCCCCCCCTCTCCCCCTCCTCCCTCCCTCCTCGTCCTCCTCCTCCCTCATCCTCGTCCTCCTCCTCCCTCATCCCCCCTCCTCCGTTCCTTCCGCATCCACATCCCCGTGCCCCTCTTCCTAGGAGAACGGCGCCACGGTGGTTGCCGTCAGGAAGCCGACTGAGATCTCGAAGGAGACCATCACGCGTGATCGTGTGGTCGTCCGCGGCGAGTCCTCCAGGGTCGGGGAGGCGGAGGCGGAGGCGGAGGCGAGGCGCAAGCTGTCGGGCAGCGTCCTCTCTTCCAAGGGCGGCAGGGGCCGCGGCGAGATGGCGCTGCTGGATTCAGATGAGGAGGAGGACGGCGCTTGCCAGACTGACGAGGATGGCGACGGCGCCGAGTGCGGCCCCGAGGACGACGACGTCTTGTCGGGCACGGGCTCGTCGGTGCGGAAGCCGAAGCGGTCGCAGAAGGACGCGGCGGAGATGGCCATTCAGAACGCCGAGACGCTAGAGCAGGCCCTCCCGCCGCTGCAGTCCGACGAGCTCGTGCCTAGTCTCTTCGCCGCGGCCAAGAGTTCCACCAAGCGGATCGTGATGGCGAAGCTCGACGAGTACAAGGCCGCCAGTGGGCCGTGAATGATGAGGATGAGGACGAGGATGAAGATGACGATGAGGAGGAGGATGATGATGAGGAGGGGGAGAATGATGAAGAGGAGGAGGATCAGGATGAGGAGGACGAGAAGGATGAAGATGAGGAGGAGGAGGGGGAGGAGTAGGAGGAGGAGGGGGAGGAGGATGAGGAGCTCGTGGCCCCAACGGCGCCCCAGGACATGGGCCTCAGCCCTGGGATTTCTTGGGGCCCTATTTGGGGCCCCCATTGGAGCCCTCCTGGAGCTGTCTTGGGGCCTTATTGGGGGCCCTCTCGGAGCCCCTTGGAGGAGTCTTAGGGCCATCTTAAAGCATCTTGGGGCCGTCTTAGATCCCCCTGGGAAGTGTTTTTTGGACACTCCTCTCCAAAAACACTTCCCGAGGGCCTTCCTGGGCCCCCATCGGAGCCGTCTTCGGGCCCTCTTGGGGGCCTCGTGGGCCCCCCCCCTTAGGGCCCCAAGACGGCCCCAAGAATGGCCCAAGAGAGCCCCCCCCCCCCTTTTTTTCACACAGAGTCACCCGAGAGGGCTTCTCCGGGTGATTTTGTGGGGGGCCGTCTTGAAGCCCTCTTGGGGCCGTCGTGGGCCCCTCTTGGGCCCCTCTTGGGGCCCTCTTGGCCCTCTTGGAGCCCCCTTGGGCCGTCTGGGGGTCATCTTGGACCATCTTGGGCGGTTTGGTTGCGCCCGTCGCAGGTCGGCAAGAGTGACACGACGATCGATGTGCTCAAGCAGTTGCACGACAAGCTGAAGGACCACGAGGAGGTCGCCTGCCTTGGCATCACGCCTGTGATCGAGGAGGCCGCCAAGGCTTACGCGGGCCTCCTTGCGTTCGCTGAGTCGGTCATGCAGTGGACGATGCCGTGCAACCTGATTGATCAGAAGGCGGAGGCCGAGAAGTCGATGAGGGCCGTGGACAAGAAGATGTACTTCATCGCCGATTGCACCCACACACTCCGCGGCGTGTTGACGCGGCAGGCGGCAGGCAAGAAGAAGGCTCAGCGCCAGAACCGTGGCGCGGTGGACAAGGTCGCGAACAGTCTGAAGGCCAGATGCGCCCCCGCCGTGCTCGCCCAGATCATCGCCCCAGTCGCCATGAACATGAACCAGCCACACGCGGATGCGCACTCCAGCCTGGGCGACGCAGGCGAGTGCAAGGGCCAGCCTGCGAATGGCCTCATGACCTTCGGCTTCGCCAAGACTGAGGGGGGCCCTTCGGCGCGGCGCGACTCCTTGAAGAAGCAGCTCGCCGCGTACGGCGAGGAGATCAAGACTGTGGCGAACTCGTCCATCACATACATCGTGGAGAAGAAGGGCACCCACGGCTACAGCCCGCTGGCGACGGAGCACGAGTTCTGCCACGGCGGAGGTGATTCCAAGGAGCACGCGGGCGACAGCACCCGATTGCCTGCCCTCGTGTTCTACCAGAAGAACTTCGCGCTCGAGTTCACTCCGAGGGCCCACCCGTGGGCTGGGGCTTCCCGCTACATGACGATTGTCAGTGGCAGCGCGGCTGTCGTGTGCGTGTCGGCGTCCGCGGTGGCGGATGGCGGCGGCAGCGACATGAAGGTGTTCTTGCAGAATGCCGAGAAGAGTGCCGATGTGATCAAGGCATCCCCTATCTTCATGATGCAGGGGGGGGTCGTCGCTGTGGGTCCCCTTCGGCACGTGGCCGATCGTGATGGGCCTTCCTAAGTGGGACCCTGGCGCCAAGGACTGGGCGAAGAACAGCGAGCAGGATGGCGAGCACCAGGACTGGTTGCAGTACCTCGTTCGGCCGATCGTCGACGCGGACTTGGACCCGCAGGCCGACAAGAGCACGCGCTCCGCCGTCGCCTGCCTCATGAGCAAGGCCTTCCCGACGCTGCCGAAGGCCTTCTTCAAGGATGGTCTGCAGCAGCTGCGCGAGTGGCGCGAGAAGCTGGAGACGAGGGAGGATTAGGCGGCGAGCTGGCTTCCCTCTTCTGCTGCCTCGGCGCCACTCCCTGAGGGGGCAGATGCAGGCCTGCATCTGCGAGTGGTGAGGGGGCTGCGCCGCTGCACGCGGCGGGGCTGCGTGCGTCGGAGTTTTCGGGGCAGTCTGGAGGCCCAGGCTGTCGACAACGTTTCGAAGAAGTGGCTGGTTACCAACCAGCGGCTGGTTACAATAGAAAACATGTCGCGCGTGCATTCTGGGAGCGGACAGTGGGGATTAAGAGCAAGGGCGCGCGCAAGGCATCAATCCAGCTGCCTGCGGCAAGCCCCGCCCGTTCAACCACTGGCTGCGGGGTGGGGCAGTGGCCACTCAAAGCCTCGGGGCGGGGCAGCGGCCACTTGGAGCCAGCTCGGGCAGTCCCGAGGAGGATGGGGATGAGGATGAGGAGGATGAGGATGATGATGAGGACGGCGACGACCGCGCCGACGAGCGGGGAAAGGGATCAAGTGGGGCAAAATCGGAGGGCGATGAGGAAGAGCAGAAAGGTCGTCGTCGTCCTCCTCTCCCTCCCCTTCCTCCTCTTTTTTTTCTCAACCCCTCACCCCGTCCGTTGCCATTTTGGCTCAAGCCGCAACGGGCGATGCTTCACGCGACTGCGACAGAGGGCCCTCTGGCGAGGCCGCTCGAGCCGCGCAGTTCCTCTTATGGGCACCTCCCTGCGCCCCCCTGCGCGCTCCCTCCCCGTTGTTCGTGGTCACTTTGGCTAAGGTTGTCGTGCTCCGTGGGCGCTGCCCACTTGGACTGAGCGTGCGCGTCCGCGCCGCCTTGCCCCGCTCCCGTGCGCCAGCGCGCGCGGGCGGCGAGTTCTTGTGGGGGCGTCGCGCTTTTGGCGCCGCGCCGTGTCGCGCTGGCAGGCTGGCCTTTTCTCCAGGCCGCCTGCGGCGACGAAGATGCACTTGCACGCGCGCTCTCAGGGGGATTTGGCGATTAACCAAGCAGTTGCCATGACGAGCGCCCTGGCGCTCCCCTTTAATAATATAGGGCTCTTGGGCGCTTTCGGAACACTCGCAAAATCGAGCTGCGGGGCCCGTGGTCCAAACCCGAGATCCCTGGGCCATTTTCGCGTTCCAGGGGGGGCGCCCCTTAAGGCATGGAACTCCTGCCTGGCGGGCCCCATCGCGCCGCCTATCACCCTGTACCAGATGGCTCCAACAGGCAAGCCATGGATTTCCCGTTATGTTTTTCCAATGTGTGTGAGATTTTCGCCTTCTCGAGCTTGCGACGCTTCGAGCGTGCCCGGGAATGCTTCAAGATTGCGCCAAACCGCCCGAGAGCCCCCCACATGATTGCTCCAGGTCAGCCCAACAGGACTCCAACACGGCTCTCTAGATAGGTGTGCGTGTACATATATATATATATATATATATAGTATATATATATATATATAGATATATCTATATGTGTGCATGTGTATATATGCGTGTGTGTATATATATATATGTATTATCTGACCATCGCCGTACTAATCAAGGGGGCCCAAGAGGCTTGCAGGGTGTTTTGCGGAAACAGTTTTGACCCCTTTGGGGGGCTGTTTTGGTGTCTTTTGAGGTATTTGTTTGCGCCTCTTGGGGAGCCGGGGCCCGTTGGAGGCCTCTGCGGGGGTCCTTGGTGCCTCTCGGGGGCCGCTTTGGGGCCGTCTTGGGAACCACATCGAATGCACCGCAGAGATTGGGCCGCATAGGTTGCACTACGCAGGTTGCATCCTCTTGGGCCGCCGTGGGGGCCTCGTGAGTGCCTCTTGGGCCGTCTCGGGGCCATCTGGGGCGCGTCTTGGGCCGTCTGGGAGCGTCTGGAAGGCGAGACGTTGCTGACGCTGAAGGCGTGCGTTTAACCAAGGGATCTGGGCGATTTTGGCCTCTTGGTGCTCCCTTAGGAGGCCTCTTGGGGTGTCTTGGGGGCTGTTTTGGCGTCTCTTTAGGCCTTCTTGGGGTCTCTTGGGGGCCTCTGTGTGGATCCTTGGTGCCTGTCGGGAACCGTTTTGGGGTAAGCTTGTGCCATTTTGGGCGCCTCTTGGGCTGTCTTCGGGCCCTCTTGGGCCGTCGTGGGGGCCTCTTGAGTGCCTCTTGGGCCGTCTTGGGGCAATCTGGGGGGCGTCTTGGGCCGTCTTGGAGCGTCGGGAAGGCGAGAAGTTGTTGGTGTACGGTTTACAATGGGATTTGGCGATTTTAGCCTTTTGGTGCTCCCTTGGGAGGCCTCTTGGGGTGTCTTGGGGCGAGAAGGGGGCCTCTGGGACTGTCTTGGGGCCACGGGCGTCTTGCAGCCCTCTTCTTGGCCCAGCTTGGGGCCCTCTGGAAGCCATCAGGAGCCGTCTTGAGCCCTCCAAGCGCGCTCGGGACCCGGCGGCCCCCAGCGGGGCGCAGGTCTAGCCAGATCAGTTTTCCATGTATATCCGTAAGGGCTTCGCCCCCTGCCGCCGGCCCCCTCTCTCGGAGAATGGGCCATGGAAGAGCTAAGTCATGAGGCCTTGGCGCTGTCGTGAAGCAGTATCGAAACTTCATGCGAAGCCGATTCGCAATCAGCAAAACCAACTGATCACAAGAGGGGTTACCACACCTGGCGATTGGTAAGACGTGTATGGTTTACGGGCTTGGTTACCACACCTTGCGATTAAAGGGCCGAGGGAGTTCTCGCAGTTTGGGTTACCACGCCTTGCGATGGATGTGCGTGAGGGTGCACCGAATTTCAGAAATGTGGCAAATCCCCTGTGTTTTGGACCCTGACCCCGCGGATCTGCGTAAGGGGTGGCGCCGAATTTCAGAAATGTGGCAAATCCCTTGTGTTTTTGGACCCTGACCCCGCGGATCTGCGTGAGGGGTGGCACCGAATTTCAGAAATGTGGCAAATCCCCTGTGTTTTTGGACCCTGACCCCGCGGATCTGCGTGAGGGGTGGCACCGAATTTCAGAAATGTGGCAAATCCATTGTGTTTTTGGACCCTGACCCCGCGGATCTGCGTGAGGGGTGGCATCGAATTTCAGAAATGTGGCAAATCCCTTGTGTTTTTTTGGACCCTGACCCCGCGGATCTGCATGAGGGGTGGCACCGAATTTCAGAAATGTAGCAAATCCCATGTGTTTTTGGACCCTGACCCCGATCCCCTGTGTTTTTGGACCCTGACCCCGCGGATCTGCGTGAGGGGTGGCTCCGAATTTCAGAAATGTGGCAAATCCCCTGTGTTTTTGGACCCTGACCCCGCAGATCTGCGTGAGAGGTGTCGATTTCGAGCCCCCCCAGCAATTCAGACAACGCGCCCAGGAGACGCTAAAATGCCACTTTGGGCCTCCCCCCCCCTCGCGCGGTCAATCAACTAGTTACAGTAAGCAGCAATAAGTCAACTAGTTACAGTAACCAGCAAGAAGCAGAACTGTAACACTGGAAACTACAAGCTACAACTGGTACAGGAAACCGCGAAACCTGGCTCCTACAGCCTGGTGGCCCCACAAGGGGGCCGGCGGATAGGTATTTAACGTATTAACAAAGCTACACGTAACGGGGAACGGGACCCGGGGACCCTGGGGCCGCGACCCCGACCGCAAATGGGTGTGCTGAGAGTCCCAGGGGGGCTCCCTTGGAGCTGGGGGCCCTCTAAGATCGCCCGAAGACGGCCCCGGACTGTCAGAAATCGCCCTTCTGGACTGCCAAAACGACTAAGGACGGTAGAGAGGCCTCTCAGACGCCCTAAGAAGCAAGAAGCCTCCAAGAGGCCTCCCACGAGCGCCCGAAGAGGCAACAATCGCTGATTTTCAGTAGGTCAGGATTTTCGAGTTCTCGCCTCTTCAGTTTCCCGACGCTCCACGACGGCCCGAGAGGCCCCCAATGTCCGCTCCAACACAGCCCAAGAGGCCTCCAAGAGGGCCCCAAGACGGCCCAAGAGGGCCCCGAAACGGCGCCCGAGGCGTCCAAGACGGCCCAAGAGCGTTCCAAGACGGCCCCAATAAGGACACAGGAGGGGTAGCCCGAACCGACAATCCGAGCTTCCACCTCGAAAGGCTCCCTGGATGGCCCAAGAGGCCCCCAAGAGGCCTCCCAAGAGCGCCCAAAGAGGCAACAATCGCTGATTGTCCTTAGGTGTTTGAATGCTTTTCGAGTTTTTGCCTTTTCAGTTTCCCGACGCTCCAAGACGGCCCCAGAGGCCCCCAAGACCGCTCGAAGACAGATGAATAGCCTCCAAGAGCCCCAAGACGGCCCAAGAAGTTCCCAAGACAGTCCCTGAGACGCCCAAGACGGCACGAGAGGGCCCCAAGACGGCTGCAAGACAGGCCCAAGAAGAGGAACGCGAACCCAGAAGTGTCCAGAGGGTCGTAGTTCTTGAGACGCCCAAGACGGCCTGAGAGGGCCCCAAGACGGCTCCAAGACAGGCCCAAGAAGGGGAACGCGTACCCAGAAGTGCCCAGAGCCTGAAGACGCCTCCAGAGACGCTCAAGACAGCCCCAGAGGGCCCCAGGAGACCTTCCAGAACGCCTCCGACAAACCAAGACCCCTGGCGCCCTAGAGAGTCCCAAGATGGCCCAGGATGTCCCCAAGACGGCCATACATGAGCCCAAGACGGCCCAAGAGCGCCACAAAACGATCCCAAAGATGCCAGTCTCCCGCCCCAAGAGGCTTCCAACAAGCCTCACAAGGAGGCCCTGAAGGAAGATACTGGCCTTGTCGCCTGCTCCGCTGTCCTACGCTCCAAGACGGCCCAAGAGACACCCAACACCGTGACCAGAAGGCCCAACACAGGCATCAGACGGCCCACGTCATTGTCATCAGACGGCCCAAGACAACCCAAGAGCGTCCTTAGGCGATCCCAAGTACAGTCCAAGACGGGTCTGCAGAGCTCCAGAAATTCGAACTCGCCGCCCCCACAGCGCACAAGAGGCCTCCAAGACACGTCCAACAGCCAAAGAAGCCGTCAAACCGCCCCAAGCGGTTTCCAGCAGACCTCACACGACGGCCCCAGGTAGGCCCCCGGGAGCCACCCAAGGCTCTCACGACAACCCCTGAGGGTCCCAGGAAGCATCCCCAAGAGCCATCAAGGCTCCAGTCCGTAGCCATTTTGGCTCAAGCATCCTGGTTCAAGCAGACCTGGGGCAGCTTCGGGCTTGCCCGAATTCTACACACGCGTACACTTTGGCTTGCGGGCCACTCTCTTGTCGTTCCGTGGGATGGCGGTCCACCAGGGCCCTTGGACCGTGTCGTCCGCGGTTGCATTCGTCCTCAGCCTCAGCGTACCAATGGCGACCTCGATCAAGTTCAGCTCAAATCTCCAGGGGCAGGCGGAGGCAGACTCCGAAGCCGCGGCGGCTGCCGGGCGCTGCGCGGACTACGTGCCGCCAGGGGAGTCCAAATGGTATGACTCAGACGGACCGGTTTGGGATTGCGCCAGGTACCAATCATCGACTAACGGGTGCGCAAATTGGGGCGACGGATACAGGAATTTCGGCTACACGGCCAACCAGGCGTGTTGCACATGCGGGGGCGGTGTGTCTTCCACGCCGCACCCGACGCCGTACCCGACGCCGTACCCGACGCCGTACCCGACGCCGTACCCGACGCCATACCCGACGCCGTACCCAACGCCGAACCCGACGCCGAATCCGACGCCGAACCCGACGCCGAACCCGACGCCGAATCCGACGCCGAACCCGACGCCGACGCCGACGCCGAACCCGACGCCGTACCCGACGGCTTTCCCGACGCCGTACCCGACGGTCTTCCCGACGCCGTACCCGACGCCCTACCCCACGACCTTCCCGACGCCGTACCCGACGCCGTACCCGACGCCGTTCCCGACGGCCTTCCCGACGCCTTACCCGACGCCCTTCCCGACGCCCTACCCGACGCCGTTCCCGACGCTCTTCCCGACGCCCTACCCGACGACCTTCCCGACGCCGTACCCGACGGCCTTCCCCACGGCCTTCCCGACGCCCTACCCCACGCCCAGCCCAACGTATCCTTTGGGTTGGCCGACGCCACATCCAACATTTCCTCCCGCAGCTCCCATGGCGGCTGGAGCCGCCGGAGGCGTGGCTGCCACTGGCGATCCCCACCTTCAAAACGTCCACGGCGAGCGGTTTGATTTAATGAAGGCAGGCACACATGTTCTGATAAACATCCCTCGTGGAGTGAGCGCTGCGGACGCATTGCTTCGTGTGCAGGCGGATGCGCGCCGATTGGGTGGAAGGTGCTCGGATATGTACTTCCAAGAAATGAACATTACGGGCTCTTGGGCGGAGGCTAAGCAAGTTGGAGGGTATCACTACAGCGTGCGGCACGTCGTCGCGAATATCCATCAATGGGTTGTTATTGGTAAGGTTGAGTTGAAAGTCGTCCATGGACGCACGGAGAGTGGCATCCTGTACTTGAATGTGTATGTGAAGCATTTACGGCGATCAGGGTTTGCCGTCGGAGGCTTGCTGGGGGAAGACGACCACAAAGACGCGATGACTCCCCCAGCGTCGTGTACCAGACACACGGCTTTGTTGGAAGTGGTGACGAGTGGCCAGGCTCCTTCCTCCGAGTTGTCAGTTGCAACGGCGACCTTCGCGTGACCATGTGGGATACTTTTGAACGTGTGTGTGACGAGCGCGCCCCTTCGGGCGACGCATGATGCAGAGCTTCTGTTTCTGGGTAGGAAGTCGCTGACGAACTTTTGTTTCATGGGTGATCTGTGACAAAAAAAGCCATCAAGGCTCCAAACTGCCTGCGTCAGGGCCCGGGAGACTCCAAAAGGTTCCCAAGAGGCTTTCAAGGTGACACCCATGAGCTCAGAATCGTGTCGTTCCCAAGGGAAAACGTACTTTTGATCGCAAACCCTTTCTCGGTTTCGCGCCCGAGAAGGTTCCAAGGCGGTCCAAGACGCACCCAAGAGGTGCCCAAAATTGCCCAAGACGTCCCCAAGCCGACCGACCAGGGCCCCAAGACTGGCTCAGGTAGGCCCCCGGGAGCCACCCAAGGCTCCCACGACAAACCCAGAGGGTCCCAGGAAGCCTCCCCAAGAGCCGTCAAGGCCCCAGACTGCCTACGTCAGGACCCGTGAGGCCCCAAAAGATCTTCATGAGACGTCCAAAGTAATACCCAAGAGCTCAGAATCGTCTCTTCGGTGTCTCTTGGGGACCTGTTTGGAACCTCTTTGGCTTCCAAAGGCGCCTCTTGAGATCCCCCTGTGCCCCCTGGTGGCCTCTTGGGGGCCTCTGGCGACGGGAGCGAGGGCTACTCGAGTTCGGGCACCCCCTCGGAGGCCACGATCCTATTGAGAGGTGTCGCAGAATGACCCTCCCAAAAGTCGCCGCGCCGGGTCCCAGGAGCCCCCAAGTAACCCCCAAGAGATTTGGCGAAGGTGGCTCAAATCCCCGAGTATACATATAACGGCGCACCGGGTCCGGGGGCCCGGGGCCGGGACCTCGACCACAAATGTGCACCCCGGGGGGCCCGGAGGCTCGTCGGGGCTTGCCGGAGGCCTCCCCGGTCAGACAAGACGGCCCCAGAAGCGCCCAAGACGGCCCAAGAAACTTCCAAGAGGCCTCCAAGAGGGCTCCGAGATGCTGAAGATGGCCTCCAGACGTCCAAGGACGCCCCCAAGAGGCCCCAAGAAGCCTCCAACATGCGTCCCAAGAGGGCCCCTAGACGCAAAAATTGGCCCATTCCCTTCGTAAAACGTACATTTTCAACAAAGTTGTCTTTTGGGCTTTCCGACGTTACAGGACGGCCCAAGAGGCGCCCAAGACCGCCCCAAGACGGCCCAAGAAGCTTCCAAGAGGGCCCCAGGACAGCCCAAGAGGGCCCCAAGACGGCCCAAGAGGCGCCCAAGATGGCCCAAGAGGGCCCCAAGACGGGCCCAAGAGGGGGCCCAGAGGGGGACCACGAACCGCAAGCTCGAGCCTTCCGCCCCAAGAGGCCGCCAGGAGGCCCCCAGGAGGCCCCTCAAGAGGCCCCAGGAGACCCCAGACGTCCAAGGACGCCCCCAAGAGGCTCCAAGAAGCCTCCAACATGCGTCCCAAGAGGGCCCCTAGACGCAAGAATTGGCCCATTCCCTTCGTAAAACGTACATTTTTAACAAAGTCGCCTTTTGGGCTTTCCGACGTTACAGGACGGCCCAAGAGGCGCCCAAGACCGCCCCAAGACGGCCCAAGAAGTTTCCCAGAGGGCCCCAGGACAGCCCAAGAGGGCCCCAAGACGGCCCAAGAGGCGCCCAAGATGGCCCAAGAGGGCCCCAAGACGGGCCCAAGAGGGGGCCCAGAGGGGGACCACGAACCGCAAGCTCGAGCCTTCCGCCCCAAGAGGCCGCCAGGAGGCCCCCAGGAGGCCCCTCAAGAGGCCCCAGGAGACCCCAGACGTCCAAGGACGCCCCCAAGAGGCCCCAAGAAGCCTCCAACATGCGTCCCAAGAGGGCCCCTAGACGCAAAAATTGGCCCATTCCCTTCGTAAAACGTACATTTTCAACAAAGTTGTCTTTTGGGTTTTCCGACGTTACAGGACGGCCCAAGAGGCGCCCAAGACCGCCCCAAGACGGCCCAAGAAGCTTCCAAGAGGGCCCCAGGACAGCCCAAGAGGGCCCCAAGACGGCCCAAGAGGCGCCCAAGATGGCCCAAGAGGGCCCCAAGACGGGCCCAAGAGGGGGCCCAGAGGGGGACCACGAACCGCAAGCTCGAGCCTTCCGCCCCAAGAGGCCGCCAGGAGGCCATCAGGAGGCCCCTCAAGAGGCCCCAGGAGACCCCCAAGAGGCCCAAAGGAGGCCCAAGGACAGCCCAAGAGGGCCCCAAGACGGCCCAAGAGGCGCCCAAGATGGCCCAAGAGGGCCCCAAGACGGGCCCAAGAGGGGGCCCAGAGGGGGACCACGAACCGCAAGCTCGAGCCTTCCGCCCCAAGAGGCCGCCAAGAGGCCCCCAGGAGGCCCCTCAAGAGGCCCCAGGAGACCCCAGACGTCCAAGGACGCCCCCACGACGCTTCGCGTCACCAATTTCTTCTCACAACGATTCCTGGGTCTGTGACTCGACAGAACCTAAGCGCGCGAAGCGCGCGCGTGGTTCTAGTTGGAATATATGGGGAATCCCCGGATTTGTGTCTATTTATTAGTGTGTCCCTGGGCCCCTTTCGCATCCTGGGAAACGTAGCATAGGATGGTCTTCGTGTTTTGGCCGGCGGAGGGTCTCGTGCTCTTGCGGGACGCTCTTCTGTCCCAGGTCTGGCTGAATCGTGTCGGGGCCCCCAGGCCTTCCTCGCGGGATGCCCAGGCTCGGAGAAGGCCGACCGTTGCGTGTTGGTTCCGCGGCGCTGGTTCTGGCGAGGGGGCAGACAGACACAGTGGAGGGGGGCTTCGCGGACGATGCGCTGCGGGGGTCGCTCGCCTCATCGAGCAAAGTGTACCCCCCCCGACCCTGTAATGGCGTAGCGAGTTCGTGATCCTCGGCTGTCAGGGCTATCCCTAAACATGTGGTGGTTGGGTTCGTTTGACACGCACACCTAATCTATCTAGAATGATCAGGCGCGCTAGTCTGAAGTATCTAGATGTCTGAACTTGGTCTGCTACCAGAGCTAGAACCAACAAACTATTCGTACTCTGCTAAGTTTTCAAGAGATAAGGATGATTACCTTAATGCGACTTAAGCTGCAGAGTCTGCAACTTTTTGTCGCCTTATTGCTTTTGTTGCAAACGGGAGCCCCTGGCCCTAGTATTTCAGGGGTCCAGTCATGGCTACTCATCGCCTGCGCGCGCGCGCCAGGGCGGCCCGGTCGCGGACGTCGTGTGGGACCCCTCGCAGCAGGTGGCGGGTCCGGTCGAGACGGAGGAGAAGCGGGGGAATGTGGAGGTCGGATGTTGGAGGGATGAGGAATGTTGAAGACAGGATGAATATGACTATGACTATGACTATGACTATGACTATGACTATGCAGAAGAACAGAAGAAGATGATGGTACTGCTGCTGCTGAGGAGGAGGAGGCGGAGGAGGAGGAGGAGGAGGAGGAGGCGGAGGAGGAGGAGGACTTGGTGGTTGG
This sequence comes from Prorocentrum cordatum, assembly GCA_963575745.1. NCBI lineage: Eukaryota > Dinophyceae > Prorocentrales > Prorocentraceae > Prorocentrum > Prorocentrum cordatum. The sequence goes on from CAUYUJ010022714.1 coordinate 227,715, forward strand.
AGGGAGGGAGGCAGTGATGGAGGAGGAGGGGGAGGAGGAGGAGGACGCTGATGCAGCAGGGGAAGCTGGGCCCACCTATCGCGGGAGGCCTTCTGAGAGCGTTGCGCGAAACGACGTTGGCGACCGATCGCAGGCGTCAGAGCTCCCCATGGAGGTGTTCTGCTCGTACCCTCTGAGCCATAACGACCCCCCCCTCCCCCCCCCTCCCCCCTCCGCCCACTAACGTAATGCTCCTCCCCGCCCAGTGCGTCCCCAGCACTGCCGCGGAGCGTCTGGCACCAGTCTGTCACGGTGGAGGGCGCGGGCGTTACGTTATGGCCCCCCCCCCCCCCGGTCCCCCCTTTCCCCCCATAACGCCCGCTATTTCCGCGAATGAGAGATGCTCTCATGGAGCGCTCGGACAACACGACGAGGACGTGCCCCCGAACAGTGATATACCAGGACGACCTAAAGACGCCTCTTCTACCAACAGGGCGCTCTAGCACCAGAGTCGTTCCCCAACCCCTGATACGCAGCACGACGCGTTCACGATGTTCACGATCGCACGTCAGAAAGACACTACGGGAATATTGATCCCATGACGTAGATCATCTGGGATCTCCACGGAAGATTGGGAATCAATGTTTCATGTACATCTCCGTCTGGGGGACATAAGAAAACGGGGCCGATTTCGCGGGCATTCGCGCGCAAGTTTCCCGCGGAAGGTCGTGCGTAAGCAATCTCTTCTCGACGCGGTGTCCCACGCGGGTGACCCGCGTAGACCGCGGCGAAAGACTCGTTTCTTTATGCCGTTCATCGGACGTTGTACCCGTTCTGCTCTGCAGCCCTATTTGGAGCCGTCTTGGACGCTTACAGAAGCCGAATCGGCGAACATGGGGAAGCCGTCCCAGCCAGCCCACCCAGGAGCGATACCCAGGGGAGCTGCCCTTCTCGGGGGAGCGTGGCATCATCATCGGGATCTCTCGGGGAACCCCACTGGGCCAGAGGTCCCCTGGCTGCCTCGGTTCGTTGGGGTGTCTTCCTGGGGGCCTCTTAGAGGCCTCTTGGGCTTCTTGCCCCGGCCCGCGGGACCCCCGAACATGCAGCCCCGAGATCCCCAAGGCAGCCCCGGCACAGGCCAGTGGGCCAAGTGTTCCGGCTTCCCACGCACGCCGCCAAGTCAATGAACAGGAGGGAGAGGGAGGGAGCAGCCAGTTTTGTGGTTGTCTGCTGGCCTGCGCTCCACGGGGCACCTTTCCTGTACCAGAGTGCAGTGTGTAAAGAGAACTGGTTAGTTCGTACAGTCTGCCCATCCTTGGCACAATCGTCTCTACATCCTCGAGTGTGAGAGCCCCCCCAGACGGCCAGCAGCAGTCCCTCAGACTCCGTCCGAAGCGCTGCCGATGCCCTCATCACCTCCGACAGACCTGGCACTCTGGGCTCCAGGGGGCCCACCGCCAGTCTCGCAACTGGGCCGCTGAACAACAATCCACCGGGAAGGGGGGTGGGAGGGAGGAGGGCGGCGGCGGCGGACGGTGCCTCGGGACGATTGTCTGTGGTCTGTGGGCAGCGCTGCCCCCTGTACCCCAAGGGAAGGAAGGAAGGAGGGATACGAGGAGGGGCTGGGAGCTGGCAGGAGGCCCTCTCGATCCGTGGTCCGTTGGCATCGCTGCCCCGAGGGAGGAGGGCAGGAGGAGGGAGGGAAGGGGCGGGGAGGCTCCCCCCCTCCCCGCGCCCTGCCTCCCCGTGCACGCAGCCGCGGATGGAGGGGCTCAAGAGAAGCTCCGCAGTCGGCGGCGCTTCTCGGCCCGCGCCGAGGGTGCTCTCACAGCAGGACGGAGGGGTGGAGGGAAGGGGGGGGGAAGGAAGGGAGGGAGGGGGGGGAAGGGGCGGGAGGGAAGGGTGTGGGGGGGGCGCCGAGGCTACTCTCACAAAGGGCCGGAGGGGGCGAGGGAGGGAATGCGGGAAGAGAGGGAGGGTTAGGGGGGGGAGGGAGGGCAGGGGAGGGGGTGGGGGGCGGGAGGTGGGGGGTGGGCGGGAGAGCGGGGGTCGTCGTGGTCGGACCGAGGTAGCAGCGCCAGGCTGAGCTCCCATCTCCACCCTGCAAGCTCGAGAGACCAGAGAGAGGGGGGGCGAGGGTGGGAGGGTGCAGCAGGGGTCGACCTAAACGGCGTTCTGGCGATCCCGTGGGCCGTTTTTGCACAGACCTCGTTCTGTAGCAGAGGCGGACTGGAGACAAAACGAAAGGAAACGGTAACAACACAAGAGCGAGGAATACTCGTTAGGCCGATCCCTGGGGTGGAGGGCGGGAATGCGGGCTTGGCGTCGTTCCGACGTGCGTCGGTTTCTCGGCGGGGACCGTCGAGGAGCCTTCCTGGCGCCATCCTGCGAAGAAAGGCACGCACGAAGCCGAACACAGGCACGGGGGCCTGGACGTTCGAGCGGTGGCGAGATGTCGGCGGCGAGTGAGAGGGGGAAGTGAGGAGGGGGGATGCCTTCTCGGAAGGCTCGGACGCCCCCCAGCCTTTGGAGAAGTTCGCTCAGCCGTCCCCGGAGACACTGAAAACTTCCCAGGAGGCGCGCAGGCTTCCGAGAAATTCCGCGGCCCGAGACAGAACCTTCTCCTTCTCTCTTCCCCCGGCCCGGCGCCCCGCCGAACGTGGTTTTCGGGTCACAACTCGGGTCTCAGGCGGCCGTTCGGAACGATCCGGGCACCCTGGGAACGCCCTCGGCGCGGCGCGCCCGTTGGCAGGCATCTCGAGGCAGGACCACCGCCGAGAACCGACGAACACGTCCGAAAACCTCGAGCCTCGAACCTGAAACTTCCTCCCCTCGCTCGCCTCCGAAGGTGATCGTTTTTGTATTGATTGCTTTGCCGGTCGGCGCGAGCCCTCGCCCCCCCCCCCATCCCCCCCCCCAATGGAGTAGATTTTGGTTGTTTTTTGGTGCCTGCTTCAGGCACGTGGAGTCTCCCCCATCGGACGCACTGTTGCCAACAGTCGCGTTAAGCAAAGGTCCGGAGCCAGACCCCCCCCCCTCCCCCCCCTTCCGCCCAATGTCGAAACGCCGAAAAAGAAGACGTGGATAGGATGGGGGTGGGTGGGCTGTGGGACCTGCTCGGCGGCGCGAGGCGGCCTGGGACCTGCCGCCGGTCGCGGCGGCCCCGGGGCCGCGCCGCCCGCCCGCCCGCCCCCCCCGCGCGACTCGGCGGCCGCCGCGGCGCTGTGCTGCTCTCTAGGCGTAAGTTGGGCACGCCCCTCGACAGGAGGGATGCTAAAAAATAGTCACATGATCGTATGGGGACGATGCTTTGGCGTTTTTTGTTTGTTTGTATTTTTCAGTTTTTTTTTTGGGGGGCTATTTCTGATTTGCCGTCCACAATCAGCCTGTAGGAGGACATGTCCGACCTAACTCTAGGCCTCCCAGATGGGGGGTCGGAGTAGACGGGGTGGGAGCATCGCGCCGCATCGCCGATGCAGCGGCGATGCGGCTCGATGTGGGGCGGCATTTGCTTCACGTAGACGTCGCCGATGCATCGCCGATGCATCGCCGATCGGGCCCGAGCCTCCGATCCCATCCACTCGGACCCCATCTAGGAGGTCTCTAAGCCGACGTACCCTCATCCTGGATGAGGGTACGTCGTGTTAGCATCGCTCGGGCGTGTTCAGTTCCTCTCGTCGAGGACCGTCGAGGAGCCTTTGGGGTCATCTTGCGAGGAAATGCGCGTACGGAGCCGGACATGGCACGGGGAACGGGCGTCCGAGCGATGGCGAGTGCATCGGGGGATCTCTGAGAGTTTGCGGGGTCTGCAGGGCGGACAGGGCGCCGTGGCCGATCGGAGCCTTCTGGAGGTCTCCTTCTCGGCCACACGTAGGAGTGACCTGTCGCCTCAGTGACCCTCGAAGGGGAGGAGGAGGAGGACGAGGAGGGAAAGGAAGAGAAGGAGGAGGAGGAGGAGGAGGAGGAGGAGGAGGAGGACGAGGAGGTCAAGGAGGAGGAGGAGGAGGAGGAGGAGGAGGAGGAGGAGGAGGAGGGGGGAGGAGGTCGATGCGGGGTCACACAGGGGTGGCCCCACCACTGGTCCGCGCGCTCGGGGTGGGGCCCTTCGCGGCCCCCTGAGGCCGCGCACCAGAGGCCACTCTTGCCTAGGGCCACTTCTCTTGCGTGTGGCGAGAATGTGGGTGGGAGTGGGAGGAGGAGGAGGAGGAGCAGTCAGGAGGAGGAGGAGGAGGAGGAGGAGGAGGAGGAGGAAGAAGACCAGGTGCAGGAGGAGTCAGGAGGAGGAGGAGGATAACGAGGAGCAGGAGGAGCATGAGGAGTGAGGAGGAGGAGTGAGGAGGAGGAGGAGGAGGAGGAGGAGGCTGAGGAGGAGGTAGAGGAGGAGGACCAGCTTGACCCCAAGACTCATCAACGATATTGCAATGCACCCTCCCTCCTAGTTCCATCTGCATCGGCCCCTAATCGGATTTATGGTCACCGAGGGAAGTCCCCCGCAGGGAGGCGACAGCTTGAAAATGCAGCAGAATTCTGCCAGAACGCCAGTCCTGGGACGTCAACGCCGCGAATCACCGCTACTGTTGCGCCCTGCCGGTCCTGAACTGCGACGGCCGCCAGAGAGCCGTCGATCCCCCCCAATCGCCCGCTCATGACCACTGGGCGCCCCGTTGCCCGCCCCCCGCGCACGCACGTGCGGGCTCGCCATCGGGTGCCGAAGGGCCCACCGCCGACAGGTCGTCGATCCGTCGCTGGCTCGGGCGCGGTGCTCCCCCCCTTGGCGGGTCCACGCCCCGCGTTCCCCCACAGCCCCGAAGAGGAGGGCCGGCGGAAGCCGTGTGGCGGCCCTTGCGTTTCTGTTTTTTTCAGAGCGTGAATTACCTGCCCCGCGTTCGCTTCCAGGCGAAACCAAGTCATACCACGCGCCTCCTCGTTAAGCGGCCTGACCAGTACAGGCCGTAGTTAGGCATCGCTTGGCATCTCTTGGAAGCGAGGGTGGTCAAAAGCGAGGTAGGCTTGCTTGCCCCCTATGTTTGCCGGGTGGGGAGCGGCGCTGAGCCCCCTCGGCGGTGTCTGCGGCGCCGCCCACGGAGAGCTCCGCGCGCAGGGGGGTGTAGTAGTCGTAGTCGTAGTCGTAGTCGTAGTCGTAGTCGTAGTAGTAGTAGTAGTAGTAGTAGTAGTAGTCGTCGTCGTCGTCGTCGTCGTCGTCGTCGTCGTCGTCGTCGTCGTCGTCGTCGTCGTCGTCGTCGTCGTCGTAGTAGTAGTAGTAGTAGTAGTAGTAGTAGTAGTAGTAGTAAGAGAAGTAGTAAGTGAAGTAGTAATCGTTATTATGTTATCAGTTTTGGTATCCTAGATATCAGTATTATTAGCCTTCTTATTACTATCCGTAAGGGCTTCGCCCCCTGCCGCCGGCCCCCTCTCTCGGAGAATGGGCCATGGAAGAGCTAAGTCATGAGGCCTTGGCGCTGTCGTGAAGCAGTATCGAAACTTCATGCGAAGCCGATTCGCAATCAGCAAAACCAACTGATCACAAGAGGGGTTACCACACCTGGCGATTGGTAAGACGTGTATGGTTTACGGGCTTGGTTACCACACCTTGCGATTAAAGGGCCGAGGGAGTTCTCGCAGTTTGGGTTACCACGCCTTGCGATGGATGTGCGTGAAGGGTGGCACCGAATTTCAGAAATGTGGCAAATCCCATTTGTTTTTGGACCCTGACCCCGCGGATCTGCGTAAGGGGTGGCACCGAATTTCAGAAATGTTGCAAATCCCATGTGTTTTTAGAACCTGACCCCGCGGATCTGCGTGAGGGGTGGCACCGAATTTCAGAATTGTGGCAAATCCCCTGTGTTTTTGGACCCTGACCCTGCGGATCTGCGTGAGGGGTTGCACCGAATTTCAGAAATGTAGCAAATCCCATGTGTTTTTGGACCCTGACCCCGATCCCCTGTGTTTTTGGACTTTGACCCTGCGGATCTGCGTAAGGGGTGGCGCCGAATCTCAGAATTGTGGCAAATCCCTTTTGTTTTTGGACCCTGACCCCGCGGATCTGCGTGAGGGGTGGCATGTTAGTGCGGAGTGTGCTTGCAAACGGGCACGGGATTGAGGGACCCAACGGCGTCTTCACCATGCTCCCCTGTATTGCACTATATATTCGCTCAAGCTTCACAGGTTCGCTCGCATGGGCCTCCCGCGTGGGCCCCTGGCAGCCGCGGCGGCGGCCGCGGTCCATGGGCTGCTGGCGTTAGGGCTCTGGAGCTCGACGCCCGCGCCTGCTTGCCCGCAGCCGGTGTGCCCGGCGCCATTCTGCCCGGCGCTGGTCTGCCCCGACTGTGGGTCGGTGGCCGGCGCGCCCGACCCGGGGCCGCCGGGTGGCCCTGCGGCTCTCGGCCTGGGCGAGGTGCCCGAGGAGCTGGCGGAGATCCGCTCGGCGGCGCTTCGCCTGGAGGAGCAGCTCGCCCTGGTGCAGGCGGCGCTGGAGGCCGCTTGGAACGCCTGGCCGTTGCTCTGGGTGCTCATCGGTGGGGCGGGCAGGGATCTGCTCGGTCGCCTGACCGATAGGTGCCGTCGGCGTCATGCTGTCGAACAGGAAGTACCAGCTGTTCTCCTCCAGCGGCCTCGTCGTGCCGGAGGAGGAGTTTATGCGTGAGATGAAGCCGGGCAAGCGGTTTGCCCTTTGGTATGAGGACGACACTTACTGGCACGAGCGGGTCGCGCTGGCGGAGGTGCGGCCAAGGGTGTGGATCATCACCACTCCCGATGGGCATCGCTACTCTGAGAATATCAGGTGCCGCCGGGGTACCTCAGGCGCGGTACAGGCGGTGCATCTCGTCCCTGATGCCGAGCTGCTGGAGCCGATGAAGGGGCACTTCTACCGGTTTCGCACCGCGTTCGACGCCGCGGACCTGGTGGAGCAGATCAAGCTGGCTGAGGGCGAGTCCTATGGCATCACTCGTCGTCGGCGGCCGTCGCCTGAGGCCATTGCCCTGTGGGACGGGAGTGAGGTCGAGTATCAGGCGCTGATGGACTCGGACGGGGCGCAGCTGGTGCCCTTGGCTGGGGACGACGGTGAGGCGAGGCCTGCTGTCGCGCCGGGCGCCGCGGCTCTGCCGCTGGCCGCGGCCGCTGGCCCGCCGCCGGACGTCACCTGGCTCATCGTCGACCCGCTCCACCCTGATTTCGGTCGGGAGCGCCATCCTGCTCCAGACGCCGAGATGGCAGGTGACTACGCCATGGCGTTGGACGCGAGTCGGCGGCCGGTGCCAGTGAAACGGGTGCCGATCGCCGACGTGGCCACCTTCTTGGACACGGTGCACATGACGGTGCGCAAGATCCTGGACGAGGAGGGCGCCGCCGTGAAGGCGGACAAGGGTCTGGAGGGCCGCCTGAGCGAGGCCCTGGACGGCGGCACCAAGACCCCTCCTGCGGGCGAGGACGCGAGGACCTTGTCGGTGAGTTACGACGAGCACGGGGAGCGGCACAAGGACTGGCGATCGGTCTGCGCCGAGATCTCGTTCAGCCACTTCAGCGACTGGGAGAAGCACCACGAGGGGCCGGCGACCACGCTCGCGTTGTTCAAGAACATCCAGCGCCAAGGGGGAGATCCTCGCCTGTTCTATCCCATATGGTGCCGGGACGCGGGCGTCAGCCCCCAGGAGCGCACGGGCATCGAGATGAAGCTCCTGCTGGACATCCTGTACCTGAGCGGCTGCTACGACCAGGTCAACGGGCCATCGTTGGCGAGCATCGAGGCCGTGTCGAGGAGGGTGTGCCAGATCATCGAGGCGCACTCCGCTGGCACTCCTGGCCGCGCGAACTGGGAGGGCGTGAAGCACTTCATGCCTCTGGCCAACTCGGCCTCGGCGGCGCCGCCGGAGCTGCGCTCGCATGCCCACCGCCGCGCGAAGGAGGAGGTGGAGATCGAGAACATGCGCATGAAGGCGCGCGGGCTGCATCCGGGCGCCGGCGCTGAGGGCAGTCAACCTGTCCTTCCTGGCGCAGGCGGAGGCGGAGGCGGCCGCGGCGGGTGGCCCAAGGGCGACCCGAAGGGCGGAGGACGTGGTCAGCCCAAACAGGGAGCCGGCGCGGAGGCGGAGAAGGTGAAGTTGCCGGGACAGGGGCGATGCTCGGGGCCGGCGCCGACCGTGGTCGAGTCGACGCTGGAGGCCCAGACTCGGTGGCAGGTGACAGCCGTGTGAGGCGCGTTGCCATGCTGCCGCTCTTTCCAATTCCCCTCTCCCCGGCACCTGCCGTGCCCAGCGGACGCGGCCGACAGGCTTCTGGCCTGCGAGGCCATTTGCGGAGACTGAATGCTGATGTCAACGCAACTGTGAACGCTTTGAATTGGATGGCTGGGGACCGGCATCGCCCCGAGTACGGGCCGCCGCGTACCTCAGAGCAGGCTAGTGTGCATGCGCGCGTCAGAGACCGGATTTCTTCCCTTTTGACCTCAGGCGTCGCGATCCCTAGCCGGCGAGCGGCTTTTCTCGAGCTGCTGCGCGGCCGGGCTGTGTACGATGCAGAGCCCGGTGGACACAACCTTGCCAGTTTCTCCAATGTCTCCTCTGTGAGCCTGCCTGACAGCCTCGTCGGCGCCCCTTCGGTGCAGGAGGTTGTGGGCCCAGAGGCGAGCCAATTCTTGGAGCAGAACTACGAGCGCATGCTGCGCACCTCGACGGACTTTTTGGAGCGACAGGAGTCGCGACCCTGTGCTTTCTCGCAGCCGCCGCAAGTTTCTGCGGCCGATGCGGGCGCTTCTGCGGATTGGACTGGTCGCGCTTTTGCCAGCTGGTTCGGCGCAGGAGCACGTCGGTATGTTCTTTGTGAAGAAGGCCGGTAAAAGTAAGAGTCGGCTCATCATTGATGCTCGTCGTGCGAATAGGCGTTTTGCTGATCCCCCTGGAGTCCACCTCTGTTCGTCAGAGAGCCTCGCGAGGATCGAGGTTTCTCTTCCGCCTGGTTGCTCTAGTCCTACTCCTGATCAACTTCGTAGCGCCCAGATGTGTCTGGGGCTGGCGGATGTTAAGGACGCTTTCCATCGGTTTCGTCTTCCCTTGGGCCTGGCGAGTTACTTCGGTTTGGGTGCCGCCACAGCAGGGGAACTGAAGGTCGTGGGAACCAATGTTGGCGGGAGCGTCTTGGGTGTTGATGACCAGGTCGACATATGTTGGGCTTCTCTTCCTATGGGTTTCTCTTGGTCACTCTACTTCTGCCAGCAAGCGGGTGAGCATCGTATGGCTAATGTTCCTGGTCTTCGTGATTCTGTCCTCCTTCGTGATCGCGGTCGGCCTGGGGTCTTCAGGTTTGCTGAGAAAGGCGAGGACGAGAAGGGGAGGCTCGTCTTGGAGGGCTCCGGGATATGTCACTACATCTACGTTGACAATCTGGGTGTTCTCTCTTGTGATCCCTCTCATACCTCGTCCATCCTGTCCGACGCGGCGGCTCGTTTCGAGAGCGTTGGGCTCGTGACCCACGAGCACGAGGTGAGTGCCACTTCGTCGAAGGCCCTGGGGACCCACATAGACCTCGAGGGCCTTAGAGTTTATCTTGCGCCCGCTCGACTGTGGAAGGTGCGCCAGGGTGTTCTGTATGCCTTGTCGTGTCGGAAGCTGTCTGGACGTGTCTGGGAAGTGCTGCTGGGCCACCTCACCTTCTGCGCGCTGATCAATCGTAGCATGATGAGTGTCTTCAGGAGTATTTATGCCTTCATAAATAAGTACTACGCTACCCCTATGCCGCTGTGGGACACCGCTAGGCAGGAGATGCTGACCGCTGCCTCCCTCCTGTTCCTGATGGATGCCTCGTGGACGCTGCCCTGGCCCCCTGGCGTCGTGGCCGCGGACGCTTCGGAGGAGGGGTTCGGGGCCACCGTCTCAGAGTGGGACCCTCAGGACGTCTCGGAGGTGGGGAGGATCCTGGAGAGGGGCCGCTTTCGGAAGCTTCCTGGAGTTTCTGCCCGGTCGAGGTTTTTCGGGAGTCTTGAGGAGCTTGGATCTGAGGCGGACGAGGGGGAGTTCGACAGGCCGTATGATGTGGACTCTAGCTTCCCGGAGGTCCCCCACAAGCTGCTCTCGCAAGCCCACTGGAGTACCCTTCTGGCGGGCCCCTGGAAGTACTTTGACGAGGGCATTTTCACCTTGGAGGCTAGGGCCCTGGTCCTGGGATTTCAGGCGCTGGTGAGCGAGTACCAAGTCAGGAACGCGAGGGTGCTCTTCTTGGTTGATAACATGGGGGTGTGTCTAGCCTTCGCTCGGGGGCGCACCACGGACTTCAGGACCCTGATGTGTATGAGACGCATGGGGTCGTGGTGCTTGGCCCTCGGACTGCGAGTCTGTTTTCGCTGGATACCTTCCGAGTGGAATACTGCGGATGAGCCGTCCCGTCGGTTTTCGGTAGAACATGTTGGCTCACGTGCTGACATTGACTCTGTTGGCTATTCCCGCACTGTTCCTGAACCACTCAGATGTGATGGAGAGGGGCCCCAGGTTGGGGCCTGCCCGCGCCGTGCCGCGGGCGAAGGCGCAATCGGGCCGCCTGCCCCGCGGGTCGACGACGATCCCCGCGGCGCCCGTGGTCTCGAGGAACCTGGTGACGTTCACGCCGGCGCCCGCGACTGGCAGGGCGACCCGGACCCGCCGTCTGGCGCCCGGGGACGCGCTGGTGGCGAAGCTGGAGCAGGCCCCGAAGGAGAAGGAGCAACGGACGCTCGACGAGTTGAGCGACGGAGAGGTGACAGACAAGGACGACGAGAGCGACGCGACCTCCGACACCGTGAAGGTTCAAGTGCGGCCGGCTCGCCGAGTGCGAGTCTTGGCGGCCCCGCGGGTCGGGCGAGCGCGCCAGCCGGTGGAGGCGAAGCGGCTGCAGGGGCTGGGTCTTCTGCCGCTGGAGTCGAGCGCGGTTCAGTGGAAGACGGAGACCGACTACTACGACGCGGTGAACGCCTGGCGGGCTCGAGCCCGCGAGCTGGGCGAGCCTCTCGGCGTGGCTGCCGAGGTGGGCGCGTCGGTGGCGCGGCAGCTGCAAGAGCTTTTCGACCAAGGCGAGAACCTCAGCAAGGGCGAGAAGCTCGTGGCCGGGCTGGAGCACTTCCTGCCCGAGTTCGGGCGGCATGGAGGCCTTCATCTTTCCCGGTGCTACCGGGCTCTGAAAGGCTGGAGACGCCGCTGCCCGCCACGATCGCGCCGCCCCCTGGCCTTCAGCATCTGGGCAGCCATCATCTGGGAGCTGTGCCGCGCGAACTTCTGGAACATGGGGGTGTACACGCTGTTCATGCTGGTGACCTACATGCGGCCCTCGGAGCCCCTGAAGCTGCTGAGGGAGGACCTCCTCGCCCCGGCGCATGGGCTCTCTGCCTCGTGGATCTGCTTCGCCTTCCGGCAGGAGCGGGGAGCGGCGTCCAAGACGTACGCGACGGACGAGAGCATCGACCTGAGCTGCAGGTGGGCGCCCTACCTGACGACGGTGGTTGCTGCGCTGCGAGCAGGCGACCCCAAGGCCAAGGTCTTCAACTTCAAGTACAGCAGCTACACGCGCCAGTTCAAGATCGCCTGCAAGAAGCTGGGGCTGACGGCCGTGCCTTATCAGGCAAGGCACTCAGGCGCCTCCATCGACGCCGCCATGAAGTATCGCACCCGGGCCGAGATCAAGAGCAGGGGACGGTGGAAGGCGGACAAGTCGGTGTTGAGGTACGACAGCAAGGCCAAGATTGTCGAGAGCGTCGACAAGCTGAGCGCCTCGTTGGCGTCTCACGTGCACAGGTGCGAGCTCCAGCTCGGGCCCCTTTTGTGCGGCCAGATCGACCCCTCGGCCATCGCACCGCCCGTCATCCCGAGCTCGGCCCCAAAGAAGCGACGCCGTACCTAGCCGATCTTTTTGGCGGCACAGGCGGCGTGGGCCGAGCAGCAGGCAGATGCGGTATTCGGGCTCGGCTGTGGGACAAATCTATTTCAGACTCTTTGGATCTGACACTTCTGAAGAACATCCAGCTTTTGTGCTCGGAGGCCAAAAATGGTAAGTTGGTTGCAGCCATGATCGCTATCGAGTGCCGCTCTTGGGGCATCGCTCGTCACAGAACCAACGTGATCCGTTCGCGTACTGAGCCCTGGGGTGTTACGAAACCGGCCAAACCCTTCTCGGCCAATGATCTGGAAGCCCTTCGGACCGGAAATCTCCAGGCCCGCAGGATCCTCAAGCTCATTCGGTACATCCGCGCCCTGGGCATCCCGTGGGCCGTCGAGAACCCAGCGACAAGTTTACTTTGGTGGGTCCCAGGCTTCATCCAGTTCGCGAACGATCCCAAGGTGCATGTTAAGATTATCGACCAGTGTGCCTTTGGAACCCCGTGGCGAAAGCGTACCCAACTCATGTTCGGCAATTGCGACCCTTTTGATGTCAGCTTGTGCGATAAGTATATGTGCCACGGTCGGGGGACTTGCTGTTTCACTGGAAGACCTCACGTGGAGCTGGAGGGCAAACGTATGACATCCCAGGCCCAGACTTACCCACCCCGTTTTTCCCAGCTCCTGGCCAAAATACTGTGCAGTACGGCTGTATGTCAACGTGCTTACCAATACTCAATCAACTCATAAGCTCACTACCTTTCGGGACGTTTTGGGAATCAGCTATTGCATAATGCCGAGTATACACTCTTTAGCATTATCATTCTGTCGTGGGCCAGCTCGCGATGACGGTGGCAGAGTTGATTAGACACATTGCTGAATGAAAACAGAGTGCAGGTCTCTCATGTTAGTGCGGAGTGTGCTTGCAAACGGGCACGGGATTGAGGGACCCAACGGCGTCTTCACCGTGCTCCCCTGTATTCCACTATATATTCGCTCAAGCTTCCCTCCCCCCTCTCCCTCTTCTTGCGCGGTGCCGTTCCGACTCCACGTTTCAAGGGAATCAGCTATTGCATAATGCCGAGTATATACTCTTTAGCATTCTCATTCTGTCGTGGGCCAGCTCGTGATGACGGTGGCAGAGTTGATTAGACACATTGCTGAATGAAAACAAAGTGCAGGTCTCTCACCGAATTTCACAAATGTGGCAAATCCCTGTGTTTTTGGACCCTGACCCTGCGGATCTGCGTGAAGGCTGGCACCGAATTTCAGAAATGTTGCAAATCCCATGTGTTTTTGGACCCTGACCCCGCGGATCTGCGTGAGGGGTGGCACCGGATTTAACAAATGTGGCAAATCCCCTGTGTTTTTGGACCCTGACCCCGCGGATCTGCGTGAGGGGTGGCACCGATTTTTACAAATGTTGCAAATTCCATGTGTTTTTGGACCCTGACCCCGCGGATCTGCGTGAGGGGTGTCGATTTCGAGCCCCCCCAGCAATTCAGACAACGCGCCCAGGGGGTGCTAAAAATCCCGTTTGGGCCTCCCCCCTCCTCGCGCGGTCAATCAACTAGTTACAGTAACCAGCAATAAGTCAACTAGTTACAGTAACCAGCAAGAAGCAGAACTGTAACACTGGAAGCTACAAGCTACAACTGGTACAGGAAACTGCGAACCTCGCTCCTACAGCCTGGTGGCCCCACAAGGGGGCCGGCGGATTCCTCCTCCTCTTGCCTCCTCCTCATCATCCTCCTACTCCTCCTCCGCCTCCTCCTGCTCCTCCGCCCGTCCCGAGTTCACACGCCACGCGCAGCATGCTTCCCCTCATGCCCCAGCGGTGGAGGAGGGAACGGACGAGGAGGATCAGGAGGAAGGGGGGGTTGTCGAGGGGCAGGGGGGGAGGTCGAGGAGGACGGGCGGGAGGGTCGTGGTGGAGGGCGGGAGGAGGAGGAGGAGGAGGAGGAGGCGGAGGAGGAGACGGAGGCGGAGGCGGAGGCGGAGGCGAAGGAGGAGGAGGAGGAGGAGGACGAGGAGGAGGAGGAGGAGAAGGACCGCTCAGATGACCAGTGGTCAGTTTCAGAAAGGGCGGGAGGCCTCGCCGCATGCGGGAGGCGGGGAACGGATGGCCTCAGACCAGGCCTTTTCATGAATTTGGAGTCTAAAAACTTCCTGTCTGTCGAGGTGCACGGCTGGCATTATCTGAGAAGATTTTGGCTACTGCGTGTCGCGTGGAACCCGCAGTTCAGACAAAAAGTGTCCCTGGGAGTCACGACCATCTGATGGGTCGCGTGCATAAGAGGCCCCAACAAACACATTCTGCTTGGATTTCACGCCGTGGACTGGTCCATACCAAGGCTGGGCGGGGACACAGGGGGTCCCCAAGAAGGCCTGTGTCGGCGTGGACCCGTGCGAATTAATAGAGGCCACCGACTTACAAATCTTGCACTGGTATCTACTTCCAGCCACGGGCTCCATCTCATGAGCACGTTCGGCCACGAGACGGGCCATTTTTGGTCCGAGGTGGGTCTTTGGTCCCCCGGCCAGTTTATTTCGCCTTGGCTTTCGCTCTCGGGATCTCTCCGCGACGTCGGGGACCCCTGGGCTGCTGCGCTGGCTGGGCTGACTGCTTCTGGCCAGCAAATATATTCAGGAACAAGTCGGTGGCTCTCTGTTTCGGATGTCCCTCGAGAGGGCGAGGCCGATCAACGCGGTTTCGACCTCTCCTGGAGGTAGTTGCACTTGTCCTGCCATTTTCTCGGCCAACTCGTCGGCCAAGACATTTCCTACAAAGGCGAACACGGGTGCGTGTCTCAGGGCGGCCCGCTCAGGAGACATACGCGATTCTATCTGGACGAGGCTGACCGAGCGATCGACGATGGACTCCTGGACCCTCTTCCACTCATTCCTGCACAAATCGGGGTACACGGATGCCTTGAGCTTCTCGAAACCCGAGGAAACGAAAGCGCTGTCAGTAACGAAGACCAGCTGGGAACAATTCGGGGAGTCTTCGAGGAAGTAGAGGAATGGCAACAGTTCGCCCTTTTTTATGGTCTGCTCATTCCAGACTGCACCTGTAGTTTGTCGAGCCACCGACAAAGGAGGCTGTTGATCTGCGAGGTCGAGCGGCTGACACATTATGCAGGCCCAAGCCGCACGTCGAACACGATTGTTGGCGGAGCGTTCTCCTCCAGAAGCGTCTCCAGCTCCCACGATGACATCTGCAGCGGGGAAGAAGCCGTGCACATGCTTGGCAGCGTCCGTCTCCACCGGTGGCGGAGTGACCTTGGTCCAGGCCGTTGGGGTAACTCCGCGCGTCCATAGCGCAGGCTGGGCCTCACGCTGTGTGTAAGCACGAGGCACTGGACTTGCTGTTGCCTTGACTGAAGCCAGCTCGTTATTGCAAATACATCCTCATATCATATCCTGTGAAAACATGTCTCTTCCTCCTCCCCGCATCTATCACATAGTACTGAGTAGTCATCAGGAAGCTGGCATACTTGCTCAATGCGGGTTCGAGGCCATTGGCCTCCCGTAGTCACCGTGAGCAGGGAGCCTGCCCACGCAAATTGATCAGCTGCTCGTGCAACTTTCAATTGCCGTCGGATGTCATCTAGATACACACCTGCTGCTACATCCTCGCTCTCGTAGTGGTTTGCTGCTCTTCTCCATAATTCCCTCCTGACAGTGGCTGCTAGCTCCTGCTTTAAATCATTGACGTCGAAAACCTTTGACTCCAAAACCTCCTCCGTCGCCAGAAATCGTTCCCCTTGATCAGAGATCCAGTCCCAGGGCCCTGCGGGGTTCCAGTTGAGGTCTAGGAGGGTGTTGATGACGGTTCTCCAGGGTCCTGAAACCTTCCTCCAATTATGTTCTGGTCGAGCTCGAGCTCGCTCAAGATGAACATCCCAATCTCGCAAGGCTAAAACGCGAGTTTTAGCACTTGAAGTGATAATAGTGATCCAGGAACATACAATTCGCCAGACCTGGGCAATCGCTGGGTCCTTGTCGCCCAGCTCGATCTGGAGTACATTGTCGAGGCAGCGCCCGCGCACGGTACTGGAAAGGGTCTTGCCTAGAGCTTGGCGCCAGCCGTGTACCGAAGACGGGGGTATGCCATGTACTGTAGCATCGTAGTGCACTTTAGCCATACATCCTTGCTGTAATACTCGACGAGCTGCTGCACGACCTTTACGACCTGCTGCTGCTAGTCTACCTGCTCGTTTCGCCTGCTGCCATGCTTGACGACGACGTGCTACTGCTTTAGGTCTAACTCGCATATCATGTCCTCTGTCCGCCTCCAAGTCGACCACATTCTTACCCACCGTGATGCGTATGTTATGCTGTGGTAATTTGCGAGCGACTAGGAGGAGGAGGAGTGAGGAGGAGGAGGAGGAGTGAGGAGGAGGAGGAGGAGGAGGGAGGGAGGGAGGGAGGGAGGGAGGGAGGGAGGAGGAGGAGGAGGGGGAGGAGAAGGAGGAGGAGTGGGAGTTGTAGGACGGCATGGGGCAGCAGCGGCGGCGGCGGCATTGGTGGTTGCGACGGGTCGGCCGGCAGGGCGGCGCCTCGAGCGCTGGCGCCGCCGCGGTGGAGGACGAGCTCACGTCGGTTGCTGCTGCTGCCACTCCCGACTGCTGCGGCGCCCCGTTCCCCCGGCCCCTCCCCTCTGTCCCCCGTCCGTGGCCGCCTCCTCCTCCTCCTCCCCTCCTCCGCCTCCTCCTCCTCCTCCTTTCCGCCTCCTCCTCCTCCTCCTCCTCCTCCTCCTCCCACTCCTCCTCCTCCTCCTCCCCCTCCTCCCTTCCCTCGCTGCCGGTTCAGGCTGGTGGGGGGCTGGGGGGGGTCCCGCGAACCCTGGCATGATCGGAGGCCGCCCTGCGGCCACCGCCTCAGCAGCCCTCTTGCTACTCCCTTGCTGCTGCGCGGCGCTTCACCCCGAGACGCTGCGTCATGCCTCGCGGCCTCGCACCGTCTTCCCTTTCTTCCCGCTCCGGCCTTCCTTCCCTCGCAGGAGAACGAGCGCAGTAAACATGCAGACTTCCGGAGGTCCGCGCGGTTTGAGCGGATGAGCGCTGGGCCCCTCTGGCGGCGCATCCTGCGCCGCTGGCGGCGCGCTCTGCGCGCCAGGGAGAGGGGCCTAGCGCCGATCCACAAATCCGTGCGGACCCTCGAGAGAAGGCGTGTCACGGGCGCTCGCCTTGGGAACCTTCGGCGGCGCGTTTCGAACCGGGGGGTCGGCCCCCCCACCCTCCTGACACTTGGCGCCGTCGATCAAAACCAGGGGGACTCCCCTCCTTCCCAAACCCTTCCCTCTCGAACCCCCCCCATCTTCCCAAGGGGGTGGGGGGTGGTTCAACCCCCCCCCATCTCGGCGCCGACGCCGGCGCTGGCGGCCGCCAGCAGCGCCGACGGCGGGGACGCAGCGACGATGATCAGAGGCAGCCTGGAGGGGAGGGGGGTTTCAACCCCCCCCCCTGGCGCCGGCGCCGACGCTGGCGGCGGCCAGCAGCGCCGATTACCCACCACTACCACCACCACCACCACCACCACCACCACAAACCGCAACCACCCCACCACCAAACCACCACCACCACCACCACCACCACCACCACTACCACCACCACCACCCACCACCACCACCACCACAACCACCACCACCACCATAACAAACCACCACACCACGACCACCACAATCACCACCACGCCACCACCACCACCACCACCACCACCACCACCACCACCACCACCACCACCGTCGTCCTCGCCGACGCTCCCCGCCGCCACCGCCCGCCGCCGCAAGCGCCGGCGCCGGCCCAGAAGAAGAAATCGTCGTCCCCGCCGCCACCGCCAGCCGCCGCCGACGCAGGCGCCGGCCCGAGGAGAGAGGAGAGGGAGGGAGGCGGGGGGTCGAACACCCCCCTTCCGTCTCCATCCAGTGGGGGGGTCCAGTAGCCCCCCCCCTCCACGCGACCACAGAACACGCCCTTTCGGACCTTCCAATGGTCACGCTTATGCAGTGCATTTTTTGTTGCTTGTCCCGATCTTGCCTCATCCTCCTCCCTTCCCCTTTCTCTCCCGTTCCTCCTCCTCCTCCTCCTCCTCCTCCTCCTCCTCCTCCTCCTCCTCATCATCATCATCATCATCATCATCATCAGCATCCCCTTTTTCTTCCTCCCCTACTAGGCCAGAAGGCACGCGGTGGCAGCAGCGGTCGCTGCGGAGGCGCTCCTGGGAAAGGGCCCATCCGTTTCGGGGCAGGGACCAGCCCGTGCGAGACGGCAGGCAGCGGCGGCAGCGGGCGGCACTGCGGGGGGGGGGGCGCCCGCGCGTGAAAACCATCGTGGATCAAATACTTCGCATAGTTGTTGAGAAGGCGCGCTCTCGCGCGGGATCACAGTCTATCTGTGCAGGAGTTGCGCTCTCGCTCGGGACATCCTCGCGATGGATTCGGACGCCGCGCCTTCGACATTTAGAAGTCACGCTCGCGCTGCTGAGTTCTTCATGATTTGCTTGGGACTCGCGCTGACGCTCGTGATGTCCGCGCGATCCATGCAGGACGCACGCTTCAGCAACCCGCCTGTTCGACAGGCGTTGGGGAGAAGACAGCGTGAGTGGCACGATCCTCCTAGACCGTGCAGGCAGCGGCTCAGAAGCGGCAGGAGTCAGCGCCGCCAGTTCAATCGTGCTGATGCCAGCGCGTGGGGCAGCGGAGCAGCTCGCGCGCGCCACGCCGGGGGGCGCTGGGCTGGGAACAGGGTTGTGGGAAGGCGCGAGACACAGCAGGGCTGGAACTAAACGCTGGTTTGCTGGACTTCGGTTGCGTTTTGTTCGTTTTGGGCGGGAGGTACAGGAAAAAAACAAAACGAAACACACAACGAACACACAACGAAACACAAAGTTTAGATCCAGCCCTTAGACACAGGGTTGACAGGCGATGGCTCTCGAGGCGCGTGGTGTAATGAAAGAAAAAAGGCGACGCAAACACGATCTGTGGGCGCTCGGCGCGGATTTCTGGGATCGGCGTTGGGCCTCGGTGGCGGCGCCTCCGGCGCCGCCCCTGGCGCGCTCCGCGCGCCAGGGAGGGGGGGTCCAGCGCCGATGCAAGAAATCTGCGCGGAGCTCCGAACGCTTATCATTGTGTAGTTATTGTTCCCCAGTGTAAGGCGGCCTGGGTGGCACGACGCGCATGTCTGGCAGCTCTGTTTTGGCGGGCCATGACTGTCAAGCGGATGGGCAGGCGGCAGATGATGTTGGCGTGCGATGGCGGAAGAGTTCGCTCGTCCGTCACCCGATTGACCATGTGTATATGGTTATATATCATATATCATTCGCTCCTCACTCCTAGCTCTCAACCTCCGCCTCTTCTTCTTTCTGCTCATCTTCCTGCTTATGTTCCTTTTCTTCCCCCTCCCGTCTCTGTTCCTCCCTCCTCGTAGTTTCCCTTTGTCGCATCGTCCTCATCCCTCCTTTCTCCCTCCTCCCATTCCTTCCTCCCAGTGGGGAAGCAGTGGACGCCGCTTTTGTGGACCGCTGCGATCTACCCATGTTGAGGTGGCAGCCAGCTTGGAAGCATCATGGAAGGAGGATGTTTGGCACCACTGGGCTCTCTCTCTCATTCCCTACCCCTCTCCAACCATTCCGGACCGAGGTATAAGATCGAGGTCAGTTCGGGGAGGGTACCCTAAGGTTCGTCGTGCTTGGTGGGCGTTTTTGTAAATGCTGGGGAAGGGTACCCTCGGTGATCTTGTGGTTTCGGGTGTTTTGTGTGAGGGATGTTTTCATGTTATTGAAGGATGTTCTTCTGTCCTAGGTCTGGTCGTACTCACTACGAATGCCACTCTCCTCTCTTCCCTGATGCTTCTGTTTTTCGGCCGCTTATCCCGCTCATCATTTGTTACGCAGGATTGTCCCGAGTTGACTTTAGATATGTTTTCCCACCAGGCCATTTTCTGCATTTCAGCACTCGTGCTCCCGCTGCAGCACTGGCCAATGTAGAGGGTCGGCGCTGTGATCCCGTCGGTTGGAGTTGCGCTCTCGCCTCAGCACGGGCCACATTTCTTAATCCAATTCCTTCCTAGTCGCTGCCGCTCAATTTTTCTCCGCTTTTCCCTGGCCCTCATGGTCCTCTTGCTCCTCCTGCTTCTCCCGCTTCTGCTCACGAGTCCGGTCGGCTGGCGCACGGCATGAAGCGTCCAGTGCGTTCCATGGCGGACCCCGTCAAAACGGCAGGGCGGCCGCCGGGGTGCGCCGAGTGGCTTTGTCCCCAAACATGGCATTGGAAGAGCCCCCGAGGAAACCGCGGAGGAGCCCCTTCACCTTTCTCCATTGCAGGCGGCGGGCGGGCCTCTTCAGGCGGGTCTAGGACGAGGATAAATCCGTTCCAGGGCGTTCCGGAGCGCTCTCAGAGCATTTTGGAACGCTGTGAGGAGGACGCGGCGCCCGAGGAATGCTCCAGAGCGTCTAGATCCATGGTCCCAAAGGCCTCAGAGGAAGCTGGTCTGCTTACTCCGAGTACCTCATTAGTTAAGGGCCCCCGGACTACGAGGGCCCCCCAGACTACAAGGGCTCCCCCCGGGACTACAAGGCCCCCCCATGGACTGCAGGGACCTCCCCCCTGACTACAAGGACCCCCCCCCGGACAACAGACTACAAGGGCCCCCCCCCGCGAGGGACCCCCCCCGGACTACAAGGACCCCCCCCCTGCTAAAGCCACCACGCCGAGCAGAAGGGCTACGGGATGCCACAGATAGACAACTGCCACGACCGCGGTCGTCGAGCGGGACGTCGCCCCGCGAAGATCACAGTGTCCCCCCCCGCCCCCCCCCCGCAATACAGGAACCCCCTCCAGACTACGAGGGGCCCCCCTCCGGGCTACGGCCCCCCCCGCATGGACTACAAGGGGGCCCCCCCCCCCCCCCCGGACTACAGGGTCCCTCCCCCCCCCAGAATACAGGGCCCCCCCCCCGGACTATTGGTCATTCCAGGACTATTGAGGTGCTCTGAGCAACCCCAGTGGATCAGCGAAAACATGTAGCCCAAGGTGGTTTCGGAAATTTGGCCGCCAGGAGCGATTTCGCCCCCAAAGATTAGTTCTGCGCTTCTGGATTAGGGTGGCCAGTCGGGAGCATCGAAGCTCCCGCTGGGTAAAGTAACCATGCATCATAATAAGTTATGAGTCGCGTGTGGTCAATGGTCGCATGCGCGTGTGTGGGCCGAGGCGGTTGACAACGGCAGTATATGCTCATGCGCTTGGGGGCCCCAAGGGGTCGGCTAATTTCATGGTGTGTTTTCTGGGGTCACATGAGTTCGCCACAATTCCATGCTAATTTGATTGGCTAGCCTGGGTCGCACAATCATTGGGGTATGTGTTGCAGTGTGGCCGAGAGGAAATTGCACGATATTGTTCTCGAGGCCAAGTGCTCGCAATGCGTGTAGCGAAAGCTTCTCGGGTATAATCTAGGGCCTAGGGCGCTCCGACCCGAAACCTAACCGTTGAAGTGCGCACTGCATCAGCAACGTCTGGGACCCCCCCTCCCCTCAAGCCAGATCGGCAGCACCGACGGCAAACGCCAGTGGGCTCACTGCGATCTCAAGCGGGGGCCACATTTTGAAATGTTGCCGCCCTCCAATGGAAAGCTGGTGACTGCTGGTTTCTTGAATATACCAAGTGAGAAAGCCTCAAGCGAAAGGATCTTCAGCAAGCCACGTGCAGCCTGGGCCAGGATGCCCCCCCCCGCGAGCCGTTGCCTGGATGATAAATGCAATATTCGCGCCAGCTGGCGCATTTGGTCACGCGTTCATGCTCTCGCTTGTACTCGTACATCGCCGTGTTGGCTCATCTTCAAAGGCTTAAAGTTTCTTGCGATGCAATTCCTTCGTGGAGGCGTGGGCAGCCTTGGCCCGGGGCCAATCCGACGACGCCTCAGCTGCATCGGGCGATGGCCGTGACCCTGAAGGGGCAGATGCAAGCGATGCAGTGTTCGCGGCGTGGGCGCACGCAGCAGCAGAGCCGTTCAGCCCTATTGGCCTCGAGTGCGAAGACGATCACGATATGGTTTCAGCTCCAGAAGGAGCAGCCGCTGACGAGGATGTTCTGCCAGCTGACGTGATTGTTGATGACGTGCAGGGTGATGCATCTGGTTTACTCGCACATTTCGAGCTCAACATTCGCCGCGGAGCTCGCTGAGGAAGGAACATCGGTGATGCCAGCTTACCGCTGGCATCACCTATTTTTCTGGGAAGTTTCAGCTGCGAAATGCGTCGGCCTGTGTGGGCAAGCGCCCGTCGAACAAGAGAGCTCAGGTGGCAATTATGTCCGATAGACGTGATGGTTGTACAAGCAGCCTTCACGACTGCGAGGGCCGCATGCCCGCGACGTGCTTCAAGAAGACGTTGGCGGATATTGAGTCGACAGCGAGCAAGGGTGTCTTGAACACCGGTATCAGCGTGCATATGGGGGCTGACGTGAACCGCCCGAGATTGCGCGTGCACCGAGTTATCCGCGAGAGCATCTTCATCCACCATGGGATAGTGATGCAGGGGGCCATGGAAAACACAGCTCACTGCCTGGATATATGTTTTGGAGAAGATACGCGGGCTGAGTTTCGGAAAGTGTTGGTGCTTACTGTGACTGGCGAGTGGCGTGAGCAGCGGCACCTCGACATCATTGTCCCCGACGGCCTCGATCTTGATGACGGCGCCCAGGATGCCGCGACCAAATCGGTCGAGGACGCTTTCATCAGCGGTTGTGTTTCGCAGGCGCTGGCGGCATTTAAGCGGCGCAGGCGGGTTGGGGCGGATTTGGGCGTTTGACCAACAGTTGCGCGTTGAATGCGTTTCAAGCTTGCGGCGTAAATCGAATTGCCTGCGCGTCTTAACGCACGTCAAGCCTGTTCACGTCGTGGAGAAGACGGTCTGCGACATGTTGGCAACAGGAACTCGCAGCTGGGCCACCATCTGGAAGGGCCAGCGCTGGAAGACGCTGGCGTTGTCGGCTTAGTTGAACGTGCCGGCCCAGTTCCAGGTGATGATCAACTCGGCGCGACAGACTGGGCGAATGTAAACGCAAGGCGTCGTCGCGAACGGTTCGCTTTCACTGGGCTGGCTCTTTCGCGCACATGGCTTTGTTCAGAATTGTTATGGGTCTGCTGCAGGGAGCTCTTCGCTATCGCCTCCGAGTGGGAGGCCGACCGTGGGGAGTCGAGCAGCGGTCTGAGCAGGCAGCCATGATCAAACGAGGAGCTGTTGGCGAAGATTTGATCTACGCTCGTGGGTATCGGATTCCTCTGGCCGCGCAGGGTTCCATCGAGAACGCTTTGGTTTCAAAGGTCAGGGAACTGTTTGATGGTCCTCCGCGCTGGCCGGTTATTCCCGGGGGTGCCAAAATTTTCATTCTCCGAGCGCTTGGCTTCCAATGAGTTAATGATTTAGCCGCCAAGGGTGCGCCGTTGAGGACCTCTTTGGCGATGCCTCGTCGACACCTCGATGCATCCATCTGTATGCGTTTATCTGACAGAACACTTGAGAGAGCTCGGGCCTTATTGGGTGCACCTCCATGTCGGCGTGGCGCGCGGTTCGCGTCGCCCCTCCGGCGCTACGACGCGCGGCCCAAACTATTGGGCGGGGGGGTTTTCGCAGTGCTCGCGTTTCGGGCTTCGATGCTGCACGCCTGCGTGACCGTTATCGGAGCCCTCCATCCAATGGCCCGCAGGATGCTGAAAGCACGTTCGTGCCAGACCGGCGGCATGAAGTTCATCGACGTGGGTTCTGGGTGGATGCGTCAGCGAGCCCGCCGCCGGGAGCGAGACCGTCGCGATGAGCTCGATATTCTGCATTCTCGGACTCGGAGGCGAGGGGGGGCTGCTACTGCCCCAGCGGAAAACGAGAGGCCACCCAACGCTTGCAATGCCATCCAGCCCCAATCCCGTCACGCCCCTCTCGTCCCCCCCTTGTTCCCCCCCCGTCCTTCCTCGCCTCCCAGCTCGTCGGCTTCGCAGCGTGCCCCCTGCAATCGCACGCGCAAGTGCGCTCGACATTCGTTCGGTCGAAGGCACTGGCGCAGGGGCGACGGCCGCCCTGATGCGGCTTCGCCTGGGGCGGGGGTTGGGGGGGGCCCAATCAAGCGATGAACCATCTGTTGCGGTTCGGATGGGCCCGCCGCCGCCGCCGTTTTCTTTCCTTCCTTTCCCCCTTTCCGCCTGCCCCATCGTCCTTCCGTCCTCCCCCATTCCTTTCCCTTATGAATAATTTCTCCCTGTCGCACCCCGAGGCCAGTTTTAGGGCGGGCCTGGCGTTTCGCCTGAGACTTCCTTCACCATTTATGGCCCTGAAGCTTTAAACATGGAGGGCGGGTGGTTTGCAACATGCGGTTTTCGTTCTAACGCCGCGCACATTCGTACGAGAAATTTGCGGAAACTTCGCGGATTGAGGGCGGTTGGTTTTCAAACGGTGGTTCTCGCCTTATCGCCGCGCGCATTCGTTTTCAACATTTGCCTGAGCTTCACGGATTGAGGGCGGGTGGTTTTCAAAGTGTGGTTCTCGCATTCGCGCCGCACACATTCGTTTTAAACACTCGGCTGAGTTTCACGGATTGAGGGCGGCTGATTTTCAAAATGTGGCTCTCGCTTTAGCGCCGCGCACGTCGTTTTCAAAAATTGCCACAGCTTCGCGGATTGAGGGGCGTAATTTTCAACATGTGGTTGTCGCTTTAGCGCCGCACACGCTCGTTGCTAAAATGGAAGAGTTTCAAGTGTTCCCATGATCCGCAGACCAACATCTGTTTTTTTTTCTCGGAAGGGTTCTAGATCACGAAGCGCAACAATTACGTTGATTCGCTGTGTCGAAGTCTCAGGAATGGTGTTCTTGCGCGATTAAATATCGCCAGTACGCAACAGTCAGCTTGTTCCGTGACGTTAGAATCCCGAGAACATTGTTTTGGCATGCCCCAGGGTCTTCCAACGGTTGTCTTCCAACGAGGCAGTTCCCCCAGTGGAACTGAACTGTTGTAGAGGCCTATGAAGAGGGAGCTTGGAGGGAGGGCTCTTCTCCCATCATCGTCGATGATTATTGGGTTTCCAGTGGTCCTCCCCCTCCTCCCCCTCCTCTTCCCTCCTCCCCCCTCCCTGCTTCCCCGGCCGCAGGACCGTGCCCGCGCGGCCCGCGCCCGCGCCAGCGCAGGCGCGCCGGGAGGCCCCATCGGCCTCGCAGCGGCGCGCCCTGGCCGATGCCGCCGCGGCCGCCGCGGCAGCTGCCCCGCCGTTGGCCGGTCGTCGTCCTCCCCTTGAAAGAAGCTTGGGGGTACCCCCCCCTTCTCGATTAGACGTAAGAGTGACCCTTCGCCGGAGAGACCTTTGGTGCGCGCCCAACGGGGTCCCCCGATCGCTGAACGCGAAGCGGTAGCAGCGGCTTGCGCGTCCAGGTTTGGCCACCCATTGTCACCCGGTTAGGTGCGCACTGAAGGTCATTCTTACCCAGGATCGCTCTTCCGTGCAACCGACTTTCGAGGATGGGCGCCCCGAAGTTCGTGGTCCATTCGGAAGCCTCACCATAGATCTTCGATGGTCCTCATGTTAGGCTAGGCTCCCGGAGGGACGCGTGTCATGTCCGCCCCTGGGCTCTTCGCCCTTCTCGTCACACCCGGCAATCCGCGAGTTTCGACCGAATAGATACTCTGTGCTTGGTGACCCGCATGGGGGTGGTCCCCCCCCCCGACGGGGGTCGAGGTCAACCTGTCCGCGCCCGTGGGCTGGATGTCTGCTTTTTGCGGCGGGTGACGTGGGCCGACTGGGGTCGATTCATACTTCGCGCGGTAAGGTTTGCCCGCGGCGGGGGTCGATTCTGGGCTGTCGGCCCCCCCCCCCCGCTTACCTTGAATAAGAATAAAACACATAAACAACTTGTTGGTGCTTCGCGCGGATTTCTCGGATCCGCGCTGGGAGCCCCGTGGCGGCTCCCTTGGCGCCGCCCTTGGCTCGCTCCGCGCGCCAGGGAGGGGGGCACAGCGCGGATCCAAGAAATCCGCGCGGAGCGCCAACAGTTTATGTTGATGTGTTTTTGTCTTGTTTTTATTATAATTCTCTTATTTGCCCCCATAACGAGTTGGCCGCTTAGAGAAGGGGGGAAACTCGGGGATGCACCCCCACGGGGCTCTCCGCGCGCACCCCATTTCGAGGATGCACGCCCTTCCCCCGTCGTAGAGTCCCAAAGTTCGGCCCAAAACTTCTGGTCCACTCGGTAGCCCTACACATCACACCAGAGAGACTCACCCAATCAGTGGGTGGTTTGATGAGATCGATGCTGAGATCGATCGATTGAGTGAGATGAATAGTGATATCGATCATGCGATCGATAATGAATTGTGGGATCGAAAAAGAGATCGATAAGGAGATGGACTGGTAACACAGGAACCTGGAACCCACCGAAATCGGCCCGGAACCAATAACCATGCAGGAACCCGGGGACCCGGGAACCCAGCCAGCCAAAATCGGCGGGAAATGTTCGCCAAATCTTCCAATATCCACGAGGACCCCTTCAGTGCAAGCATTGGTCGGGGAAAGAGTCGGGCATCGGGGTCTCCCTGTTCACCCCCCGTTGCCTCGCAGGGCATGTGAGCTCGCAGGGGTCTGTCGGAGGCACCCGTGGGGGGCTCGGTTCGGGCTTCGGGGTTCGAAAGGTCTTGGACGTTTTCGTCGGTCCTCGCTGGTTTTCCAGCCTCGCGGTGCTCTCCGGCGGCTGCGACTCACCGAGGGCGTTCCGGCATTGCCCGGATCGTCTCGAAGGGCCGGCGGATACCCGAGTTGAGGCTCAAAAGTTGGATGACGACGATCATTGGGAGGATAGGCTCAGTGGGGGTGCGTCGACCTCTTAATCGCCAGTTCATCGCCGGTGGGGGCCCGATGGCCCACCCCGCCCAGGAGCGTGCGGCTTCATGGTCGGGGGCCTGTCGCCGAGCTGCGTGCGATGTGTCGTCGATTCCAGGTCGACGTTTCCCTCCGCCCTGAGCAGTTTCCCTTCATGGCTGCGGCAGATCTGAGCGTGGACGCCCTAAAACCTCTGTTGTGACGCCAGGGCTAAGGGCGTCATGGGGAGACTGGTGGGTTGCCAGGGCTCATGGTGTCCTGGATTGCCCAGCCCTTGCTGGATGCGCGTGCCCGGAGGCTCGATGGGCCCGTGCCCGTGTGGGCGGGAGGGCTCCTGTGGTAGCTGCGAGCGGACGTGGGTGAGGAGGGGGAGGGCCGGTGTACTCGCACGAGGCCCGCAGGAGAGAAGAGGCCCAGGAGAAGAGGGGGATCAGGAGCGACAGAAGGACGTTCACGTACACGAATCCACGTTGGTTTCGAGAGAACGCACTGCGCGAACGTCCGTAATGCGCGGCCGGTCTCGCGGATCGAGGGGCCGTGTTCATGTAAATGGTTGGGCGCGTACGTCCTCGTGGGCTCCCTATGGGAGGAGGGAGGGAGGGGCCGCGTCCCTCCCCCCTCTTTCTCCTCTCCTACGCTCCTCCTCTCCCTCCCCCCACCCCCGCCTCCCTTCCTCTCCCGCCCTCCCCCTGCTCCCTCTCCGACGGCGAGGGCGAGGACGCCGATGAGGAGGACGCGGAGCAGAAGCAGGAGCAGGAGCAAGAGGAGCAGGAGGAGAAAGAGGAGGAGGAAGAAGAAGAAGTATGAGGAGAAGGCGGAGGAAGAGGAGGAGGAAAGGAGGGGGACGACGAGGACGAGGACGAGGACGAGGACGAGGACGAGGACGAGGACGCCGAGGCCAGCACGAGGACGATAGGGGAGGGCCATGGAGGAGCAATGCGAGGAGGGCGTTTCCTCGCCAGCCGCCCCGGCCAGCCAGGCCCGCGGAGGCGCCGCCTCTGGAGCCTCCGTCGGCCTCCTCGCAGCGTGCGGTCGGGGAGGGGGGGGGGCAGCAACGGCCGCTCCTGCTCGTCCTCCTCGCCCCCCCCACCCTCCCCGTCGTCGTCCTCCTCCCGCTCCTCCTCCTCCCTCAGAACTCCCCTCATCCTCCCCCCTCCCCCCCTGCCTCCTCCTCCTCATCCTCATTATACTCCTTCTCCTCCTACTCCCTCCCAACTCCCCCTCGTCCTCCCCCATCTACCCCCTTCCTCCTCCTTCTCCTCCTCCTCCTCGTCCTCCTCCTCCTCCTCCTCCTCCTCCTCCTCCTCCTCCTCCTCCTAAGCCACCGCGAGGTCAAGCGGTGATCCAGGGTGGCTGCAGGACTGTAGGAGGACACTTACCCCTCCCCTGCTCACACATACATGCCCCTAAAACCTTACTTCAGGGGGCGGCTCGGGGCGATGGCTACCTCTCTTGCAGTGTTTTTTTTACAACCCTATGCATTGTGCCGCGGACCGTCTACAGGAGATCTGCACAGAAGCGAGGAACTTCGACATAGTGGGTCTTTCAGGGACGGGGAGACGCCGGCGCCCAGGTGAGTCCATGGAGATGGGCTACATAGCCAGCGAAGGGGAGGGAGGGTGCAGGTTTGTGGAGGGAGGATGGAGAGAGGGAGCAGCCTACAGCAATAAATCTACGGGGGGGTATGATTCTATGGCGGGGTAAATGGAAGCATGCGGAGTTACTAGACACGGCAGAACCACCATCGGAACTACACGGTAGAGGTATAGCAGTTACACTATCTCTGGGTAAACGACGGACCAAATACATATGTGTCTGTTATCCTCCACAACCACGTGCCGCACGGGAGCGCCAGCAGTACATGCGTATTGTGACTGCCCTGACCGACTGGATCGACCAACTGGTCACAAGTAGTGGTACGAACACTTCGATCGTGATCGGAGGTGACCTCAATGACGGCCTGGGACAGACCCCTAAGGGTGAAACAAGGCACAGCTGGGCGGTCGGCCCAGGAGGGGCCCCAGAACGCTTACCAGGAGGGGCGGGCCAACGAGTCCGCGAGCTGGCCGAACGACATCACCTATTTGCAGTGGGCACACAGGATAAATGGCGACCTACCTTCTTCACGGAGACCCATGCTTCTCTGATCGACTACATACTGATCCCGCAGGAGTGGCGTGAACGGACTACCACGATGGGGCCACTCAGCCGTATGGGACGACGACTCCAGGTCATACGCAGTCGCGGACTCCGAGATCACATACCCACCCACGTCACAGTTGCCATGACTCACCTGCCCTACTACTCGAAAGCCAGACAACGACCCAGGTGGAACCGACAGGCTCTGGTAGAAGGGGTGCGCCGAAATGTGGGTAGGACCGACTTCGTTAAGGAGGTGGAGGAGGAGGTCGCTAGGAGGGAGGAGGGGCTGGACGAGATCAGGAGGCAGGGCGATAGCAACGACACCATTGGAGCCCTCTCTGATATTGTCTGTAGATTGGCCGAGAAACACTTCTGTAAGGATACTGCGCGGGATGACACGTATCACGGACTCCAGCAGGACCGCCAGGCACTCCTCACCAAGCGACGAGACCTTCGAGAGCTCCAGGGAGAGGGCACCGAACAACAGATGCTCAATGTAGCTTCCCGCCTTAAAGCCCTGACCAAGAAGTGTGCGAGGATGAGGAGAGAGGCGCAGCAGCGGATCGGAGCGGAGAGGGTGGAGGAGCTGTGGGAAGCTTGGAGGCGCAGGGATTTAGCAGCGGCGGGGCGTCTCAGTCGGTTACTTGCGGGCACGCAGTTGGGACCACGACGCCGCAACTACCGCGGTGTGATGACGAGCATGCCGACCAGACAGGAATGGGGGGAATCCTGGGGATTGCCTGGAGGACAGGGGGGTATGGAGGCTGCACCCACTACGAAGGAGGATATGCTCGAGGAGCCGAGGAACACCACCTACCCCCTAGACTTTGCAGCCCTGAACGAGGCCATAGACGGCGCCAAGGGCGACATGAAACGTGTGGCACGCAAGTTGTACCGTACGGGGCTCCGAAGGGCACGCCCCCTGGGCTCGGCCCCAGCAGAGGCTTGGCGCATGCTGCTCACTAGACCCCCTGAGGTCCAAGACAGAGCTGGCGTGGGCACGGAGAGGGGCAAGGTCTTTCCCAGGAGTTTCAGAATCCAACTCGAACAAGCCTTCCGACAGGTTCGTGTCCAAAAGAAGATCCCAGTTAGTTGGCACATCAGTGAGGCCACCGCTGTCAGAAAGAACGGGGAACTCGGACCCCAAGGCAAGCGAGTCTACCACGTCCTGGACCCCTTAGGCAAATGCTACTATGCCGCCCAACTAGAGAGAGGAGCTGGACGACCTTGGAGGGACGAGGACTACGGCTTTGTGAAGGGACGGAGACGGGAGGGAGCAGTACTAGCCAGTTTGGTCACCCAGGACAGGCTCTCCAGGGCAGGGGCGTCCTACTCAGTACTGATGAAGGACATGACGAATGCCTTTGCG
Source organism: Prorocentrum cordatum (assembly GCA_963575745.1). Taxonomy (NCBI): domain Eukaryota; class Dinophyceae; order Prorocentrales; family Prorocentraceae; genus Prorocentrum; species Prorocentrum cordatum. The sequence continues at coordinate 257,891 of CAUYUJ010022714.1, forward strand.
AGTGGACACTGGGCGGGAATGGATGCTGCTACACAGACACTGCTACCGCAGGAGTTGTGGGAGGTCGGGGAGCAGAGGTACAGACAGTGTGCGTTCACAGTGCCATGCAGGGATCAGGAGGAGCCGACGATGATACGACCAGGATGTGGGGGCCTCATCGGAGATCCACTCATGGTTTACAATTTTGCTGCCCTGTTTGCCCCCCCCCGTCGAGCAGTGGAAAACAGCATGTCTCGAGAACCTGCCAGAGGATCACCTGCTCATGGCACGCTGTCCGTTCTTCGAACAACCGCAGTACTTGGGTCTCTTCAAATGCGCGGATGATCTGCAGAAACTAGTGGTCAGCACTTCCGGTCAGGCTGCAGCGGGCCTTTCCCAGCAAGCCAGACTGGCTGATGACATGCTCGACGAGAGACTTCAGCAGTTCGGCCTGGCTCAGAACCGCGACAAACAGGAGAACCTTGTCAGACTGCAGGGGGGGGGGGGGGGGGCACGACGGCACAGTACAGACAGTTACGCACGAAACTACACGCACTTCCAGGACGCACGGTGCAGTCGGCTAGATACCTAGGGCCAGACATCAACACTGTGCACACGTACGGAGCGGAGCTACCACAACGTATTCATGCTATGATTAGGGCAGACAGGGAAATGGGAGGGTTCTGGTACAAAGCGGGGGTGCCTTTCAAGTGGAAACGGGCAGTCCTGATCTGTAAGGTTGTCAACACTGGGCTCAGTTGTATCGAGAGCTTCTTACCGACTAAGGCCGAATATAGGACTCTTACGATGACGGTCGCGGGATTAGCTCGGAGGGCCATGCGTGGCAAAGCCACCACTTACCAGCCCGACGGTACGGTTCGGAGTCTCACGAGTTATGAAGTCTTACGACACTGGCGAATCCTACCACTACAAATGGAAGCGATCGTCAGACGCCTCACATGGATCAGAAAAATGTTACTCAACCCCTTGGCGCACCAGCAAGTACTTACAGCCATATTTGGACAAGTTGCTTTGGAGCCTGAGCCGACGGTCTGCGACGACGGCACGCTCCATCCACGGTGTAATGCCTGGGCGCAAAGAATAATTAAGGATCTCGAGGAGGCTTGCCGCACGGACATGTTTGTAAGTAACTTAAATGACTTGGACATCCAACCTGGTAATTTCTTCGAGCCAGACTTCCAGGAGGCCCTCAGAGTCCTCGACCCCAAGGAGCTCCGACAGGCGTTTAGGGCCCGTACCATCCCACCCCCGGGCCCCCCTAGCCCAGGAGCCAAAGCAGCAGCAGCAGATGTAGCGGAGGAGGAGACGGTGCTAGCGGAAATTGCTCCCTGGAAATGTGAGATCATGGACCAGCCGCATACCACTACCAGCGACCCACAGTTGTTTCCCGAGCGTGGCGACGCTGCGCCGACGACGGCGGCCGCCGACTTGCAGGCGGGGCCAGCTGATCCAACTGTGGGTGTTCAGGATGTGATGTCAGCCAACGACCCTCGACAGAACGTGACTATGATCCTCCCTGTGCGTGGTGCGTGCTTCAGCGCACGTCAGGCGCTTCTGTCACACATGCGTAACAAACACAAACTGAGCAACGTGGCGTCCCTACTCACTCCTACTAACGAGTGTGTGAACTGTGGCATTGTGTTCGGAGAGCGCAGTGCGGCGGCTCGGCACCTGATGAGGGGGCTCCTCACAGGACGTTGCCCATCGGACAGAACTCGGACGATGCGACCGATCGAGCCTTTCGCCCCGAAATGCCAATTGTGTGGATACGCTGATAACGACAAACAACGGCTCTACGAGCACCTCCGTAGTCATTTCCCCAGATCAGTTCTTCAGCCAGCCGCTCCGACGGGCCCCCGCGCCCGCCCGACTGCGACCCAGGCCCGACCTTGGGGCGACTCCGATCATGCCCGACGCAGCGCCGGCGGATGGGGCAGCAGCCTCGACCGACGACTTCGAGATGGCACCAGCGTGGGCGGGCAAGCGCACGCTCCAGGTGGACAAGGATGCGACTCGGGCGGCCGAGGGGTCCAGGACCAAGGGCAAGGGCATCGGCCGCGACAAGGACTACGAGCGCCTCGAGGAGATGGCGGTCACGACGGCCAAGCTCTCGCTCACCGTGGCCAAGGACGTGGAGGATCTGAAGGCAGTGGTCCACGAGTGTTGGGAGCTCGACGCCGACAAGCCCATGGCGGCCATCTCGACGCAGGCGGGCAAGCAGTACAACGGCGACGTGCAGAAACTGAAAGAGCAGCACGCGAGCGACTCCAATGTCGACCTCGCAGCGCTGGGCCCGCCGCACCTGGTCGCCATCGCGGCGGTGATCAAGAACATCGCAGAAGTGGTCCCACCAGACGACAAGGCCATCCTGGGAGAGTTCTGGAGGAAGGTGGTGTGCCTGGAGGATCCAGAGATGCTGGGCACGTGCGTGAAGCACTACCAGGCGAAGACGAACAAGCAGCCGAAGCAGAGCAAGGAGAAAGTGCGGCTGATCTTTTCCTTCGACTTGCACGTGCCCGACTTGCGAGCCGTGCGGGAGGTCCTGATCAAGGAGATCAAGCGGGAGGGAGGCCAGCGCAGGCTGGGGGGAGCGCCCAGGGGACCGCTGCAGCGAGGCCTCACGAAGCTCGTCTACACGAAGAGCTGAGCGACGTGGTGCCGATCTTGGAGCTGGTGCCAGATGAGGAAGACACCGCGCCCCGACGGTACCTCAGACTGATGCCAGCAGATCTGAGCCGAGAGGCGCACTCGGCCCCGCCAGCTTTTCGTGCCAGTGCCCGCTACAGGAATCTTGTGGCAGAAGGGAGACTGCCAAGACGTGAGCCTAGCCAGCCCGCTCCTGTTCTCCGTTCCAACTTCGACTCGACTCTTCTCACGCCTCGCCCAGTCCCACAACGTCCGCAGAAGGGCAAGGGCAGGGGTCGTAAAGGAAAATCAGAGCAGCAGAGCAATGTGTAGCAATTTTGTCTCTCGAGTGCCCGCAGGCGGCTAGCCTGACCGCGTGCGGGAGTGGCCTGCCTGCAGGGCCAATGCGTATTTTGTGACGCTTGCGCACCTGTGCGAGTGATGGGGCTTCCCAGATAGACCCAGAGGTCAGACTGATATAGTACACTCTGCAAGGTAGTGTAGCTGCAAGGTCGTGACGACACGTTGGGTCCGATTCATCAGTCAGTCAGTCAGTCCTCCTCCTCCTCCTCCTCCTCCTCCCCCCCCCTTGAACACCGACCCAGTTTACCGGGCTGAGTTGGTTTGGCGGGTTCGGGTCAGAGGCTGGCGCGGTTGGGTTCGGCGGTTTCGGGTCGAGGAGCGGTGCGGTTCGGCCGCTTCTTATCGAATCCCAGTTCTCGGCCTTCGGGTCGGTTCTTGGGCACCGCGTGGGGCCGATCTCCAAGGAGGGCGTCGTCGGTGTCGCCACTCGGAGGGACGCATCCTTCTCCGCCGAGGACTGGCCGGGCCAGTCCTCGCCCAAGTAGTCATGGGCAGATGCTTGCCTCGTCTTGGCTGTGCTATCATCAGGAGGGGAAAAAACACACAGACACAATTCATCGTCGATTTTCAGAAAATATGGGAAAATATGGGAAGTGGGGGGGAAGACAAAAACCCAGAAAATATGGAAACATATCGGGAATATTTTTATTTGTGTATATTTACTTGTGTATCCCAGGGCCCCTTCATATCAGGGCGTGTCCGCCGAGCCTGGGCCAACACGGTGCCTGGCCAAGATGGGTGTATGCAGTTGCACAGTGCGTTGTTGGTGGTTGTCGTCCGCGGCGTCGTCCTCCTCCCTCCCTCTCTGCCTCCCGCTCCTCTCGGTGCTCGTCAGGGCATGTGTCGGCCGCTAGCCCAACGTGTGTTTGCCCCGCTCAGCTCCACCGTTTGAACGCAGCCTGCGTCTGCCCTCGTCGCAACGCCTGCGTTGTATGGAAGGGCTGCGGTGGACGGCCACGTGATGGCACGAGCGTGCTCTGAGAACCATCGGCAGTCGCCGGTATATACACTCTACACCGCGACGCCCAGCCCGTCCTCCAATCTCGTCGTCCTGGGGAGGCCGTTTCGCTCGTGCTCTCAGGGCCTCGCGCTGAGTACATCGAGTTTTGTCAGAGGCAGCCTGAAGTCGGACATGTCCCTCCACAGGACGAATTCTCAAAAAAACGTAAGTCTGGGGACAATGTTTTGTCTATGTTTGCAGTTGTTGTTGAGCATTTGTTGACTGTTTTTGATTTGCCGTCCAAAAAGTCCACCTGTAGGAGGACATGCCCGACCTGAATGTAGCCCTGCCGGGAACCGGTGTTTGCAGGCATGAAGCCGCGGCCCCCGCGCAGGCTGCTCCATAGCCCTCCGCCCTCCACGCCGGAGTGGTCGCCAGGACTGCGCCGCAGGGCCTCTCCGCGGTCGCCATGCGCCTCGGGCGGCGGTTCGGGACGGCTCCGGCATCTCCAGAGCGTCCGTGCCGAGGCGCAGCGGATGCGAGCCGTCCTTCGGAGCGTGAATTACCTACCCCGCTTTCGCTTCCAGGCAAAACCAAGTCATACCACGCGCCTCCTCGTCAAGCGGCCTGACCAGCGCAGGCCGTAGTTTGACGTCGCTTGGTATCTCTTGGAAGCGAGGGTGGTCAAAAGCGAGGTAGGTTTGTTTGCGCCCTAGTCCTGGGGACCCATCAGAGTCGAGTCAACGTCTCCGAGGACCCTCCGGGGGGGGCCCGCGTCGGAGCAGGGCGGGCCCGCGCGGGCGCTCGGGATCATCCTTCGGAGGGCACTCGGGTGCAGGAGTGCATGACCCGGCGTGGACGACAGAGCGAGGGAAGACGAAAACAAGAAACACTGTTGAGGTCGAGCCCTGTCTCGGACCATTTATCACCATCATGCCGTGGAACATGCCTCGTGCTTGTGGCCTGGGCCCGTCGCGGCCAGGCAAAAGCCCCTCCGCTCCTCCGTCTGCGCCCCTTCCGGCAGCACGATGGGCCTGCATGTCGGCTGCGAGCCCAGGGGGGAAGCGTACCCCGAGATCCGAGGACCTGAATTACAAGCCGGCGGTGTTTCCTGGACTTCGACCTTCGGGGCCCGGTTACCAGGCCCGGGGGCCATGCGGAACAAAACCACCCCCCGGGGATGGGGTCGGGACCTCTGGTCTGGGGCCGCGGATTGAAAATGAATCATGTCGGCGGATGTCTGGGCAAAGTGCGCTACTGACCAACCCTCGGCGGCGAGCCCGGGGGGAGTGAGAATGGGCGGGCCTTCTCAGAGAGCTCGGAGGTCTCCCAGCCGAGAAGTCCTCCGTGCCTTCCCCGAAGACGCAGGGCACTCCTCTGAATTCCTGCGGGGCTTTGAGAAGCCCTGCCACCTTCTGAGAAGGGTTTTTCCCTCTCACTCCCCCCCCCCTCGCTCGCAGCCGGCTTTGGTTTTTGGGTCATAATTCGGGTCTCCGGCGACTGTTCGCGACGATCCGTGCACTCCCCGAACGCCCGCAGCGAGGCGCAGCCGTTGGCAAGCATCCCGAGCTTGGATAATTGCCGAGAGCCGACGAAAAAACAGCCGAAAACCTTGAACCTCAAACCTCGAACCCGAAGCTTCCCCCCCGAACGCTCGCCGCCGATAATCGGAGCGCGAGTTACCTCCCCCGCTTTCGCTTCCAGGCAAAACCAAGTCATACCACGCGCCTCCTCGTCAAGCGGCCTGACCAGTACAGGCCGCAATTTGGTATCGTTTGGTATCTCTTGGAAGCGAGGGTGGTCAAAAGCGAGGTAGGTTTGTTCTCCCCCTAGATAATGATGCGTTCCTTCCAGTAGCACGATTCCTGTGTGCCTCAGCGGCACCGTGACGGGTACTCAGTAATGGGTATTTTGGAAAGTTGCCGAACGTTGCCACTTTAGGGCATCTTTCCTGCATTCCGGCGTTGCCCATATCGCGGAGGGTTGGGTTCGCTGGGTCACTGGCCAAAGTACCCGTCAGTCAGTGGAGTCCCTGTTAGAGGGGCGCTGATGCCCCCCCTCCCTCGGGCCCCCCGCGGCCTGTGTGCCCTTCGGAGGAAGGAGAAGTCCAAGAAACGACACCAACACCACCAGGGGGCCATCTCCAGCGAGGAGGTCCACGATGCCCCCCTGAGCTGGAGGCTGGGGATGTCTCGAGCGAGAGGGGGGGGCCACACCACCAGGGAGACCCCCCCCTGCTCCTCGCATGTCTGCCAGGAGGGTGCTCGAACGGGCGACGCAGTGCGTCCGAATTTTGCCCCCTCGAGCTCACGTAAGTCGATCGTCGAAGATTAATCCTGAATCGAATCTGGACTGTAATCCGGAGGAGGAGGAGGAGGTGGAGGTGGAGGAGGAGGAGGAGGAGCAGGAGGAGGAGGAGGAGGTTTGTCTTGTTTGGCTTTGCTACCTGCCCCATCTGGTTGATGTTGTGCCCTGCCCGCCGTGCTCGACGGCCAGGCCCCCGCGCAGGCAGCACGGCGGCTGCATCCGCCTTCGCGTGTGGCTCCTGGAGCTAGCCAGCATGAAGTCGGGCGTAACCCTCTGCAGGAGGACTGTTTGAGAACAGTAACAAATACTCAGGGGACGATGTTTGGACTATTTTCATTCTTTGCCCCAAATCCTAGGAGGACAGGGCCGACCTAAAGCAAGCAAGTCGAAGTCGGGGCGTACAAGTAGTACCCCCTCCCCAGGTTCTGCGATGTAGCAGAGGATCTGACATCGAACTGAATGGGTGAGAGCGAACGGGCGCGAGCCTCGCCCTGCTGGCGCTGGTGTCGCCTTCCCTTGTCCCTATCCCTCGGGCCCTTCTGCGGCCGAGGGGAGGCCCCGCTCCCGGCGGCGCCGCGGCTTCTGCCGCCGCCCCCCGCGCCCGCGGCCGCCGCGCCCGCGGCCGCCGCGCCGGCCCCTGCGCCCGCGGCGCTGGCGGAGCCGGCGGCGTCGAGGCGAGCCGCGGTCGGGGACTCGAGGGACGGGGGTCGATGCAAACGGGGGTCAGCCAGGGCACCGGGTCCTGCGAGGATCCCCTCTGGCCTCTGGCTGACCCGGGTTAGCGAGCCGCTCGTGGCCGCGGGGCGGCCGCGCAGATTGGCTGACCCGGGTGTGCGAAGACCTGCGTGGCAGTTGTTTTTTCTCCTGCATTGCATTCTTGTTTGTCTCCTGCTGACCCGGGTCTGGATTTACCTGGGGCAGAAGACCCCCGACGCGGCCGCTTCGGGGAAGCGTGCAGCGCACGATTCTCCCCAGACATGTTCGCGTCGCGCAAAAGATCAGGACGGGAGGTTTTTGGCCGTTCTCGGCCGCGGGGGGCCCTCGCCGGGCGTCGGGACCGTCAACAAACGACCCAGGAGGAAAAACCGGTCCCGGGGAAGTGGTCCAGACCGCTGGCGTCGGGGGTGTGGGTACTCTCGGGATCTCGCAAGGTGTGTGTGTGTGTGTGCCCCAGGGGTGGTGTGAGTTCGACCGGCTTTTGTTGCACCGAGCCGCCCAGAACAGTTGCCTCCCATCAGACCTGGCAGTTTCCCACAGTTGCCGATGGGTGGGGCATGCGGGGGGCATCTGCTTGCGGCAGTTCGGTGCACCAGCGGATCGAACTCAAGCCCCCCCTCAGGGTCTCCCCCCTTTGGTGGCTCCCGATACTCGACTACACGTAAGAGTGACCCTTCGCCAGAGTGACCTTCTGGTGCGGGCTCGCTGGGGCCCCCCGGTCGCTGAACTCGAAGCGGTGGCAGCAGCTTGCGCGCATGGGTTTGGTCCCCCCGCGGCCCCCTTGTTCTATGAGTCATCCCTCGCCTTCCCCTTCGCCTTTCATATATCCTCCTCCGTCTCCCTGGTTGATGATCAAATTCCTGATTATAGGAGTCATCCCTCCTCTTCCCTTTCGCCTTTACTATCCCCGTGCTTCTCATCAGAACGGTGGTTGCTAAAGTGTGCCAGCGTATCCATTTTTGATCAAGTGCTGGATCCTGTGCAGTGTCCGTCTTTGTTCGCCGCACGCGGCGATCACATCTGCTGTGCTGACATGCTTGGCGGCGCTGCGTGTGGATGAAGGGGCCGCATCGTGCGAAGCTCGTGCGGAGCAACGGCCTGGTGCTCGACGGCGACGTGCTGATCAAGACGGACGGCGAGGGCTGGGACACGGCGGCCCTGCTGGGCGTCGGCGTCGCGGCACGCTTTCAGGTCTCCGTGCAGGTCCTGGACTGGGGCCAGCACGGCCTGCTCCCCTTCCAGCCGCCGTGCGTCGTGGGGGTGGCACCCCGCAGCGCCGACCTGGCCGTCCAGGACATCGAGGAGACGGCCGGAGCGTTCCTCGTCTACTACAGCGAGGAGTGCTGGAGGTCGGACAGGGACGTGGTAGAAAGGGGTGTGGCGCCAATCGCGGAAATCGCGACGTTATCTACGACAGGTAACCTCGCCAGATCCAGCATTTGCACCACACCCCTTTCCACCACACCCCTTTCCTACCCCCAGAGGAGTGCAAGATCACGGGGGTCGCCGGCGCCATCAGCGACACGCACGTGGTGCTGCCGGGCGGGGGCCACTCCGCGCAGGAGCTGCAGGCCGCCTGGGAGCGCGGCCTGGACATGGTGTACGAGGACCGGACCCTCTCCTTCGGGCACTGCGGGCACCCGCACCTCAAGGCCCCCTTCCGCCTGGACCCGCTGGACTACCTCCCGTGCATCAGCATCGGGAAGGAGGGCGTCAAGATCCGCGTCTCGGTGGACGCGCCCGAGAGGAAGCGGAAGCTGGCCGACGCCGACGATGGCGCCGCGGCGCTGAAGATCGCCAGGACGCTCTGGTCGGACCGCGCCTTCTCCGATGCCGTGGTGGTGAGCCCACCGAGGTCGATCGCGGTCCACCGCTGCGTGCTCGCGGCGGCGTCCCCGTTCTTCGCGAGGGCGTTCCAGGGCTGCATGCGGGAGTCCAGCGAGGCCAGGGTGGTCATTCGGAGGAGAAGCAGCACCTGCACACACAACCTCTTGCAGCTCCGCGGGGATCTCCTGGAGCGGCGCCGGAGAGGGGGGCCCAGCGCCGATCCAGGACCTCCCCGCGCAGCTCCGAGGGTCTGCGCCGCTGCAGTGCTTCGCTCCTCTGCTCATCGAGGACGCCGATGCGGATGCCGTGGAGGCGCTGGTGCGCTACCTGTACACGGGCGCGGTCGACAGCCGGGTGGATCCCGCCGCGCTGCTCTCGCTGGCGCACCGCTTCGAGGTGCACGGGCTGCTGCGCCTGTGCGCCGCCGCCATCGTGTGGGACCTGGCGGAGGACAACGTCGCTCGCAGCGTCGCGGCCCTCCGCCCCTTCAAGGACGAGGCGCCCATCTCGGAGCAGGGCGAGCCGAGACAGCGGCAGTCGGCCTTCGGGGGGGCCCCTCGCCGCAGCGGCTGGACGCGGCTCGGAGAGCTGGAGCGGTTGGACCCAGGAAGGCCGCCGCGATCGATGTCGTGCTGCCTGTCGTCATCTCAGCTCGCCCTGCTCCGACGATCGAAGAGTACTGGAACGCTCTCGTCGACAGGCTCGCCGAGGACAGGCAGCTGCTGCAGGCGCAGCTCGCCGGCTAGGGGGCGTGCCCGCTGCCTGCGGGGTGGGGGCGTGCGGCCGCGCTGAGGCCTCCCCGGCCTGCCGCAGCCAGCGCAGGCTCGTGGGACAGGTCGCCGAGCCTCGCGGTTGCAAAAAGCCGTGGGATAGGTCATCGGAGGCCCCGAGGTCGTGGAAGTCGATTCATGGAGGGGAAGCATGCTGTCAAATAGTTTCCAGATGTCTACCAGATGTTCCAAATATGGTTTGAATGTGTTTCAAACATGTTCGACACATGCTTAGAACATGCTTTACACATTTAAACGCATCATTGATTCAACGATAGGATTGTTAGAGTGTCCATTGTCATGGCATCCACAAGCCTAGAAGTTGACACCAACACCAAGATCGGCGGTGCACCTTCACCGAGGGAAGATCATCCCGATCTCGGTGATGGTGGTCATATTCGGGCTCTCTAGGTGGCCGAAAGATTACCACCACCACCGGAATCTAGGATCATCCTCCCCCGGTGGACACCCCTCTGTTTTCGTGTTGGTGCCCTTTTCCAAGCCTGGAAGGTCAGGCAGGCTTGCACCTCTTGATCGGGGAAACGTAAGACTCGAGCACGCCGGAACCTGGGTTCGCCGACGTTTCTTGGTGGGCCCGCCCCAGATTTGGACGGTCCTGTCGTCGTGGGATGCCTTCAGCGCGAGGTCGGGTCAAGTTTCAGAGTGGGTCTCGCCAGTTTCCCAACGGCACCGTCAGGCCGGCCCGAGTCCCCCGAACACGAGCCAGCTACGTCTCCTTGATTTTCGTGCACAGGCATGCTTCAAGCATGTAAGGTATTTCCACGCGCGCGCGCCATGGTTCAACGGTGGCAGCGAGCGACCATATTCTCTTTTCGTCCGCGCCGTTGGGCGCATTAGGAGCGGTAGCAGGCCATGCATTCAATAATCACACGTGTTGTTGGGCGCGCGCGCGCGCGCGCCGGACACCATTTTCCTTGGTCTTACGACCTAGTGTTTGAGAATTCCGATACATCAGCAGTACAAGTCCCATGTGTAAATTCTAGACGACATCTTGTCAGACTGCACGTGCCCGAGCTTCCCAGGATGTCCCCTGCCGTCAGCTTCCCGCACAGCCCCGCGGCTGCTTTGTGAGTGGGCCGGCCGGCTAGCGGCGCGTCTTGTAGCTAATTAGGCTTGCCCGTCGGCCCGGACACCCTGTTCGCCGCGTGCGCTCTTCGCTCGCGGCCGCGACCGAAAAAGTATCCCCACCAGCAGAGCGTTGGCTAATCTTGCATGTGCGCGCCCCTGGACCTGGTCCCTGGCAGCTGCAGCTTGCATCCCCCTCACGCTGGCCCGCCCGCCGAGGCGCTGCTGAGGTCGCTGGCCCGTCGGCGTTAGGCAATTCGGCTTTTGCGCGGCCCGCTCGGACCTGTCTCGCCGCTGGCGCCCTCGCCTGCGGTCGCGACAAAAAGTATCCCGACCAGCCCATCCAGAAACGATGTCCAGGCGAGTGAGAGGTGATCAGAGAAACGCGGGAACAAAGAGGGGGACGGCCGAACCGTGTGAAGGAGAGAGGGGGCGAAGGAGAAAATTGGATGGATGGATGAGGGGGTAGGGAAGCCTCTTGGGGTATCTCTTGGGCGTCTTGGGACGTATTGGGGGTCTCTTGGCGGTCGTAGGGGGCTCTTCGGCGTCTTGGGTGCCTCGGGGGGGCGGCCTCTTGGGGCCGCTTGGGGTCCTTTGGGGGGCCTCTTGGGGGCCTCTTGGGGCCATCTTGGGGCCTCCTGGGCGCTTCTTGGGGCCATCTTGGAGGACATCGGTTAACGAAGGGGGTCCTCAATTACGGCCCCCCCCCAGGAGGCCAAAATGGGGCCAAAACCTACGTAAAACCAATGATGTGTGTTTCCTCGCCGAGGACGTCTTGGACGCTCTGACTACCCGCGGCCCCCCCCGTCTAGGTCCATGGGTCGGGGGTAGGGGGAGGGGTAAACCCCTCCCCGAAGGGGAAGAAGGAGGGGTGGAAGAGGAAACGCCCTAAACCACCGAATTATGCCCGGAGGGCTGGTGGGATTAGCTGGGCGAAAAGCACAACCATCTGCAGCTGTGGGCACCGTCGCTGTATGCACCGCATTCGGTGGAGTTCCCTATGAAACGACCAAACGTGTGAAGGTGCGTGCCGAAATCGGTGCGGTGTTTGCATGCGAACGCTGGCATGTGGGCCTTCGGTGGGGCTTCCTATGGGGCCACGAAGCGTTTGAGGGGCGTGCCAAAGTGGGTGCGGTGGGCGCATGCGAACGTTGACATTTGGGCATTCGGTGGTGCTCCCCATGGGGCCACGAAACGTGTGAGGGGCGTGCCACAACGGGCGAGCCCAGGGGGGAAACCAGAAGGAGAAGGCCTTCTCACAAGGCGGCGGGACTTCCCAGAAAGCCCGCCGTCCTTCTGAGAAACTCTGCGTCTGCGGGGAATGTTCTGAAAACTTCTCGGAAAGCTGGGGGACTTCCGAACCTGCTGAGAAGGCCCGCCCCTTCTGACTTCCCCCTGGGCTCGCGGCGCCGGAAGGACGGACAGAAGAACAACATCTGCATGAACGTCAATTGTTGGCGATCCGCGCTGGGATCTTGGATCCGCGCGACCTCCGAGATTGTATACTCATGTTGACCAGCGTGGATCCCAAGCAGTGAGCTCCTGCATCTATGCGCAACGGGGGCTCCCAAGCGCTGTGGTGCCATCGCACTTCGCTTGGCCTCTGCCCACAACGGAGGACTGCCCGCTCTGGTGCCAGAGATATTGGTACCTCCTCCACCTCCTCATCGAGCTCCCCCCTTGCCAAGAACGCGGGCGGTGCACGGTTTCCCCCGGGGCCGTAGGCGACCCGAAGAGGAGGAGGAGGAGGAGGAGGAGGAGGAGGAGGAGGAGGAGGAGGAGGGGGAGGGGGAGGAGGAGGAGGAGGAGAAGTAGATGGAGGAGGGGGAGGGGGCGGGGAGGGGATGGAGGAGGAAGAGGAGGAAGAGGAGGAGGAGGAGGAAGAAGGAAAAGGAGGAGGAGGAGGAGGAGAAGGAGGACCAGTCGCCTAAGTCATTCGGAGAAGCCTCCATTTTGGCATACCTTTTTACACGTTCCGTGGACCCACAAGGAGCCCAACCGAAAACCCAAATGCCAGCACCCACTTTGGCACGCCGCTCACACGTTTCGGGGCCCCGTAAGGAGCCCCACCGCAGGCCCAACTGCCAGCGTTCGCGTGCGCCCACCGCACCCATTTGGGCACGCCCCTCAAAAGTTTTGTCGCCCACAGGGATCCCCACCGAAGGCCCAGATGCCAGCATTCGCATGCACCCATCGCACCCATTTGGGCACACCCCTCTCACGTTTCGGGGCCCCGTATGGGAACCCCACCGAAGGCCCAAATGCCCGCCAACTACTCGCCGAAGAGGAAGGAGGGGAAACGGAAACGTCCTAAACCACCTACGCTTTAAGAAAGTCTGGTTGTTGTTTTTCGCAACGGGCGATGTTGCTGCTTTGTTTCGGGCCACGGGACCTCACGAATCGACCCGGCTCGTAAAATGCCGCGGAAGGATGGGTTCCAGGGCCCCGGCTTGGTTTTTTACAGTGGTGCAGTGGTTCTGTGGCGTCGGATCTCAGGGTGGCTGGAGGCCTCGCGCGGCGCGCAGTAGTGTGTGATCTAATCCGCCCGGCCGCCCCGTCAGAACTGGGACGACGTTCGCGCGGCGATGTTTCGACGTAGGTTTGACGTAAATCCGACGTGAACCCGACGTAAATCCAACGTGAACCCGACCTGAACCAGACGTTGATCCGAGGTGGATTTGACGTACATTGGGTCTCAAGTTGCCGCGCAAGGCCTCCAGGATGTTCTTCATGCGGTTGGCGTTGTAAAAATAGCGTGCGATCTGGCGCCGCCGGCCCGCCAGCTTCACGCTACCCCATCTTTGGGGATAGCCTGCACCGAAGAAGCCCTGGCGGGGGGATGGCGTGCACAGAAGGGGCCCTCGCGTGGGGATCGCCTCACAGGAACGGCGTTGCTTTCCGGAGGTCGATGTTGCGCGCTCTGCCATCTTCCCAACGCCAGTTGCATACGTTGGTCGTTGAGGGCAGGTATTTTTGGATTCAGATCCCAATCTACTTCAAGCGGGCCTGGACCCGGCCTGGACCCAATCTCCTTGATCCGCCTTCCTACTTCCTGTTTTTGCCTGCCTTTTCCGACCCGCGGGTAACCTTGACGGGCCCCCCGCTCCTCCTTTTGCATGGTGGCACAATGCGTTCTGACGGCATTCATCCCTGTTTAGGCATCCCATCGCCAGCGCAGACGTCCCCTGCCTAGCCGCCGACGCAAAAAACGTGTCACCTCGACGGGGCACGGCCGGTGAGAACCCCCGCAGCAAGGCTCGGAAGCCTTGAGACGGGGGCCAATGCAAACGGGGGTCAGCCAGAGCGCCCGATCTTGCAGGATCCAGCAGGGCCAGGGCCGCATTGACCCGGGCTTGGGCGCGCAGGGTCCTGCAGGACCCTTCGGGATCCTTCGCATCGACCCGGGTCTGGGCGCAGGATCTTGCAGGACGCTGCTCGGCCTGACTGACCCGGGCCTGGATTGACCCGGGTCAGAAGCTCCCCTGGGTCACTTTGTGGGTAGTGGAACGCGCTTTCCTACTCTCTCTCTCCCCCCCGCCCCTTGCTCCCCCCGTGTGGCTCGGTCGGGAGGAGGGGGAGGGGGGGGAGGGAGGGGGAGGAGGAGGGGGAGGAGGAGGAGCAGGAGGAGGAGGGGGCGGAGAAGGAGGAGGAGAAGGAGGAGGAGGAGGAGGAGGAGGAGGAGGCCGTCACCGTCCCAGCCGCCGGCCCTTCTCCCGTGGCGGGCTGCCCGGGAAGGCCCGCGCCGCCCAAGCCGCCGGGGCCCGCTGGCAAGGGCAAGGGCAAGGGCAAGGCGGGCCCCTCCCGCCGCTGCCCGGGCGCCCGGCCGAGGTTGTCACCGGCTATCGAAGTGCAAAGGGCCGAGACGCCCTCGGGTCATGCAAGAATCACGACGGGGAGTTTTTGGCTAGTTTCGGCCTTTGGGCTCTTACCGGCCCTCGGGACCGTCAAAAAACGATCGAGGACGAAAAACCGCTCCCGGGGAATGGGTCCAGACCGCTGGGGGTTCACGTCATGGAGAATCCATGACGGCGGGTGTGGGAAGAACTAGCGACGGGTACTTTAAACGGAGAAGGTTAAAGGCGAGGTATAAATCGAGCATGTACCGCTGCCGTGCCTGGCCCAAGCCGGGCCCGGCCAAATATATGACTGTGCCTCACTGAGGCGCACGACTTGCATCAGAGATCGGAAAATACCTTTTTCCATTGACGATGCCCATCCTATCCTTTACTCCAGATCCCATGCTTCGTCTTGCACTCTTGCTCATGCGATATGAGCCAAAGCCTGGGATATGGCAACGCTTAAAGCGTAACACATACCTAAGCTTACCAGCTTGTTTTCGACTTGGTAGCGGAGCTGGCTACACTCTCGTGTGGCTGGCTCTCGCTCTGATTCCTGTAATCCACGGCACAACTTGGTGGACTACTACTACGGTGGAATACCATGTTGCGCCGGCTCTGCGAGGAGCGGAGCCAGTCCGCGATCGAGCTAGCGGGGCAACCCGCGAACTCGAGACGCTCTCTCCTACTTCACTGCGCTACTTCACTCCCGACTTCCACCAGATGCCAATCGGCAACTCGATCGAGAACGTGGTCACCCTGCGGGGCTACCCGCAGCGGGGCCACCTGCATCCCGTGCCGGTCAGGCGCCTCACGGCTACCACGCCAGAGCCTGACAAACCACAGCCCAAACCAATCACCGAAGCCGAAATGCACATGCATTGGATTAAGATAACTATCTTCGGCATTCTGTGGGTAATAATGGGATGTGCTGTGGGATACATGCGGCAGGGGATGGACGACACGCGTACTACTGGCCCTTCATGGGACCCTGCCGGTACTACGCCTTTTCGCGAATACGTTCGCGAAGTACATGCATGGTTAAACGTAACGAGTGGCAATATGACACCACCACAACAAGCTGCAGCACTACAACGAGGCCTTCAAGGTCTGGCTCGTCGTATCGCCATGCAGGTCCCCTCCCAGATCATCAATTATGGTGTAACTGTCAATGGACAGCCAACGGATGCAGTAACATATATACTGTACTTACTGAGCACCAAATTTGAAAATCTGGAAGATGAGCGCCAGCTCAACTCTGGCACTGCCCTTATCGACTTTCGCGTCGAAAGGGGCGAGCGAATCGACTCTGTGTTAGCTCGGTTCGAGATGGCCCGTGACGAGGCTAACTCCGTTGGCTCTGTCATCCCCAACTTTCAGATCCTAACGCTGATTCTCTTCAGAGCGTTAGGCGTTGGCGCGTCACGAGCCCAACACCTGCTTGAGCCCTTCAATCATCAGATGCCCCGAACACAAGCAGACTATGACAGGCTGCTGACCAGGATGAGGAACTACGGACATGTTGCCGAGCGCTCTCCTGGCAACATAGCGGGTATCTTCACAGGGCACCACTCACATGCAGGTGTCTACGCCACGACTGCGGGGTCACCCGCTGGTCCTGGCGAGCCAAATCCCTGGGCTGACCCAGCCGATATGCCCAACGAGGCCACTGCCCTTTTAGGGCAGACTGGCCAGGCATCGGCAGAGGCAGCTGAGGCGAACGCCTGGTCGAACTACTCGCCAGGCGCCGCCTACACTGCAAGCCCGCCCTCGGGCACAACCCTCTGGGGCCAAGCGGAGTCATCCGCTCAAGGGTCTCAGCCACCCTCACCGTTTGAATCTGGCACTGACACGGATACCTCATCTGACGATGAGCACAATGGCATAGTCTCTGCTGGTAATGACTATCCAGCGGATGACACTCACCTCTCTGAACAACAAAGAGCGGAAGCCGCTTTTATGGCTTATCGCAAATCAAAACGCCGTTGGAGGCGCTTTATGAAGAAACCAGTCAGAAAGGTGAGACGTGCAGTACGCCGACATTTCAAACGATTTGGAAAGGGTCGTGGCAAAGGGGGTCGCAGACGCCGCATGCATGGTAGGGGTATTACTGCTTTCCTCACGTCCTTAACTGATATGGCTTTTGAAGAAGTTCTTATCGGAGGCAAAGGTCGGGGTCACAGGCGGACCTCCGGTAAGGGAAAAGGGCGGAGGGGCAACCCTAGGGACGCTTCTGGCAATACTATGAAGTGTCATACATGCGGTAGCACAGAGCATTTGCGCGATCAATGCCCGAAGGGGAAAGGAAAGGGATCCGTACATTTGGCTCAAAATTCTTTTATGGATGACATAGATTACATTGACTACGAGTTTTACGTCAATCCAGAAGCGGCTCCCGCCGCGGGCTCCTCCACGTATTACGTGATGGCCCGCTACGCTGAAGCAACTGTAGCCCTGGAAGACTACGCAGAGACCCTCTTCGACGAGTTCCACGGCTGGGACGAGGTCGACGAGGTCGCGTACAATGCTTGGTTCGGTCTTCCAGCGGGGCCACCCGCCGGCGACGAGGTCTCCGAAGCAGAGACCGTCCCGGCAACAGAGGAAGAACTCGCCGCCGTGCTGGCACCGCAAGTAATTGGCATGCCGTTGCTGCCAAATCCTTCGCGGGCTGGTTCGGAGGCGGGAGACGCCGATGACGACATGCGGGGCCATCCCGCGTATTCCGACTCCGAAGAAGCCGAAGAAGATTATAAGGACATGCTCCAAGAGGAGGTCTCAGAAGCAATCCGACTCCTGAGTGCGCCAGCACATCAGCACATAACCATGAACGAACTGCTGTCACACCCAGGAGTTGCACGTCTACGTCCATACTTGGATTCGAACATGTCAGCATCTCAGATGTTGACAGCACTCCAAGCTCTAGCGGGGTCACCCGCCGAAGAGACGCTAGACGCAACAGCGGGGCCACCCGCTTGGTCTATGGATGTATTCATGCAAGGTTGTGATCAAATGGACATTAACGACCTCACGATGGAGCAGTTAAACGACATCGGGTATTTCAGAAGCCCGTATCAAAACGTGTTCATGGTCCAGGACAGCTCAGAGGACTCGGAGGACATGCGTTACGCCAAGAGGGACAGGCGACCGTCGCCTCCCCGAGACTCAGAGCATGACGATCAAAGGCCAATGACACGTGGTAGTGCGTCAGCGGGGCCAGCCCGCGGAAGGAGCCGTTCAGCTCCTAGACGCCCTACGCATGATGAATCGGGCTATCCATACAGTACTGAGCACTCCGTTGGAGTATCTGCTCAACAAGTGCCGGATTGGTACATCAGATGGTACCCCGGCTACTCGATGGATACTCTTCGCCACTGGTATTCTAAGGAGTATTGCACTAAAAGGGACGAAACTGGCGCGATAATACGTACCAAGGGTGGCAAGACCAAGACGCCAGAGGCTTGGGACAAAAGGGCTAAGAAGCAGGAGATCATCAACGATCGCAAGACATACAGGAAACAAGTATGTCAGTGCGAGCCCTTCAAAGGTCACATGCGCAGGTGTCCGATGGACCGCCCCTCCAGGAGCCCTCATCACGGTGAGACCCCGTGGAATTGGTCTCATGGAGATGACGCTGGCAACGTCCATGATCCTAATGAGGAGGTCCCTGGAGGAGGAAAGCGCATCACCGAAGCCGATCGTGTCCCTATGACCGAAGAGGTGGCCAACATCGTCAGGGAAAATTGGGTACAGCTTCCCAATGACCATCGCCTCAAAGAATGGAACCGCCGATTTCATAAAGAGGCGGGGTCACCCGCAGGATCCAGTAAAGAGGCGGGGTCACCCGCAGGATCCAGCAAAGAAGCGGGGTCACCCGCAGACGCGGCGCCAGCCGCTGGGTCCGCGGAAGACGATTGGATAGCTGTTGCATCTGCTGCTGAGTCCGCCGCCGGCACTGACTACACCGAACTGAATGAAGAATGGGCGGCGGAAGACGGCTCAGAGAATCCATTCCCTGACGGAAGCGCCTGCTGGTACTACAGCTCTTCGGCGCAGAAGTGGTTCTGCACGAGGGTAATCTACCGCCATGGGAATGGCAAGTACAAGCTGGCCATAAAAGGTACTGCCGACATCGACCAGATGAGGCAGGTCATCCATGATCATGGCCAGCCAGAAGGCCCTCCTAGAGACCCTCCTGGTCCACAACCGGGCAAGGGCAGCAGACCACCTCCAAGACCTAAAGCCGACTCCTCGTCTTCACCGACTCCTGCGAAAAGGCACCCTTCCAAGAGCCCCGAAGGCACACATGGGCGGGCTAAGGCCAGAGGGATCGCCAAGACGGACGACCCTGAGCCGGCAGATCCTCCCGGTCTGTCCGTGACAGAGAGGAAGAAGGCTTTTGCTGGACCATCGACCCCGATGCCACCGGCGACCCAAGGCGATGTCAAGGACGAAGTTCGTGACAAGCCTCAGGCAGCTTTCAGGGGTGACTGGACTCCAACTCTGCATCAGCCGCGCCTTGCACCACGACCAGGTTCGGCACGAATGAAAGCGCAGCCGAAGCCCGAAGCTGGGATGAGGTCGGTGCGGGCGGAAGCGGCCGCCAAGGCTAAGGAGGACAAGGGCTCTGCGGGGCCACCCGCTAAAGCGGCGCCAGCCGCAACAGCGGGGACACCCGCAGAAGGCACTCTCTCAAGAGAAGAACGCTTCAGAGTCCTCAAAGAGTTTGGCGACCAACAGAAACTAACCGATGATGCAGCTGCCGACGAAGGTCGCCCGAACCCTGGCGCGGAGTCATCCGCAGGAGCTGCCTCGTCGGCCGCAGGTTCTGCAGGGCCACCCATTAAAGCGGCGCCAGCTGCATTAGCGGGGCCACCCGTTAAAGCGCCGCCGGCTGCATTAGCGGGGCCACCCGCACAAGGACAGCCAATAATGTCTGTTCTCAGGAACATCCCTTTGGGAGCCATCGAATACTGGCAAGGCATTGAAGGCAAAGGCCCGAAGCGCACCATAAACCCACGAGTCACTCCAGACGATACGGACCGATACGAAGTCATTAATTGTCCGGTTCGTCGTAACTTCGAGTGCCGCAACGACTGGGAACGTGAACAACAAACCGTGGGAAATATGTTGCGAGACAGGCCGCCACTACGCGTTGCGCAGCATAAAGCAGAGCTCCTGAAGGTCACGGAGAGGTTCGGCATGGATCCGACTTTGCCGCGCGAAGGGCAGATGACCAAGGTGTCAATGTGGTTTTCTACAGCCCTACGCCACAGTCCATATTGGAAGGACGGATTCAGCCGACACTTCGAAAAGATCAGCACTTACGATCCATACGATGGCTGGGTTGTCGTTGACGATCTGCTGACAAACTGGACTGAAAATGATCAGTGGAAAGGCTATCGTGAAATGCACGAGGTGCTGATCAAGGGCAGGCCCCACACGTCATACGTGTATTGGGTGCTGCTAAACTGCTGTGAGATGATTGACCATCACGGCATGCAGAAGGGCAGGCTCCAGATGAAGTGCGTTGATGACAGCATGCTGCTGCCTCCCAGGTTTCGACCAAGGCACGCAGGCCACAGTACTTCATCAGAGCCACGAACGGCCACAGCAGTCCAGGCATCCACTGTCCCGAGTCGCTGTACAAGCCGATCACAACATGGATGAAAGAACCAGACGACCCAGTATATTTCATCCACGGGACACAGTGGGAGTATGTCAAGGACATCCTTGCTAATGGCCTTTCATGCCTCGCACAGGACAACCCTAAGAGGAAGGGGGGGCGCCAATTTGTGCACGGCTGCCCCTACCTCCCGGGCGACCCGAGGATTCAATCGGGCATCCGTCCTGACTCGGAGGTGCTCATATTCTGCAGCATCAACAAGATGCTGTCCAGTGGCTTCTCTCTATGGAGATCAGCAAATGACATAGTCATGACACGGGGCCACGACGGACGTATACCGCCCGATCATATCCTCCAGATTGTGAGCATTGCGAAATATCGGGTCGGCGAAGCCTGGAGCAATCCGCTGGCTTATGACAAGTCGCGGAGGCGGGGCCAACCCGCGGACAGGATTCGCACCGATGACTACCTGCCACTTAAAATGTGTGACAGAACTCTGGGTGTAATGGAAGATCACGCCATGTACCTAAAGGGCTGGACTAAGACGGACGGTCGCCCATTCAATTTGGTCATGACCGAGCAAGATGTTGCTCCACGACCGTACGACACACAGACAGTCCTCATGATGAATGCCCAGGAGGACGAGGTCATGCCTGAAGCGGGGCCACCCGCAGGTGCGGGGACACCCGCGGCAGACACCTCGGACGGTTCATGGCAACAAGTGGTCACACCAGTAGCAATGGTAGCATCTCCTTTGAGGCCGGACCAGCAGTCATGGGTCCAGGCCCTCAACAGCCATTTGACATCAGCCGACGTCTCTGGACTGACCGATCAGCTATATCGTGCTGACCCGTGGGCGGTGCATACAGGTATCCAAGACGCACAGCAGAGGAACCTGCGCACTCCTGCGGGGCCACCAGGCGTCCTAGGACCACAACCACAACGCCCTCCGCAGCAGGCTGGAGGTGCGAGGTTTGTCCCTATGGGCGGTTCAGATGGTGGCTCGCCGTTTCGGACTCCGCCGTCTGAAACGAGCGAGAACAGCCTGTGGCAACGACTCCAGGCGATTCGCGGAAATCCGGCGCTCGCAGCAGCACTCCAGGCGACCACTCCCTTTGGCACTCCGAGGGGTAGTGAAGGAGGAGTGGCTGCGGGGACACCCGCCGAGCGAACGCCTGCGGAGTCATCCGCACATGCGGGGCCACCCGCTGACGGACAGCAAGGTTCAGACTACGAACGTCGGGCAGCCAACTTGAGAGCACAGGCTACCTTTCTGCAGCAACAAGCTGATAGAGTGCCCAGCCTGTTGCGGAACCGCAACATAGATGTTACGAATCATGGCGACTTTCGGCCTCTCTGGAGCTGGACTTCTGAAGATGCTCCAAATGCTGATCCCACGAATCCATATCGACAGGTGTTTATTCCAGGAATAGCATCACACCCAATATATGGATGGGACAATCATGGACCAGCAGAGGCACAGGCCATGGACGCGCCGATGTACCCGGAGTACTACGCGCAGATGAATAACACTCCTATGATTGCGGGGCCACCTGCGAACGAATACACTCGGAATCTTGCAATGAGATGTTTCGTTTGCAGTTTACACGAGCGGTCGATGCGCAGTCTATGCCGCACTACGCCTACATGCCCACGCCGACGGACCCCGAGACCGTAGTTCAGCCAGCTGGTCTCGCGGTGCCAGCCGCTATGGGCAGCATGCCAGACTACATCCGCGACGTGCACAACACGCAGCAAGCGATACTGGCATCTAGGCAGCAGGCTCGGGACAACGCCAGGCTGCGCCAACAGCGCGCGATCCAGAGAAGGATCGAGCGTGAAAACCAAGCGGGGACACCCGCAGACGCGGGGCCACCCGCTGAACGAACAGATAGACTGCCGCCACCGACGCCATATCGGGAGGGCGAAACCACTTTCGAGCGCCAGGCTCGGACTCGCCCCGACGTGCCTGCTCCAGTCATTTCAGACTACAACTTCACACAGTGCCCAATCTGTATGGACTCCTACGAGATGGGCACCACAGTGTGGAGACTGGCGTGCGGGCACTTCTTCCACGATATATGCTGGGATCGTGTTGCACAGCAGCACGTCCGCAATCAGCGACCAGGTGCGCCGAACGAGGCCCCCTGCGCTGTATGTCGTGGGCCGGGCATAATTACAGCACATTTCCCGTATGCTGGACAGCGCGACGCTGAGTCGGAACAAGCGCGCCAGCAGGAAAGGTACGTGGTAGATGCCCGGGAACTGCGTCGGCTGCGGGAAGCAGTGGAGGCACTAGAGGCTCGAGCCGCACACTCGGCGGAGCCATCCGCACGTGCCCCAGCTGCACAGACACACCCCTGGCCAGCGCCAGAGCAAGGCATCCAGATGCCAATCCTGCCTACGCTTCGAGCGCAGGAGCCCCCAGCAGCGGGGCCACCCGCCGAAGCGGCTCCCGCCGCCAAAGCGGGGCCACCCGCAAATGGACCTCCGAATCCAGGATTCCTGAGGGCAATGGAGGCCAATATCAGGCGGAGTGGCAGGAGCGGAGGCGGGACGCGCAGGCCGACTGGATCATCCAGGACCTCACGTGTGGCGAGCCCGGTCAGCGCTAGGAGCCGGGCAAGCGCTGAAAGCGCGGAGGCAGCCCAGTTCCACACCACATTCATGATTGATACAAAAGGGCTGACCTATGCACGTGACGACACGGACACGCTGCCGCCAGGAGGTGAATGGACGTCCACACTCTCTGCGAATTATTGGGTTCTTGAACAGGAACCAATTACCGTAGAGGAGCGCCGCCAATATGAGCAGATGTGGTGCACCGAGTTAACCACGAGCCAATGGGTGCTTGAGCAGCGCCTGTTGAAAGGCACACTCGGTTCACAGATTACGTACCACACTGATGACCATGGTACGATGGCTCTGGCAGCGCGGAACGGGACGTTCTTCCCTGACGAAGACGGACTGCCGTGCATCTCGTTCATGCTAGACATTGGCTCCAACGTGAACATCATCGGGGCCAATACGGCGCGAACCTTCCAGGAGGCTATGGCCAGGTACAATCACAGACCTGCCATATGCACCCTGAGCAAGACCCTCTACATCAACGGTGTCGGTGAGGGTGCTGCGATATGTCGGAAAATGGGCAACTTCAAGATCGGGGTGCAATACGCCAATGAGGCAAGCCCCCGTATCGAGGAGTATGCCTCCAACATCGCAGAAGGCTCGGGTGCCAACCTCCCGGCCATCTGGGGCCTTGGTGCCATGGAAGCACGTGACACGATCATCGTGCTGAAGCCAGGCTACCAGAAGGTTATCTTCCCCAGCGGAGATTATACTCTGAAGCTGGGGAGGGGCGCCAAGGTCCTGAGGGCGAAGAAAACTCCCTCAGGACATCTAGCCATTCCCTGCGGGTTGTATGACGGGGCTAAAAGCCAGACGGTCACGAACACCTTCACAATCCGCAGCAGTCGGGATGGCTACACCGAGACGGAGAACGAAGAGGACCCCGTCAGTGCGGGGCCACCCGCCGGTGTAGGTGCGGGGCCACCCGCCGGAGTAAGTGCGGGGCCACCCGCTGAGACCACAGCGGGGCAACCCGCGACGGGACAGTCCATGACCGTCACGACTGATACGTACATTGTCGAGCCGTATCTCGACAAGCAGCTCCTGGAAGACACGACCCGTTTGATCGTGGACAGGACGCTGAACAGCTGGTGGGAGGGCCAACAGTGTCCCGAAGGGACCTGGCCACATATGAAGGATGCCCTGAAGTCCAAGATATTTTGGGCAGTCCAGGAGGCGGTGAATAAATGGACGCCTGAGAACCAAGCGGGGCCACCCGCGACACCGCCACCACCACCAAGCTACACGGGCGGAGGTTCGTCGGACTCTGCGGGGCCAACCCGCGTGGAGATCGTGAGCGTAGCCGCACCAGCGACTCCTGCGGAGCCATCCGCTAACAGCATGCCCCCGAGTCAGACGGCAACGTGGTCACACGACCGCCGCTGACGGGGGCAGGCGGGCGCGCCGGCGGCGCTCGCTTGCGAAGAGAAGCCGAATACCGGCCTCCTCGCGACATACGTTGGCCGCGCTGAGGCCCGAGAAGAAAAATATCATTCAAAATGTCTCGTCATCGAAGATATTCGCACAGCTTGCGCTGAACTCCGAACCCGTGGATATATATGCGACCGGATTACCCATAATGAGGTAATGACTTCAACTGGAACACAGTATTTGGGAAATTTGTTGGCAGGAGACTACAATATGTTGTGGGTGGCCACACCCTCTGATTGGTACGTTCGTACTCCAGGAAAGAGGGCGGGACCACATTATCAACGTATACAAAATCTCCTGATCAAAGCGCGTGCTCTGAGAATGCAGATAGTTATCCTGGGGCCACCCGGGTATTTCTGGAAACAGGGTCCGATCAAAGATGTTATCGAAGATTTGAAGCTAAGCATTATACGAATCAGACTCTGTCATTTCGGTATCAAGTTTGACCGATCCAGTAAATATCCCAGTGGTTCTTATATACAAGTTGCTACATCTTGTCCTCATATACCGATAAACTTATGGAAATGTACTTGTGGCTCACACAAGGAGCATGATTTGGATTGGTATGGCCAAGATCAGCAACGTGCCGAGTTTCGGTATAAAACTTTGGCTATTATTATTGCACGCTTCCTTGATCAACTCGATAAAGCCAACATGATCAGGAATGAGCGGAGTGCGGTACACCTCAGTGTGTGTACACGCGTTGACAAAAAGGTCAGACACTACGTCCAATGTCCACAAAAGGGCCCTCAATGGGACCATGTGGTTCGTAGGGTCACGACCGACCTGGACACGAACAAGATCGTTCAAGATATCAGAATCCAGGATCAGCCAACTGGGTACAATTATGTAGCTCCATTACCTGATGGGGTTACAAACATCAGTACTCGGCTATACTGGGAGCCTCCGGCTCCAGTTCTTCATGGCAATGGTGAGTCGCGAAGGCCACGCCCAAAGCGTGTGACGATCGTCGACGACGATCGATCTCCTCCCCCTTCGATTGAGCGTTGCCAAACGCGACCCACCAACAACCTTCCTGAAATTCCGCCATTTCCTGACTTTACAGCGGATTCCTCCGCAGCGGATCTCTCCGCGGAAACTGCGTTGCCCACTGATGCCAGGATAAAACAGAAAGAAAAGCAGAAAGCTGACAAAGAAGCCGGCATCAAACCGAAGAAAGTCCCGAAGAAAGTGGAAGACGGTAACGACGACTGTGGAGAGGACCTCAAAGGGCTTGACTGCTCCACATATTTCAACGACGTTCCTCTTGACGACTCGGACTCGGACAGCGAATCAGAGGACATCTTCATGATGTTACCGGCGGGGCAACCCGCTGACTCACATGCTGATGTCTTCTCGATAGTCCAGTCATTATGCTACGGCAGAAACAATCAAGTGGACATGCTTGAATTATGTGGGGGCAAGGGTGGTATATCCATATTAGCCTTCAAGAGGGGACTCTCGTCAGGCGGGAACCTTGACAAGATATCTATGGTTGACCTTGGAAACTCGGAAGTACAAAGAGCAGTCCTCCACTACCTCAAGACTTGCTTTGTCAAGATCACGATTCTGCAGCCAAGCTGCAGAACTACTGGACTTCCCTTCCTATTTCAACGCACAGGTCAATCATGATACGTGGCTTAAACACCACAAAGAGGACCTGCCTCACATCACGTTCTGTGGAACAGTCGCTCTATTACAAGACGACCTAAGACGTTTCTTTCTCAGGGAACAACCAATGGGCACGTGGGTGGATGAGATCCAGCCATGGAAGGAACTGGCACAACGCAAGGTCACTTGCCAAACGATTATTGATCAGTGCACGACTGGTCTCAAAGATTCATTTGGACAATACATCCGCAAGCCAACACAGATGATGGCAAACAAAGAAGAGTTGTTGGCACCTTTCAGAGGCAAGCGTTGTCCAGGTAATCATGTGCACGCCAATGCTTGTAATAAAGAACTAGCAAGGGCGGCACAGTATACCTACAGAATGCAGTCACTGGTCGTTGATGCGGTGCAAATCGCCAAAGACCTGTTTGCTTACGGTCGCGATCCATTCGCGAATCGTGAACGCAGCTATGCGTTCGTAACAAACAGTGCTGGCTACGACTTGGACGACCCAACAATCCGGAGACACCCAAACGGAGAAATCTGGCGACCACCACCTGGCGGTCTTGGGTGCCCTGGCTGTGTGGACAACAACTACAAGCAATCACCAAAGCACAGCAGGGATCCGAAGATGTGTCGGTGGTATGATGTTGAACCGTATTACTGGGACTGTCCAAGCTGTAAGAAGGAATATCAGAAGAGCAATCCTCACCACACCAAGATATCTGGCCAATGCAGATTCGCCGAAAAATGGAAGCTGCCAGATAACTTTGGCCAGCCGCGCCCGGCGGGGCAAGCCGCTCCTGCGGCGCCAGCCGCGGAAGCGGCTCCAGCCGCAGAAGCGGCGCCAGCCGCAAAAGCGGCGCCGGCCGCGAGAGCGCGCATACGCGCGCCTAGGCCGCCACGGCCCGGTGAGGGCGATCCAACCGCAGGCGCCAGCAGCCATGACATCACCAGAGCCGACGGGGCTAATGGTGGCAACAGTGGCGCTGGCAGCTCTGACGATCACCGTAGACTGCCACAAGTTGCAGCAAGGCGCGGACGCATGGAGGGAGGAGATCCTCCACCACCGCCGCAGCCTCAAGCAGAGCCGAGGCCAAGGCCAAGGCTCCCTGATTGGACTCGCTTCGACGTTCAGCTCAGCCTCCAAAACCTGCGCAGCTTCGACCCAGCTGTAGTGCAGCGAGAACTCCGCAAACTCCACCTGAGATGGTTTCATGCCAAGGAGCCAAAAATGCGGATGATTCTAACCAAGGTTGGTCTGGGTGAAACCCGTTTGAGTCTGATCAAAGGCATTTGTGACTCGTGTAGAGAATGTCGAGCCTGGGACAAACCAGGCAACACGGTGATGCCTTCTGTGTCACTGCCAGGACGTTTCAACGAGGAAGTCGAATGTGATCTTTTCTTTTACAAACAGGAACATATTGTTTTTCACATCATCGACCGTTGTATTCGCTGGGCAGCTGGCACAGAGATTCCTGATAAAGCCATGCATACTGTTCTCGATGCCTATCATACGACTTGGATGCAACATGGCCCTGCTAAAATCTTATACTCCGATGGGGAAGGAGCACTGAATAATGATACAGCAAAGGCCATCCTTAAGGCTAAGGGAACAGAGCTTCGTATTCGAGCGCGTGGCCAACACGCTACAACTATCGAAGCTAGGAACGGCATCCTGCGACACCTCTTACACGTGATGGGAGAAGAATTGAATAGATTAAATATTCCTCTCAATTTCACTCGTCTCTTACATGAAGCCTTGTTTGCCAGCAACGCATTTACCTTCTACAATGAAGTGTCTCCGTACAATGCGCTGTATGGCAGACAACCAGCTATGCTTCCCGATTTCCCTGTCTTGGATCATGATCAGTCCGCTGAATCATCAGATCACTCAAGGGAGGAAACAATCAGGAGGGTTAGTCTGGAGGCAATCACGCAGGCCACTGCGGTTGCCAAGACGAACAGGGCTCTCCGTACGAAGACTACTGCTACGGGTGAATTTCACTACAAAGAGGGAGATCTCGTGGACTATCATCGCCCGACCACCACGAAAGACGACTGGGGTGGATGGAGTGGTCCATACCCGGTCATCCGCAACGAACCTGACCGAGGCCAGGTCATCGTGAAGGTCGGTAGTCGCGAAGTGCGAGTACAGTATCCTGACACACGACACACACTGTACATCGAAGCACTTATGGTCCGCGAGATAGGATCGGACAATACGGCCCTTCGGACAGTATTGGCCTTTATTGCCGGTCTGCCAGCGGGGAAACCCGCCATGACTTTCGGATATCTACCAGCGAAACAGGGTCGGCTGCAGATGACTGCTGCGAGCCGACTTTCGCCTAAGGTGCACTTGGCTCTTCAGTACCTCATACGCAACTACTTTCGTATTGAAAACGTTGTTGCTGTACGACTTGCCAAGAGCCTGACGAAGTTGCCTGCTGCACCCTATGCAGACAGCTGTACACTAGTGCACTATGATAACGATGTGACCCCTGGTTTTCATTACTATGAAGCTGATGGCACTGCCTTGAACATCTATGACATCACAGGATCTACACACTCACGCATCATCCAGTGTCTTAAATCCAGGAAGCCGTCTGCTGGATTCGACCAAGACCTCACTAAGTTTGAGGAACTCGCTGATGGTCCACCACCAAGCGAATCACCTCCAGCAGCTGCTCCTGAGGAGCCTCCTACGGATAACGATGGTCGGCTCCCGACCATCATAGAGGAAACAGAAGAAGATCTGGATGCTTTTGTCTTGAAGTCGTGGTATGCTGAACTGATGGATGACAGAACACTCCTTGAAGCTGACACAGAGGAAGTCATGCATACAGTTCCCACATACATGACAGACACACAGTGTGTGTTAGTCTCTACGACCTGTGAAGATGTGCAAGGCCACTTGCCGGAGCGGGGTCACCCGCCAGGATACGACATGGACACTTCTTACTACGTTCCTTTATGCTCCACGGATCCGGATAGCAAATATGATCTGGACTCCGATGAGCACGGGAAGTACATCGAGCTCTGCTTCACTGCAGACATGTCCAAAGTCGTCCTGTCCGAGCAGCAACACCGATTGTTGGATGACAGCAGTGTCACAACTATGCGAGTATACGTTAGCGCTGCTTCCAAACGTGCCGTGGTCGTCAAGGAAGACGATCTACTCACGAAGGCCGACATCCAAGCAAATCCGGTCAAAGTTTCCAAAGCCCTCTACACAGAATTGAAGACTTGGCTTGACAACAAATGCTTCCAGATGACTGACTTAAGCAAGGCGTCTAACATCATGACGTCACGCTACGTATACAAATGGAAGTTTGTCAAAAACGAAAAGGGCGAAATGGAAAGGACGATCAGGTTACGCTTGGTACTCCGTGGCTTCATGGACCTTGAAGCCTTTGATGTCGAAACCTTCTCTGGCACGGCAAGGAGGTCAAGCCAGAGACTGCTCGCAAGTTCTGCCGCATGCAACAAAGCTTGGATCATCGCTTCCCTGGACATCAACATGGCTTTCTTGAAGGGACTGACCTATGGCGAGCTCGCCGCGGCAACGGGCGAGAAAGAGCGTGTGGCGTGCTTCACACTACCACCTGGGTCAGCAGCTGTCCTTCGCACACTGCCAGGCTTTGAGTCATATGACGAATCAAAGCATTGCCTCCGATGTCTGAAACCGGGGACGGGCACGAAGGATGCTCCCAGGGCATTCTCGGTGAAGCTCAGGTCCATTACTAGGAGCTTTGGGCTACAGCCTACTTCGTACGACGAAGAGTTCGAGATGAGCCCAAACCTCTTGACAGCCAAGCACGTTGATGACATCAATATGACTGGGAAGGAAGAGGCTATTGACAAGTATGTCAAGTGTGTTGAAGATACGTTTGGGAAGTGCAAACTGAACAAGCACACATACACAAACTGTGCCGTTCGGTACAACAAGACCGATGATGGGAGCGTCACTCTCGATCAGGACGAATACATCAAACAGCTTCGTCCTATCACACATCCAGAACTCACAGGAGCTGATCCTGAGAGCAAAGCGACAAAGACGATTTCTGATATGTTCGTCAGTCTTCGTGGCGCTCTAGCCTATGCGTTGATCACGCAGGTATGGCTGATGGTCTATGTTGTCTCACTACAACGTATCCAGGAACCGACAAACATCCAGGTACGACGACTAAACGCGGTTACCAGAAAGCTACAGGCAGGTCCGAAGAAGATCGTGTATCAAGCTATGACCCCAACAGGAGAAGTCGACCTGCATAGCGATTCTGGCTATCGTCGTCTCAACGGAGATGAAGACGACGAAGTCAAAGGCTATGGTATCCGCGGGGCTAACCTGCTGAGGCGTGGCCACACGCAAGCGGGGAAACCCGTCGTGCACCTGGTGGACGCATACTGCAAGTCTCATCGACTGCAGGTGCGTTCGAGCTACTCTGCGGAAACACTGGCAGCAGCCCACAACTTGGAAGACTGCTACCCGACCATTGTAACGCTCCACGAGCTACACTCGGGACCATTGACCCCCACACAGTTAAAGAACATATTGGAAATGGGTGGTCTATGTATCAAAGTCACTCTGACTATTGATGCCGAGTCTGTCTTCAAGTCTTTGTCTAGCAAAGATCTGAAGAAGCCCACAGAATGTACTCTGCTTGGGCACATCAGCTGGATCCGCCAGATGATGGAACGCGGAATCGTGGAAAGCGTCCAATGGTGTGACACGCGGGATATGACTGCCGATGGTCATACCAAAGGTAGTATTGACCGCGCGTTGCTCCTACAAGTAATGGCCGGCCAGCAATCCTTCAAGCACGAGCTGAAGAAACATACGCCGTATAGGGCGGGCAGGTCGTCTCAGGACGGCCCTGCCTCCCGAGCCAGCGGGGAAACCCGCGGGCAGGTGCGCTTTAGTAGCGAGGAAACTCGCCGGTAGCGAGGCTACTCGCGCGCCCTTTCCTTGTAGGCAGCCGCTGCTGCTTAGCACTGTTTTTTCCGCATAATATAAAAGTGCGGTACCTGCTCGTCTCCTCCCCCTCCGACTTTAAACGGAGAAGGTTAAAAGGCGAGGTATAAATCGAGCATGTACCGCTGCCGTGCCTGGCCCAAGCCGGGCCCGGCCAAATATATGACTGTGCCTCACTGAGGCGCACGACTTGCATCAGAGATCGGAAAATACCTTTTCCATTAACGATGCCCATCCTATCCTTTACTCCAGATCCCATGCTTCGTCTTGCACTCTTGCTCATGCGATATGAGCCAAAGCCTGGGATATGGCAACGCTTAAAGCGTAACACATACCTAAGCTTACCAGCTTGTTTTCGACTCGGGTCCCGTTTCCATTGGAAATCGCGGGTTCCGCCGCCGAACGAGGCGGCGCCGGCCGCGTTTTGGAGAGGGCACCTCCCTCGATCCATGGATTTGGCGACCGCGCGCCAAATCCATGGATGGCTAATCCATGTTTGCGCGCCCCCGATCGAAGAGCAAAGAACGGCAGAAGCATGCCCCTTCGGAGCCCCGCGGGGAGTTCTCGGATCGACGCTGGTCCCGGCGGCGCCTTTGGCGCCGCCTCGGGCGCGCTCCGCGCGCCAGGGAGGGGGTCTAGCGCCGATCCAGGAAACTCGCGCGGACCTCCGAAAGTTTTTGTTTCTGCTTCTACTTTCGGGACGATCGAAATGGACACGGAAAGAATTTGTACAAAGACCGACAGCAGTTTCTGTTCATTTTGAACCGGACTCGCTGTCCGCGCCGCCGCGGACGTTGTCCATTGAAGGCCAGAAGCCGCCTGCCCAACTGCATTGTACCAACCTTTCCCGTACCCACTTCGGGCGTCCAAATATTTGTTTTCTTCTAACTACCCCTGCGGCTCCCTGACGCACGGCCAGGATCGCCGCCGCGCCTCCGAGGGCAGCGCGCGGCCGCCGCCGGGGCGTTGGGGCCGGAGGGCGTCAGCTGCCCAGACACCTCCGGCGTGCCGCACAAGGCTCAGGGCGTTTTTGTTTCCGCCGTGGTCTGTGTCCGTGGGTTGGCTCTCGCCGGGCCCCAGGGCCATCACACCACTATCCAGGACTACACTCGACCCGCATAGTGAGGATGAGCGACTGTCCGAGGGTACCCTTGCATCCCTGCCCCCTCGGCCCATCCTTGGCGCCCGTCGCTGGCCAACCTCGCTCGGAGAACGTCCACATGGCCCTGCAAGGCCCTTGCATCCTTACCGCGCATCCTTCTTACACGGGTTGACGCTGCATCCGTTCCGCAGGAGGTGGTCCATCGGTACGATCGAACTGGGTATACGAAAAGAGTGGGCATGCGAAGACCGACGGCAGCTCCTGATCATGTTGAGCCGGACTCGCGTTCGGCGTCGCCGCGGGCGTCGTCCAGTTGAGGCAGCAGGCCGCCTTCCCAACAGCGGCCGCTGTCGGCATTGGGCAACATGTGCTGTGGGGCATCGTACCCATTTCCGCACCCATTCTGGGAGTCCATTCCTATTTCTTTCTGTACCCTCTGCCATGCCCCGTGTTCCCATTTTCCCATTTCCGTCCATGTCCCATCTCCCAGTCCCGTTCCCATGCATTGCCCTCTGGACATCTGCTGCTTTTCCGTACCCACTTCGGGAGTCCAAAGTCCAGAGTTCCGAGAGCCCCGTGTGTGGAAGAAGCCAGGGCGTCAGAGGGTCCGGATGAACACCCAGCACCGATGTCTTTGGCCAGGGCGGTCCCTGGCCGGGGGCTCAGGACCGGTGCGCCCGCCTTCCTCGCCAAGGCCTGGGGGGGGGCGTAGCCGCGACAGGTCTTGAATGCTGCAACACCTTCCCCCCCCCCCAAAGCTCTCGGCTGGCAATACAACTCGTCCCTCTCCCCGTCCTTCCCCTGCTCGCCCTCCTCCTCCTCCTCCTCCTCCTCCTCGGAATCCTACGAGTCCATAGGAATCCCACGGGATGTTTGGGACTCTCGGGAACCCAACCCATAGGAACTCTTAGGAACCTTCTAGGAAGCCATAGGAGCACATGAGAAACGCCAATATTGTGTTCGTCCCAATCCGCCAACAAACATGCGCAAAAAGAATTACACCTGAGAGAACCCCAATCAGTGGATGCTTTGAACATTGATCATATGGATCTTGAGATCGATTGTGAGGTCGATAATGAGATCGATAGTGGAATCGATAGTTGACGATTGTAAGGTCAATCGTGAGACCGAGAATGAAATCGATTCAATGAGATCGATAGGGAGATCGATCGCGAGATCGCTCGTGCGATCTCTAGTGAGATCGTTTGCGAGATCGATTGTGAGATCGATTGTGAGATCGATGGTGAGATCGATAGAGAGGTGGGAAATGAGATCGAGGCCGAGACCGATCGATAAGAAGATCGACCAGGAACCCGGGAAAACCTGGGAGCCTCGCCGCCCACCGAAATCGGCCCAGGAACCGGGAACCCGGGAGCCCGGAAGCGGGAACCTGGGAACCCGGCCTGCCACCAACATCCGTGTGAAACATTCGCCTTCTCTTTCAGTATCCGCTAGGACCCCTTCACCCACGGGGTAAGCGGTGCAAATAATTGCCGGCGTTTTGAAAGCGTTTGCACCGCAGGGTTTTTTTGCACCGCGGGGATCAAAATTTGCACCGTTGGGGTTAACAACGCAACAAACAAATTGCACCGTTGCGTTTGAAAGTTTGCACCGCGGCGTGATCATGATTAACTCCGCGCCGTTTTAAAATTTACACCGTGGCGCGCTCAACGGCGTCTGAAATTTCGCACCGCTGTTCAGCATGTTTGTAGACGCGACACTCCCACCCGCCGTCTCACAACTTAAGAATGTAAACGCTCATGCGCCTGGCATACTTTCGTATGTGGCGGATCAAAATTCGTGACATGTCGGGGTTTTCTCTTGTTCATCCCCAGCTGTTCTTCGACGGGCCCGGGGTCAGCGACGGCTCCTGCATTGAGGGCCGAAGCCGAGGGCCTCCCGTCGCGACTTCTGCCACATGGGCTTGTTCCCGGACATTTGCCGGTTTGATTTCTCAATCCGCGGCCCCAGAGGAGGTGCCGACCCTTTCTGGTGGTCCACGGGCCCGACAACGGGCCTTGGAGGCCGAATTCCAGGGAAAACCGCCAAATTGAAAAAAATCAGATCCTCGGATCTCTGGGTTTGTCGCTCGTGAAGATGTGCGGCCTGGATGCTGGGTGTCTGCGGCGAGCCCTGGGAGAAGTGAGAAGGGGGCGGGCCGTCTCACAAGGCTCGGAAGTCCCCGGGCCGTCTCAGGAGGCTCGGAAAATCATACCCTCGGAGCTCTGGGTCTGCCATGACCCCAGGAGATTTCCATGACGTCGACCCCCAGCGGTCTGGACCCTTTCCCTGGATCGTGTTTCCCCACCCCACAGGTTGAGGTTGGTAGATTTCAAGAACAGGCCCCCCGGCCAACACTACCCTGCATACCGCGGCCACCAGACCCCGAGTTGTCCCCAGAATCCCCCAGTATCCCCGAGAGTCCCTGGGAATCCCGCCCCCTCGCCCTCGACAAACACGA
The DNA here is from genome assembly GCA_963575745.1 of Prorocentrum cordatum. Lineage (NCBI taxonomy): Eukaryota > Dinophyceae > Prorocentrales > Prorocentraceae > Prorocentrum > Prorocentrum cordatum. The sequence continues at coordinate 292,193 of CAUYUJ010022714.1, forward strand.
CTGCATACCGCGGCCGCCAGACCCCAAGTTTTCCCGAGAGTCCCCGAGTGTCCTTGAGAGTCCCGCTTCGCGCCCTCGACAAACACGAAACAGCACAACAGTACACAACATAACATGACATAACATAACATAGCAATGTCATGATAACATAGAGCATACCATAACATCACAAAATATACCCAGCCATAACATTACATAACAGAAAACTGCATAACCCACAATAACATAACATAACTGTTCATGTCAGAACGCATTTCGACATATCATATCGTATCATGACACAGCGTTCAGAACATAGCAGAACACGACAACAGAGCATAGTGACGAACACGACAGAGCACAACGTGCCACAATCCAGTATATCATAACACAAGACAACAATGGTATAACATGAAGGAACATAACATGGCAGTACCAATACAAAACACATCATGGCATACCAGCTACCAGAGCATACCACGCCAGAACAGACACACATAGTAGACAGACTACGACAGAACAGAACAGCGCATAACAGGACATGACAAAACAATGCATAGCATGACAGAACAGATCACACCATATCATCACAGAACAAACCAGAGCCGAACATCACATAACAGGGAACCACATACCATCACATAACAAACCAAACCAGAGCATTAGAGAATATCACATAACAAACCAACACCAGGCCAGACCCCACAGATGTCCCGAGAATCCCCGAGTCGCTCCCTCGACAAACCCGAAACAACACGCCATTCCACAGCAGAACATGACAGAACATAACACAGCAACGTCATGACAACATAGAGCATACTATAACATCACAACACATATCAGGTGAGAACATTACATAGCAGAAAACGGGAGACCACACCATAAACTAACATAACTCCGCATAGCATAACACACGTTGACGGACCATATCATATCATGACACAGCGTTCAGAACATATCATAACACGACAACAGAGCATAGCGACGAACACGACAGAACATAACACAACGTGTCACAATAACATATAATCAACCAGAATACAAGCATGGCATAACACGACGGAACATACCATGGCATTATCCTTACAACACATATCATGACATAACATCGCATAACATCCCAGATCACATCATGACATAGCAGCACAATATTGTACAACATACACGATATAACATAACACACCATGACATAACATGACAAACAATGCATCGCATGAAAGAAAAGAGCACACCCTAACATCACATAACGAGTCAGAACATAACGTCACATAACAGAGAACCGCAGGACATCACGGAACAACCCAAACCAGAACACAAGAGAACATCACAGAACAAACCAAAACCAGGCCAGACCCCCAGTTGACCCGAGAATCCCACAGTCCTTGCCGCCGCCCCGCCGCGCGCGGCTTCCTCGCCTGCGTCCCTCAGTCTAAAGATGGGAGGGGGGAGGAAGGAGGAGGGGAGGGAGGCATGGGGCAGGAGGAGGAAAACAGGGGCCCAAGGTTTCGTTGGGGATCGCTCGAAGCATTTTTAATTTCAATGTACAAGATATCCCAAGTCGTTCTTGTGACGGCCCCGAGGGCCTGTAAGGGCCCCAGAGGCCGAAGCTAGCGAAACACCTGCCGTCATGATTTTTACCTGGCTTGCTGTGGCCATCGATGCCACTTGGTCCTCCTCCTCCTTCTCCTCCTCCTCCTCCTCCCCCTCCCCCTCCTCCCCCTCCTCCTCCTCACCCTCCTCATCCTCCTCCCCCTCCTCCTCCTCCTCCTCCTCCTCCTCCTCCTCCTCCTCCTCATCCCCCTCCGCCCCCCGGTGGCTTGTGACGGGGCGCGGGGCGGGCGTCGGTCGGCCGCGCCTGGCCCGGCACATCGGACGCGCCCGCGCCGCCAGGGCGGCGCGCCGCCGCCGCCGAAGCCCCCGGGGCCGCCTCCGAAGGGCGCTGGGGCGAAGCCGGCGCCGCCGAAGAAGGCGCCCTGGCGCGCGAGGGGCATGTCCCTGAGGAGTATTCAAAGATCGTCGAAAGATAGTCTGGGGACGATTTTTTGATGATCTTCTGCTATTCTTGAATATTTCAGAGTTTTTGTTTGATTCTTCGTTCAAAATCTACGAGAACACGCCCGACCTAAGCTTGGACATCCTAGATGGGGTCGGAGTAGACGGGATCGCAGGGGCGTGACGCATCGCCGATGCATCGCCGATGCGGCTCGGTGTGGAGCCCAGTTTGCTTCACGTCGACGTAGCCGAATCGCCCAGGTCGAAGATGCATCGTTCCAGGGCCGAAGGAGCGCGGGGGCGAAGCTGGCGCCTCCGAAGAAGGCGCCCCCGGGCGGGAAGGGCTCCAGGGTTAGCAGAATCCCAGACCGTCTCGGGCTATGAGAATATCACCTCGGGATGCTTTTCGTTAGTTTCGGCCCCCAGGGGCCCTCACTGGCCCTCGGGCCCGTCAAAAAACGACTCGGGATGGAAAACCGGTCCTGGTGAATGGGTCGAGTCCTTTGGGGGTCGACATTATGAAGTAATCATGACGTCGGGGGTCTGGGGTATCATAATTCGAGGAAGCAGAACCCTCAGATCCTGGCGCTTCCATTTTTTACGGCGGGCGTTTTCGCTCCTTGTCGGGCCCCAGGACCCCCACAGATCGATCCGGCTCGGACAATGGCGCAGAAAGATGGGGTCCGGGGCTCCCGTCGTGAATTTTGTTCAAGGTTGTTGTTTTCTCTGCCACGTCGGATCTTAGGGTAGCCTGGCTAAGGATCCATATTGCTACCGGTCCCTTGTGAGGCCCTCGTCACCACCGCTGGATTCGCCTTGAGATCCTGGTCAGAACGCACCCTGGGAGGTCGGGTGAGTAGCGGGCTCCATGATTATCATAATCCCCAGACCCCCCCTCCCAGGTCATGGAAACATCGCGACGTGGAGCTGTTTTTTATGCCCCATGCATGGGGCCCCTACCGGCCCCCGGGACAGTCAACAAAATATTCTGCATAAGAAACAATGGTCCTGGGGAATGGGTCCAGACCGTTGCGGGACCGCGTCATGAAATTTCATGACGTCGAGGACGGGTTCGAGGAAAAGCAAAACTGCAGCAGCCTGGTGCAGGACCCAGCCATATACAGCTTTCAGTACCGCGAGGGAAGGTGAAAGCTAAGGGAGAGGGCACGCAACAGGATGAAGGCGTGCGTCAGAAGAACGGAGTGACTGTGCTGATGGGGTCGCAGGGGTCAGCCGCAATGGGTTATATCTGGATGTAACCCGTCACGGCTGATCTGAGCGTCTGTCGGCCCGGCCTTGGGGAGCAGCAGGGCGCGGTTTGGGGAGCAGAAGGCGGCGGGGCCTTTGGTGGAGCTCCTATCGGACCACGGAAAGTGCGAGGGGTGCGCCAAGAATGGGCGCGGTCACGCATGCTATTCCTGTCAATGGGGCCCTAGGTGGAGCTCTCTTTGGGGCCACGAAACGTGCGAGGGGTGTGCCGAAATGGGCACGGTCACGCATGCGATTCATGTCAATTGGGGCTCAGGTGGAGCTCCATCCCTATGGGGCAAAGTGTGAGGGGTGTGCCGACATGGGCGTGGTCACGCATGCGATTCCTGCCACTGGGGCCTTCGATGGAGCTTCCTATGGGGCCACGAAGCGTGTGAGGGATGTGCCGAAATAGTCTGGAGAAGGCATGCGAACGCAGCCATTGGAGCCTTAGGTGGAGCTCCATAAAAGGGCTACAAAATCGTGTGAGGGGTGTGCCAAAGTGGGGTGGCGGCGGCATGCGGTACAAATGAGACGCGTGAGCGGTGCGCCAAAGTGGGGTGGCGGCCGCGGCATGCCAGTGCAACCATTGGGGCTTCAGGTGGAGCTCCATACGAGGCCACGAAGCGCGTGCTGGGTTCGCCAAAGTGTGGCGGCGGCCTGCGGGCGCAACAACTGGAGCCTTAAGTGGAGCACCCTATGGGGCCACGAAACATGTGAGGGATGCGCCAAAGTGGGGTGGCGGCGGCATGCGGGCGCAATCACTGAGGCCTTCGGTGGAGCACCCTTATAGGGCCACGAAGCATGTGAGGGGTTGTGCCACAGTGGGGTGGCGGCGGCATGCGGGCGCAACCGCTGGGGTCTTCGATGGAGCTCCCTATGGTGCCAAAGGGGCTTCCAAAACACACGAGGCAAGCTTCCCTTTATGGCCTACCCTAGACCTACTCCTAGGGCCTGCCCTAGGCCTACCCCGAGGGCTCGCCCCTAGGACTATTCTGAGCCTGCTCCCTATGGCCTACACGTTCGGCCTACCCCTTGGTCTACCTAGCCCTTGGGCTTACCCGTTGTTCCTACCCTTCGTCCTACCCTGGGTCCTGCCCCTAGGGCATACCCCTAGGGCTACCCTTAGGCCGACCCCTTGGGCCTACCCGTTGGGCCTACCCCTGGGTCCATCCTAGGGCCTATCTCTAGGGCTTGCCCCTAGGGCCTACCCCTACGCCTACCCTAGGCCGACCCCTAGGACCCACGGCATGCGGGCGTAACCATTGGGGCCTTAGCTGGAGCCTCTGATGGTGCCACGAAGCGTGTGAGGGGTGCGCCGAAGTTAGGTGATGATGATGATGATGATGATGATGATGATGATGATGATGATGATGATGATGATGAGAATGCTAATGCTGATGCTGGTGATTATGATGGTGATGATGCTGATGCTGATGCTGGTGGTGGTGGTCATGGTGGTGGTGGTAGTGGTGATGATAGTGATGGTGATAAGGCTGATGATACTGGCGATGCTGATGGTGACGATGATGATGATGATGATGATGATGATGATGATGCTGATGATGATGACGAAGGCGATGCCGATGGTGACGATGGAGATGATGATGATGATGATGATGATGATGATGATGATGATGATGATGATGATGATGATGATGATGATGATGATGATGATGATGATGGAGATGGTGATGGTGATGGTGATGGTGATGGTGATTGTGATGGTGATGGTGGTGATGATGATGATGGTGATGATGAGCCCTGGCCCGAGGTCCCAGGGACATGATGGCCAGTCGCGCAGCCCTCATATTTCACCTCTCATCAGCGCTGCGACGCGCGACCACCCATAGGAAGATCGCGCAGTGGAACCCTCTCTCTTTCTCTCTCTCAGCGACTGTGACAGGCGACTGGAGGTGGCGCAGCAGCTGCGATTTGCGGACGCGGTGCTGCTGGCTGGCACGACAGCGAAGAAGCAGCGTGGCTCTTCAATGCCTTCTGAACTTGGGCCGCATGAGCAGTTGATCATGAGCAACTGTGGATGGAACGGCGAGAGGGGGTCGATAGTGAACAAATCTTGTGGCGTCGAAATATGGTTAAATCGCATGAGGTTCCGTAAGACCCAATTAGTTGGTGAACCTTACTACATTTGTAGTTAGTTATATCCCGCCACGGTGTTCGGACGCGGGGGGGATCCGTCGGTACGAAGCGACGGTACGCAAGTTGGGTGAACAATTCCAGACTACTACAGGCGGGATCCCAAACAGGTCAACTACGATTACTGCGACAGACCTCAGCGATGGCATGGGTATCAGGCCTATCGATGGGCTAGTGCAAGTGGTGGATAGCCCCAGCCTGGTTGGCTTTTGTTACGAGTTGGTATCCACGCGGACCAACATACTGCGGTCACCGTAGCTGCAGTTACATAGACCACCTGGTTATATCTCCCCAGTGGGTGGGACGTGTTGAAACGTGCTCGGTAGCATACAAACTGACACGAAGTGTAGGGGCGATCCCCAGCGTGGCGCTGTTGAACGACATGATTATAGTGGCGGGTTTCGAGCACAAACTTACATCCGGCGCCCCACAGCACACTAACACTATCTGGGACTAGTTCTCACTCAGCCGAGCTATGCGAATGAGGAGGAGGCACGGCAGCTACGTTACGAGATGGAGGACGCATTAGGACAACTTCTACGGGATGGCGCGTATCTGGAGGTAGACGCGTGGGTGAGGCAACATGCAGTGGACTCGGCGCGGGAGGAAATTGTGACTACGACCCAGCGCAGAGCGCAGCAATACTACGACGCGACCCGACAGCACAAACCACAATTATACGTGCGACTAGCATGGGAACGGGAGGCTGCGCTACGGGCGCGCACCAGAGCCCGTGATACGCTGGGCGACGAGCTGGATAGCATACGACGACTGCGACAGTGCATGCGACGGGCAAGCAGGCCAGGATGGACATCAAGATAGCGCGCCAGCGAGAGCTTAACCATGAACTGGAGGAGGCGATCTGCACCAACAGGGGGACATGGCGTGGCCCATCAGATTTCTCATAGCCAGATATCGGTTAGCAGCGCGAAAGCTGAGTCTTTACATCTTCCAGGTGTGCGGCCCGGCTGTGCAGACGTGGGCGGGGACTTGGCCCCGCTTGGAAGTGGCGGGGGGTGGTGGCGACACCTCTAGGACAGAGGACTTTATCTCCACCGCGTCGGTCCACGCCTACCCGTTTCGCCGGGACATGGAGAATTGGGAGATGGCGAACAGTGACTTGGGTAGAGTCGTCCACCAGCTGCGCGTAGGGCGACGTCGTCGGGCAGCCCCTCTGTGGCCCATGCCGACGGAGGCGTGGTGCACGCTATTTTCGGACAGATTACAACGACGAGCAGGGGGGGATCGACCACCAGTTGCGGGGCCACTCTTACAGGAGTTCCCACTGGCACAGTTTGTGGGGAGACGACTACATCGGAGACCCAATGCGCGGTGGAACTTTTCGCAGACGTACCAGGTGAGCAAGATGAATCGCATGCCGAGGACTCGAGGCGCGCGGCTACTCCGTGGAATTCCAGTTTTGGAGAGGCATGGGTGAGAACAAGACGGCTTCGAGAACGATTGCGACCGCCAGCAGAGGATCGCGGCTATGTGCGAGGCTGATCGCGCGTGGGCGCGCTGACGGCGGGTGATGCATTCCTGAGCCGCGTCGCTACCGAGAGCGACGTGACGAACGCGCTCGCCAGTGCTTTTCACCAGCGCATCGACTACACGGCACATCAGGAGCTATCGGGGGGAATGCGTGGGCATCACGCTCGCGCGTCATCGCAACGCAGCATGCGTTGTTCAGGCGTACGAAGGCGCAGGCGCGCATCGGAATGGAGAGGGGCGTTTCATGGGCGACGCACATGCAGCTGCGAATTTCCGACTGGACTGCGAGAAACCGACGCAGAAGTGGCGGAGATACTTCTTTCCCACCGCGACAGTGCACGAGATGATTGCAGCATGCGCCGTCGCCCGAGAGAACTGCAACCTGGGGGTCAGGAAGTATGCCGACGACTTCACATGTGCCCCATCGCCCATGACGCGCAGCGCAGCCTTGTGGGTCGACGTTTCCGATCGCATCTCGACGCCGCCCTGCTACGAGTTGGCCTCGCCCAGAACCGAGGGAGAAAAACAATCAGTCCCTGTTTCGTGGGTCGTGGGCCCCAGCGGTCTGCCCGAGCGTCGCACTGCCGCGAGACCAGCATCTCGGGCGGGGCCCAGGCCACTTCGGTCTTCTTGGGGGCCCGCGCGCAGACCTCGGGGCCAAACGACGGGGGTGTCCGAGCCCGGTGCGCTGCCATGCGAGCGGGCTGGCGCGGCGGGGGATGGGGGGGCTGGCGCGGCGGGGGATGGGGGAGTTCTCGAATGCCTGTCTGAATTTCTTCCGGAGGCGTCTGGCGTTGCGGGCCCGCGCCCCCGGGGCGGCGCCGGCGGGCCTCGGGGCGGTCGCCCCGGCGGTCGAACAGTCCAAGTGGTTCGGCGCGGTCTCCGCAAGATATGATGCTGCGCTGCGCCATGACGTCGCCGCGCACAGGCAGCTGAACGCGGAGGAGGTGGAGGAAGAGCGGTGGAAGGTCACGTCTGCGCGTGCGGAAGCCGTCTGGAAGCGGATCAAGGTGGCACCCCTGAGCGTGGAGCCGCGGATTCGACGGTTTCGCCGATTTCACGCTCGTGCCCGCCGCCCCCAAAACGCGCTCAGGAGCTGGCGGCTGCCCGCGGAAAGGTGGCGCTCGAGAACGCAGAGGATCGCGCCTTCCCGCGGGCGCCCGCGCGCGCCCGAGCCGTGGCTCGCGTTGACCGCGTGAGCCCTTGGGCCTTGCAGTTCAAGAACTGTCCGTGTCTCCTAGGGGAACTCCGGGGGGGGGGGCTGGATTTCCTGTTGGGCGCGCGCGGTGACCGCGCGCGGACCCTCCTGGTTCCCGCGCTGACGGAGAGGTTCTTCAATGTTGGCGTTGCGAAGCTACGAGAAATCTGGCTCGAGAACCCCGCGGTGGCGGCGACGCGGCAGCGCGGGGATCAGGGGTGCTTCGAGGGCGGCTTCCTGCGCTCGCTGCTGGATGGGGAGGGGATCGAATGCAACCGAATATTCAGAACCACGGTGGCCCTCAGAACACGCCAGACACGCAGGGGGGGGGCCAAGTTGAATCGCTCAACTCGCCTGACGGCGACCAATCAATGCCCCTCGTGCCAATCGGCGTTCGCATGCCGCCGCTCTGCCATCAATCGCATCGCAGCTTCTTATCCGCGTGGAAGATGCATCGCAGACCGCTCGGTCTACCATCATCCCGTCGCCCCCCCGCAGCTATTTGATTGCCCCTGGGCGGATTGCGGTGCGGAGTTCGACGAGCTTACCTCTCTTCAGAAGCATATGTAGCAGTCGCTTTCCGCGCCCGCGGCCTCGCGTCGCGGGCGCAGGGCCTGCCGCGCAGCTGCGAGAAGGATGACGCCGAGAGCCGCGCGCGGAAGGCTGCCAGAGGAGGTCGCAAAGGATCCGCCAGGGGCAAAGCCGACTGCCCCAGAGGCCAGGGCTCAAACGACCAGATGCCGAGGAAGAAGGGCGCCCAGATAGCAGACCTGAGCGAGCGCGACGACGGCCAACATGCAGCATGTTTCCCCGCGGCGATGCGGCCGCTGCTGAACCTGGCGCAGCGGCAGCGGCAGATCGAGTCGATCGAGTTGAAAACATGAATCACGTCGTCGGGCTTGCAGCCAGCAGCGAAGCCGAGAGGGCGAGTGCGCGCGCGGATGCGCGCGGCCGGAGGCAGCAGGGCCATCAACAACAAGCGGCAGAGCGATGCTAATATTTCGCAGATGGGCGACATCTCGGCGGCGCGCCGCGCGGGCGCGTTCGAGAGGCCCCTGGCCGAGGGCCGCGCGGCAGAGCGGGTGAACCAGCGGAACCTCGAGGCCCTGGCGAGCGAGCAGGCAAAGTTGACGGTCGCCGAGATGGGCGACGTGGCCCCGCTGGCGAAGATCACGGACTGCTGCGAAGAGGGGAAGGTGACGCTGATGCGAGCTTTCAGCAGCAGGCTGAACATGGCGCCCGCGCTGGATTCGCTGATCCAGGCGGAGGCTGACTACCCGCCGGGACTGGCCCCGATGGGCCTCCTCGAGAGAATGACTCACCCGGGACACCGGGAGTTCGACGGGGCGATGTTCGACTGAATGTGGAGACCTTCGAAAAGCCCGTGGAGAGACGACGACGACGACGTTCTGTGGTGGTGAGTTGGTTGTGCCAGGCTGCACTAAGAGCCCGGGAGACCCCCGCTCCTCCTCCGCTTTCGGATTCCCCCGCTCTTCCTCTTCCGCCCCCGAGTGAGTCGCGTAGCTCGTGGGAGGGCCGTCCGCGGAATTCGAGGCCTCCGAGGAGGCCTTCCTTGGCGCATCGCGGCAATGGCTGCGAGTATTTGCAGGCCGCGAGATGCGCGGTCGTGCGTCGCGTGCTTAGGTTCGGGTGTAGTCCGATCCTAGAGGCATTCGTGGGCATGGGATCGACAGCGCCGCTCCCGATGGATTCGCATTCGCATTCGTATGATGATGCTTGTACTGCTGATGATGATGATGATGATGATGATGATGATGATGATGATGCTGATGCTGATGCTGATGCTGATGATGATGATGATGATGATGATGATGATGATGATGATGATGATGATGATGACGATGAGTGCGATTGTGGTGGCGACGGTGATGGAGATGATGACGGCGGTGAGGATTATGGGGGTGGTGGTGATGTTGATGATGACGGCGATGAGTTGGATAATGTTGATGATGATGGTGGTAATGATGGTGACGACGATGATAAGGATGATGGTGATGCCGATGGTGATGTTGACGATGATGGTGATGATGATGGTGTTGATTCGCATGACGACGGTGATGTTAGTAATTTGGCGATGATCGTGATGGTGATGGGAATGGTGATGATGCTGATGATGTTCGTGGTGGTGATCATGATGTTGAGGTTGATGTTGAGGCTGATGTTGACGATCGCGATGATGGTGATGGTGACGACGATGGTGATTATGGTGATGGTGGTGATGTGATGGTGGTGACCATGCTGATGTTGATGCTGATGTTGCGGATACTGTTGATGATGACGGCGATGATGATGCCATGCGGAAGGCAAAAGGGATAGGAGGAAGGGGGAAAGGGGGAAGGAAGGGGACACGTGGTGCTGCTGATTTTAAAGAAGACCCAACACCACAGGATGGTTGGGAATGAGCATGTTTCCTTTGAGGTCCGCGCGGATGTCTTGGATCGGTGTTGGAAACCCCCTGGCGGCGCCTCTGGCACGCTCCTGGCGCGGGACCCACCCCCGAACCAACAAATTCACACGGACCCCCGCTCTTGGAGTTCTCTCGTGGACGGACCTCTGAGAAACCAAGGTTCGTGCCGTGTTATGCTTTTTAGGGATGTGTCCATCGCTGTGTGTTTCTTGTCTAGTTCGTTTGTGTTTTGTCCCACCGCCATTCACTGTCATTCATGGCAGCGCCCCCGCCCCCACCTGATGTGTCCCCGCGGCACCTCGACTGCAGGCCTATGTCCAATGATTTCCGAGGGAAATGCCATATGTCCACATCCACGGATTTGGAATCGCGCCCTGTGGTCTCGAGGAGTCTTGGTTATGGATACCTGCCCGCCCGCACGGGCGAACCGATATCTATAGATCCACCGTTTCCCGAGTCCCTGAAATTGCCCGCGGCAGCGGATGTGGATCCATATTGGCGGTGCACCCACATGAGCGGCGTAAACAAGCAGGTTCGACTGCGCAGACATGCGCGCGTAAACCGCCCGCAGAAGGCCTCGCGTGAGCGCAAGCTTTCTCCACACGATGTGCCATTCTGGCGGCCCTCGCAAGCCACCGCGCAAGGCCGCCACGTCATCGTGCGTCGGATCCATTTCTCGTCGTCGCTCGAATGTCGCGTGCGTCCAGGGGAGGGGTGAGTAGCAGTTGTGTCTGTGTCTGTGTGTGTGGATCTCATGGCCGGGCCGCCCATGGTATCTCCGACATGCAATGCCGTTCTTTGTCTTCCCGTGCAGCCCCTCGCTTCCCTCACCCAGAACCGCAGTCCTGGCGGCCTCTGGGGGCCTCCCGTAAATGAGCGTGGCATTGCGGGAGGTTCCCACAGGCTATTTCTTGGGCATTTCCCTCAATTGGGTCAATTGCAGGAGGTGCTATCCGGCGGGATACCAGGGTCGGTTCGCCCCCCCCCCCCCCTCTTGCGCGCAGGTGCCTCGGGCCAAGATGCGCACCCCTCCCGCTTACTCGCAGGGCTCGACCTAAGCGGTGTTAAGGCGGCTTCGGGGACCGTCTTCGTGTTGACTTCGTTTTGCAGCGTGGGCTAGGGAAAACGAGAACACCGACGGAACGAATCACGAGGGAAGACGAACACGAACACGAACACGAGGGAGAACGAAGCACGAGGTACAACGAGGTCAAGGTAACAACAAACGAGGGAAAAGACGACATGCCGTGGTAAATCAAGAACACCCGAGAACGAACACACACTGCTCAGGCCGCGAGCCCTGCCTGCAGGCCCCGCTCTTCGGCGCGCCCGCTCCCAAAATGGGGACAGAGCTTCGGGCAGTGTCTGGGGTCACCACTGGAGGCAACCCGCATAGTAAGGATGGGCACTCTTCTCAAGGCTACTCTGGATGGGGTATTTATCAAGGGGGGGTGAGTAACCTCCCGACTGAGCTTGCCCAATCCCGCCCCCTCCGTCTTCCTCCCCCTCCTCTTCCTCCTCCTCCTCCTCCAACCCCCCCTCCACCGATTCCGAAAGCACGTGCCCAACCCCCCCAGCGGATCCAACAGGGGTAGATGTTTGCTCCATCCAGAGTGCCCTTGCATCCCTGCCCCTTCGGCCCATCCTTGCAACTTTCACTAGCCAACCTCGTTCGAAAACGTCAACTTGGCCCTCCAAGGCCCTTGCATCATTACCGCGTATCCTTATGATACGGGTTGACTGTACCCCCGTCGGTCGTTGAAAGTATGTATTTTGTAACTCTCAGGTCCCAATCTATTTCAAGCGCCTTCCTACTTCAATAATCAATTTGCTGTTGCTGTGTCTGTTATTCTCTCTAGGAGGGCCTGAACCCCTTCAACTTAATCCCCCTCCTGCTCTTTTACCTACTTCTTTCGAACGACGTGTGATTGGGCGGTGTCGCCCAGCCCCTCCTCACGATCGAGGTTCGATCTTGAGCCTCTTGGCGTTGCCCGGGCGGTGGTGGGGTCCACTGCTCGCTCCGCATCGCCGATGCCTCCGCGGTGCGGCGCGATCCGAACCCGACCTTCGCCGTGCCGACGTGTCGGCGGTGCGGCGCGACCCTCCACGTCCCGCCGGTGTTGGGAGGCCCCCCGTCCCGGAGGCCTGCGGGGGCTGCAGGCTCAGGCCCGCAGGGGGTCCCGGGGACCGCCCTCGCTGCCAGGTCGCCCTGGCGTCGCGGCACGGCCATTTAGCGTTAAGTCGGGCGTGTCCCTCTACAGGAGGAATGTTCAAACATAGTCAAAACATTGTGGGGGAACGATGTTTGAAGTATGTTTGAATATTTGTTGAGTCTCTCTGGCGTATTCTTTCTTTTTCCTCCACAATCCGCTTGTAGGAGGACACGCCCGACCTCAGCGTCGACGCAGTGGATCCTACATCCCCCGCGGCGCATCCAGGCCACCTGCGAGCGTGTGCTTTGCGAGCCGTGGGGCGTGCTTGCCTAGTCGTGGGTGCAGTCTCCGTGGCGGCCGCGTCTTTTTTGGTGCCGCGGCGTCGTGCGCCCCCCCAGGGGCCGAGCTAGGGCCGAGCTAGGCCGGTCGGGGGCCCCCGCACGGTGCCCCGAGCGGCGTGTTGCGACGGCGGTGGTGGGCCTGCGGCGGGCCTCCCTCGTCGCCACGGCTGAACGCAGCTCGGAAAGCTGGTGCGTTTGGACCGCTTGGGATGCAACTCCTGGGAGGTCAAATTCAAACGGTCGCTTGATCCTGGTTAATCCGTCTGTAATCCCGCTCAATCCCGATTGATCCCACTTTATCCGCGACCCAATCCGGCGTAACAGCCGCCCGGATGGGCTCAATCCTCCCTACTTCTGGCGGAGGCCTCCCAGTCGTTGCCTCCCAAGACCCGGCAGGGGACCGATCCAGCGCCGCCGTCGTCTCTGAGCTCTCCCTGCTCCGAGGTACGGCGACCACGCCCGTGTGGTGAGCCGGCGGTGGTGACGGTTTGAGGACTCGGGCCGCGCTCCGAGGGTGTACCCAGCGCGCGGGTTATGATGTGCCAGCCTGCTTCAGCCTTGACCGCCAGAAAACATTCCGAGCACCAAGAGAATGCCTGGATGGGTCTTCTCGTGTCGGGCCGCGTGAGGCGATACTGTTTCGACGCTGTTTCGATAATTGCTCGTTCTGGGTGCTCGAGATCTGTTCTGGGATGTGGTCCTTCAGTGCGATGGGAGCAACGTAACGCTTGGGTGTCAGCTGTCGCGGCCGCGGCTGGACCCCAGCGCGACCTGCGCGCCCTCCGCTGTCCTGGGGCAGCAGGCCAGCTCGCCGCTGCATTCGCAGCAGCGCGCAGGGGAGTCGGAAAGCCGCGTGCCGACGTCGACGGTTTCTGACGTCGAGGCCATCATGAAACAGCCACTTTCTACAAGTCGTCGTTATATTATTCCTCGTGTTGCCGATCGGCGCGGTCCCTTGCTCCCCCCCCTCCCCCTCAAATCGAATGGATCTTGGCTGTTTTTCTGGCGCCTGTTTCGAGCAGGCGGAGTCTCCCCCATGGGACGCGCGGGCCCTTGCCCCCCTCCCTCCCCTCCATGGAGTGGATCCTGGCGGTTTTTCTTGCGCCTGTTTCGAGCAGGCGGAGTCTCCCCCATGGGACGCACTGCTGCAAACAGTCGCACTAAGCAGAGGTCCGGAGCCAGAACCCTCCCCCCCCCTCCGCCCAATGTCGAAACGCCGAATGAGGAAACGCTCACCTGAAACATTCATTTCCTGCAGCCGCCGCCTCGATCCCCACCCTGCCTCCGGCGCCAAGGATGCCTTGGGTCAATGAACGTGCAATGGGCGTTACCATGGAAGGCACGCGCACCAGGCGTCGCGGGGATGTGGCGACCGAGACTTGGCCGAGTAAGCAGTTGAAGATGTCAGTCAAGAGGGGCAGGGCAGATCGGCTGGAGCGCACCTCTTCGCACCCGGCGATTGGGGCCCAAGTTCGTAGATTGGGCCGCTCTCCGAGGATGTCTCGGGCGACTCTGGCTTCCAGTCATCGACCGCAGAAGAGCCCCTGAACCTGATAAGACGATGAAGACATGGCCTCGCTGAGGTCGGTCTGATACATCTGGAGAAAAGGCCCCCCGTCCCCAATGTTCCTGGCCCTCCTGACTTAGGTCGCCTCCCGAAGTGTCAGGGGTCCTTTTCCCAGCCGTGCGGTGACTGACCGTGCGGTGATTGCCTTCGGGATCTCGAGGTCACCACACGGCGTGTCACCGCTCCGCTTCGGGACCCCTTAATCAATGGCATGCCGCCGTCGGGGGCCCGCCAGCGTGTTACTCCTTCGTTTTGGACCGAAGGCCTGGTGTATCTTCAGCAGTTCCAGGAGGGGAGAAAACACACAACACACAATGAATCGTCGATTCCCAGGGAAATATGGGGAAACATAGGAAGTGGGGGGGAGACGAAAATGGAGAAAAATTTAGAAAGCATAAGGAAATCTTGGGATTTGCGTGTATTCATTCGTGTGTCCCTGGGCCCCTTCACAGCTGTCGCCCCCCACCGGTTCCAGGCGCCTGTGCGACGGGTGGCTTTCCGGACCCCGTCGCCTCCAGGGATTTTGTTGAGTCTTCCCGTCCTGGGGAGGGGGGGCACGTTTCGTCCGCCCTCCTCTGTGCAGAGAGGCAGCAATAGGAATCAGCAAGCATCCAGTACAGGCTTTGTTTGTCAGAATTTTGTTGAGTCTTCGCGTTGACCCAAAAGGGGGTCCAGCGACAAGGGGGTGGTGCAATAGATCTGGTGCAATAGATTTGTGGGGTTGCAATACATTTGGGGCGTGCAGTACATTCCGAGGCGCAAAGTATTGCTAGATTTTCGCGTGCAATCTATCAAATGCAATACACTGCCATGCAATTCTCCGGCGCAATACATTTGCGATACAATGGCCCCAAACTTCTTGCACCACCCACTTTCAGCTGGACCCCCTTCTGGGTCACCAAAAAGCCTTCTGGGTCGGGGAGACCATCCTCGGGCAGACCTGGGATGCGGATAAGTAGGTCGTCCCGAAGCCCCCCTGGAGCGGCCGCGGCGCCCGACGGCGTGCTCCCGACCCGCCTGCGTTGGGCGATCCCCAGACCATCTCGGAGGCGCGGAGGTTAGCACCAGCACCAAGCAGCAGAAGGAGCAGAAGGGGAGAGGGAGCCACCGAAGGGTTCGGGGCGCGAGGCATCGCTGCCCCAGGGGGGATGAGGAAAAGAAGAAAGAGGAGGAGGAGGAGGAGGAGGAGGAGGAGGAGGAGGAGGAGACGTGGCAGCGTTCGACGATCTCGGTACCTGCACCTATGGAAGCTGATCCCAATCTCGGTGATGGCGGCAACCTTTGGGCTTCCGGGGTGGCCGACAGATTGCCACCAGCACCAAGATTTAGGATCGCCCTCCCCTGGTGAGAGCGCAACCCCCTGTTTTGGTGCCGGCGTGAAGTTCCAAGCCTCCAGCTATCATCAGTCGGCATCACCCAAACATACTCGTACTGCGTGCGCGTCAGCCCCCCCTCCCCGGGCGCCACGCGCGCGCTCAGCTTCGGGGGCGGGCGCTTCCTGGCCGTTTCTGGCCGTACCGCTTGGGCAACGACAGGCTACAAGGCGTGTGTGTTGCTTGTTCGATTCGGACGTGCGCCCCTACATGGGGGCGTACACTACTAGTCTGCCCCTCCGCGTTCGTATCCGACGTGGTAAATAATACATCACTGGGAAACATCACAACCGGAGGCCTCGACCTTACCTTCCCTCATCGTTTTCCAAGCCGGATCGATGTGTGACGCTTCCGGGGCCCAGAATTGGGCGGAAACGCCCGACGAAAAACAGCTGCCGCGCCCGGATCTCAGGGCCTGTCCTCACACGAGTTTGCCTTCATCCAGGCGGGTCTGGCAGGTTGCGTGAGATTCGGGCCTGGCGGGTTGCCAGAGTCTGCGTGCGTTCAGCTGCTCTTGAATGATGGCTGATCCGCGATATGTACCCGAGTCAAGGGCTATTGCTCTTGAATGATGGCTGCTCCGCGAGATGTACCCGAGTCGAGGGCTATTGTAGGAGTTTTGATTTCACTGCCCTGCGGTCGCCTTCGTGAGGGGGGGTGCGCTCGGGATAGCCCTCTTGAGGGCCAACGGATTCCTCATTCTCCCTTGCCTCGTTGCCGTGGGAAAAAAGTGCCCTCGCCCTCTCTTCGCCTCACACCCGTGCCGTACGTGCGTCCGTGGCAGGGGGATGGGTCGGCCCCCGACACCCCCAAGGCCGGCGGCGGTGGCGGCGGCAAGGCGGCCCTGTTCGCGGCCATCGGCAAGGGGGCGGCCCTCAAGAAGGCCGCGCGACGCGTTGGGGCGTCCATGTTTCACCACCCACCAAACCACCCCAACCCAACCCGAAGGCCTCAATTTGCCCTCCATTTCCAGCTGGGGGGGGTGGGGGAACATCGAGAAAACACATATGGAACCCGTACCCCCCCCAACCCGATTTTCGGGTTGGGTTGGGGTGGTCTGGTAGGTAGTCAATGTCATGGCAGAGGCGGGAAGGGTACCTCCCGGTGCCGCCACCCGTCCCTCGTGTCGGGGCTTGAGAGACGGGGGTCGATTTCACACGGGGTCAGTCAGAGCGCCGGATCCTGCAGGATCCTGCAGGGCCAGGGGTGCATTGACCCGGGCTTGGGCGCAGGATCCTGCAGGGTCCTGCCAGGTTCTGCAGGGTCCTGCAAGGCCTGACGGACCCGGGTCTGGATCGACCCGAGTCGGTAGATCTTCGATCAGGGGTGGACCTAAACTGTGTTTTGGCGATTTCGTGGGCAGTTTTCGTTTCGATTTCGTTTTGCGTTGAAGACGGATTGAAGACAAAACGAGAGAAATCGAAATCGAACCGAAATCGGCGACTGCCAAGGGTCTGCGATCGGCGCCGTTGGGGCCCACAGGGGGCACGTCGCTGACCTCGTCGGGCCGCCCCGAGGGCGCGGCGGAGAGCTCTGCGGGGAGGCCCCCGCCCGCCCCCCCCCCCCCCGGGGTGCCACCCCAGCGTGCCGGCTGCAGAGCACACCCAGTGCAAACCGCACCCCTCGGGCTCGCCGACGTTTTCGCTTCTTGGGGGGCATCCCGGGAGCCCCCCGTCGTCACGGCTGGATCCGCCCCAAAATTCTGGTCGGAACGCGCCCCGGGAGAGGTCCGTGGAGTGGCGCTATCGGTACCGGTACCTCTCGGTATGCGCAAGAGCACCGGGTTGTTAGGCCTCGTAGCGGAGTGCGGGAGCAGGTTTGAAGCAGAGGTGTCACGATGGAGCGAGCGGACGGTGCAGTTTTATGCTGGCTCGCCGAGCCCATGCGTATGTTTCAGAGAGGCCTACAGTCGGGGCTCTGAATAAGGAACCCTTTTCATTGGGAATGGGCTCCGTGTTCCTTCATTGTTTCACATTTTGCCCCAGGTTATCCTTGGATTTTCGATTGGAAGTCGAAGTTGAACTTCTGGAGAAAAGGGGCCTCGTTCCTTCTTTAGGGTTCCTTAGATCAAGGCCCCGACGGTATTCTTCTTCCTCCCCTTCCTCGACCTCTGTCTTTTTGATTGGTCTTTTTCTCCCCGCATCGTCCGTTGACGTTGATGATGGCGAAGAAGATGAAACTGATGATGACGATGATGATACTGATGACGATGATGATGATGATGATGAGTCAGATGATGATGATGATGATAATGTGATGATGATGACGATGATGATGCTGATGACGATGATGATGATGAGTCAGATGATGAGTCAGATGATGATGATTATAATATGATGATGATGATCATCATCATCATTGATGCTGATACTGATGTTGATGATGATGATCCTCATCATGATCATGATCGTGACGATGATGATGATGCTGATGAACATGATCGTCATGATCATACTCATGGTCATGATCATGATCATGCTGATGCTGATGCTACTGATGATGACGATGCTGAGTATGATGTTGATGCTTATGCTGTTGCTGATGCTGATACTGGTGATGGGGATGGTGATGTTGATATTGATGGTGTTGGTGATGTTGATGGTGTTGGTGATGGTGATGGTGTTGGTGATAAGGATGTTTATGTTGGCGATGGCCTTGCTGTTGCTAGCCTATCAATGATGATATGCATGGTGACGGGGAGGATGGGGAGGACGCGGAAGACCAGGAGTAGGCCGCTGATGCTGACCACGTTAATCAGGAATATGGTGATGCACATGATGACGGCGAACATGACATTGATGTTGATGATGGTGACGATGACGATGCAGATGATATCACTGCTGCTGCTGCTGCTGATGACGATGATGGTGATGATATTGGTGATGATGATGGTGATCGTGATGATGACGGTGATGATGATGATGATGATGAGGAGGAGGAGGAGGAGCAGGAAGAGGAGGAGGTGAAGGCCGAGGAAGATCAGGAGGAGGAATGGCCATACGCAAGGAAGAAGGGGGATGGAGAAGGTGTGATGAGGAGGAAGAGGAGGAGGAGGAGGGGGAGAAGGTGCGGAGGAGGAGTAGGAGGTAGAAACGGAGGAGGAGGTAGGATGATGAGCTTGTTGATGGTGGCAGTGATGATGGTAAGGACTATGATGATGCTGATGATGGTGAGGATGGTGAGTTTGATGATCATGATGATATGATTATGCGGATGCTGATGATGGTAATGAGGATGAGGATGATGACGAGGATCAGGACGATGATGATGATGATGATGATGATGATGATGATGAATCTGATGATACTGATGATGCTGAGTCTGATGATGAGGAGGATGTCGATGATGATTATGATACTGATGATGATGATGATGCTTTTCCTCGACGTTAGGACCGAACTGGTGAGCAACAGGGTTTAGAGAAACATGTTATCCGTCGCAGAGAGCTCGATTGCTCCCTAAAGAGCTCGCTAGGAGCCGTGCTTCACGGGGTGCTGCACACATGTGCGCGCGGTCCAGGGGAAACCGTAGACAGTTGGCGATGTCCGCGTTGCATGCTGAGCGTTGGGAGGATCGGAGGTTGGAGAAGAGACCGTGGCTCCGGCTGGCCATGCAAGCACCGTCGT
Organism: Prorocentrum cordatum; assembly: GCA_963575745.1. Lineage (NCBI taxonomy): Eukaryota > Dinophyceae > Prorocentrales > Prorocentraceae > Prorocentrum > Prorocentrum cordatum. The sequence goes on from CAUYUJ010022714.1 coordinate 311,746, forward strand.
GAGGCCAATCATCTCGAATTCGTTCAGGGGGGAATCATGCTTGCATCTGGATAGCTCTCGGATTCGAGAGCTGATCGCGTGGGCCCTCGGGCCCTTCAAGATGGGCTGACCCCGAGTCGGCAGCTGCTAGGCCGCCTGGTCCAGTCGCAAGAAATGAAGCTGCAGAGTCTGGCTGTGCCAGCCCTGCCGACCCCGAGTCTGCTGGCTCAGGCAAGAAGACAGAAACAGCTGAGACTGGCGGCGCACGCCCTGTGGCATGCTCCAGCTCTGAGTCTTCTAGGACTGGCGGCGCACGCCCTGCGGCATGCTCCAGCTCTGAGTCTTCTGAGACTGGCTGCGCACGTCCTGCCGACCCCGAGTCGGCAGCTGCTGGGGGGCTTGGCCTAGAAGCGAAGACAGAAGCTGCTGAGACTGGCGGTGCCCGCCCTTCGGCACGCTCCTGCTCTGAGTCTTCTGAGACTTGGCTCCACTCCGTAGTGCATGATGTCGGCGAAGGGCTCGTCGTAGTGTCTCCTGTGGTACTGCTCCGCTCCGTAGCGCATGATGTCGGGGAAGGGCTCGTCGTAGTTCCTCCTGCTGGACAACTCCACTCCGTAGCGCATGATGTCGATGTAGGGCTTGTCGGAGTGCTTCCCGCGGTACTGTTCCATTATGTAGCGCATAGTCTCGGCGAAGGGCTCGTCGTAGTGTCTCCTGTGGTACTGTGCACTCCGTAACGCATGATGTCGGCGAAGGGCTCGTCGTAGTGCCTCTCGTGGTACTGCTCCGCTCCAGCGATGTTGGCAACGTCATCCTTGAGTGTGTCCCCCCGCACCTCGTCCATGAGCTTCGTGCGCGGCTCGTGCTCCGCCTTCAGGTTCTCCTGCTGTGACTTCTCGGACTCCTTCTGCGTGAGCACGAACTGCGCAGAACGAAAGTGCAAGAAGATGCGCACGTTGCCGTCGTCGCAGCCGTGGTACTCAACGACGTACACGATGTTGGACTGCTCTCCGTTGGCGGCACAAGTGAAGTAGTAGCTCCCTTTGACAGTATGCAAGAAGATGCGCACCTTACCATCGTCGCAGCGGTAGCACTGGAAGTGATACTCGACTTTGGACTTCGCTCGGTAAGTTGCGCAGGTGAGGTGGTAGTTCCCATGACGATGGCAACCTGATCCTTGGTTTCGATCTTGTGGTTGTCGTACACCTCGTCTTGGTTACGCCGCACCGCTGCCAAGAACTTCGTAAGCAGCTCGTACTCCGCCTTTACCGCCACTAGCTTTCTCTCTTCGGCGCCGTCGAGCTGCTTGAGCTGCTGCTCGGTGTGCTCGTTGGATGTGTGGCGCATAAGCAGCGGGTTGTTCTTGTAGTGCTGCTCCCACTTGTGGGAGACCTCCTCAACCGGCCTCAGCATGTAACGCGTCAGCATGCCCCACGAGGCGCACCTCCGGAGCTGGCATTCGTGCGAGCTGCCATCGGAGCGTGCTCTCTGCCTCCTGGCGAACACTGGAGGGCTCTTCAGAGGAGACAGCTGTGTCACCGAAGGCTTGAGCGCGCGGCGGCCTGATAATGATGATGATGATGATGATGATGATGATGATGATGACGACGACGATGACGATGACGATGACGATGACGATGACGATGACGATGACGATTGCGATGATGATGACGATGACGATGACGATGACGATGATGATGATGCGGATGATGGGGATGATGAGATGATGATAATGGTAATGATGATGCTGATGTTGATGGTGATGATGATGCTGATGCTGATGCTGATGATGATGATGATGATGATGATGATGATGATGATGATGATGATGATGATGATGATGATGAAGAGGAAGATGAAGATGTGGAGGAAAGGGACGAGGAGGAGGAGAAGGAGGAGGAGGAAGAGGAGGTGGGTAGGAGGAGGAGGTGGAGGAAGAGTAGGAGGAAGAGGAGGAGGCGGAGTGTGGAGAGATTGGCAGAAGATAGCAGGTCAACGGAACAGAGGAAGGCGCGTGGGGATGAGGAGGAGAAGGACGACGATGACGAATGGGGAGGAGATGGAAAGGTGAGGCAGGAGGATGATTGGGGACACGTTATTCACATAACACTTGGATGGAGGGGGCAACAACTGGAGTTGGAGGTGGAAGGAGGAGGAGGAAGAAGAAAGGAGGAGGAGGAGGAGGAGGAGGAGGAGGAGGAGGAGGAGGAGGAGGAGAGGATGGGCACGGGGGGGAGGAGGAGGAGGAGGAGGAGGAGGAGGAGGAGGTGACAGGGATTGCGGGAGGCCAGGGGGGGGGGAATGGGAGGGAAGGGGCGGGGGCAGGAGGCGACGGAAGGGGGGGCAAGGAGGATGGGGACAAGGAGGCGGGAGGATCGAGGAGGAGTGAGAAGGCTTCCGAGGCATCCCCGGCAGCCGCGCCCGCGCCGCGCCGAGGTCGGCGCCCCGAAGGAGCGCAGCGGCGTCCCCCTGGGCCGCGTCGCGGGCTGAGGCCGAGGGCCGCCCTCGGCGCGGCGCTCCCCGGGAGCTGAGCGCCGCAAAGAGCGCGTCCGCCGCCGAGCGCCGCGTCGTGGGACCTTCTGCTGTGCCTGAGGCTCCGAGGCTCCGAGGGTCGGGGAGGGGGCGGGGGGCTGCGGGCCTGTGCTCCTGACTCGCAGGTGACTTGATCCCGTGCTGTGCAGGGGTAGGGGGCAAGAGGGAAGAGGGAGGCAGAGCCGGCAGGAAGAGGAGGAGGAGCAAGCAGAGAGGGGAGGGAGGAAGGCGCGCGTGCGAGCGCAATATCCGACTCGGGTGGGCTGGCCCGAAGGCGCTTCACGGTGCACCCCCAGCTGAGGCCGAAGCCAAAGCTGAAGTGCATAGAAAAATGGAGAGGGCCCACCCGGCAGGTTTGACTGGCAGCACATCGTTGAGCGGTGCTACAGCCTCCCCTGAGCACAGGCCCTCCCCAGAGCATCAGCCAGACAAGTCGGGTTTGCACCCTCATGCCTTGCTGGACTCTGGGCGCGTTTCGGCACGGCCACTGCCGTCGTCAGTCCCTCGTCAGGGCCACCGACTCGGGTGACGGCGACAGCGACAGTGGCGGTGGCCGACGCGTCCAAGCCTGGCGGCGTGCAAAGCCAACTTGCGAGGATTTCGATCTCCTCCAAGGAGCAATCAGGAGGAGGAGCAGCATGGAGGAGCAAGAAGGAGGAGGAGGAGGAGGAGGAGGAGGAGGAGGAGGAGGAGGAGGAGGAGGAGGAAAAGGATACGGAAAAGGAGGAGGAGGAGGAGGAGGGGGAGGAGGAGGAGGAGGAGGAGGAGGAGGAGGAGGAGGAGGAGGAGGAGGAGGAGGAGGAGGAGGAGGAGTAGGAAGGAGGCGGAACAGCACGCAGGACGAGGCCCCCAGCCTTGTCGTCGTGGCATCTCCTCCCTCTGCTCCTCCGGCCACAACGGGCGGGAGGAGGCTCGGGAGCCTTGCGACGGGGTCAGTGCAAAGGGGGTCAGCGCCAGAACGCCGGATTGGATTCTGCAGGATCCTGTGCAGCCAGGGGCGCGCTGACACAGGCTATGGCCCAGGATGTTGCAGGATCCTGCAAGGCCTGACTGATCTGGGTCTGGGGGGTCAGTAGACCCCCGAGAGGCTGTGCCCTCCTCAGGGGCAACGTTGTGTTGGGGCATGCTCAGGGGGAGGCGAAGCTTCGAGATTCGGAATCCCGGGTCTTCGGACGCTGTCGTCAGATCCCGGTGGCCCTCCAGCCTCGGGATGTCATCCAGCAGCTGCCCTTCGCCGTGGGCGTTCCGGGGGTTGCCTGCATCGTCCCGAACGGTCGCTTGGAGGCCCGAGTGATGGCCCGAAACCACCAGGGCATCGTCAGAGGGGGTGTTGCTAGAAGTGCCCCTGGCCCAAGGTGCCCCCGGGATTCCCAAGGAGGCCCCTACGGCCTCCAGAGCACCCCCCACGAGGCCCAGGCGGCACCTTCGGCCAGGGGCACCGTTCGGGGCGGATGCTGGATCTCGTGATCATGGGGGGATATACTTTCGTGGGGGGTCCAGCGGGCCTCGCCAAACACGATTGGTTGGGGATCCCGATGCTGGACGCGTTGTGTCACCGCGCTGGCGGGGAGTCCCAGACGCGCTGTCAAACACTGTTTTGTCCCGCTCCCCGCTATCGTGAGACCTGGAGCAGACTCGGGGGGGGGACGTATCGACTCGCAGTCGCCGATAGGTCGCCGAGGCGTGCCAGAGGGCCCCGCCCCGCCCAGAAGCAGTCGGTCTCTCTGTCGGGGGCCCCATGTCGCCGATCCATTGGCCGTGCACCTCGCCGATTCCAGGCTGGTGGACTCCTGGATCTTAGATCTACTGCGCCTTCCCACCTCAAGAGTCGGTATCGTCTTGAGGTGCTTGATTATTCTCTGGGACCTTATCCGCCTTCCTGCTTCATGTGTTTTACATACTTCTCCCGATCGGCGTGCAACTTTGCCCCTCATCCCCATTCCCTATCGGCATGGTCGGAATGGGTACGGACATACTGAAGACGACGGGCAGCAGTTCCGCCCATGCTGAGCTCGACTCGCCGTCGGCGTCGCCGCGGGCGTTGTCGGTCTGGATCAGAGGGTCGCCTGCCAAGCAGCGGCCGCTGTCGGTGTTGGACAACGTTTGTTGTTGTTGTTGTTGTTGTTGTTGTTGTTGTTGTTGTTGTTGTTGTTGTTATTAGCGACGCTCGCTGGCGCCGGTATGATCGGAATAATCGGATCCGATTATTCCGATCATTGGATGGTCGGAGTAATTGGATCCGATTATTCCGATCATTGAATGATCGGAGTAATCGGAATCGATTATTCCGATCATGCAACCGCAGTAGAGCACAAACCCATGTGTATGATCGGAATAATCGGATCCGATTATTCCGATCATTGGATGATCGGAGTAATCGGATCTGATTATTCCGATCATCCAATGATCGGAGGAATCGGATGCGATTATTCCGATCATTGGATGATCGGATGGATCGGATTCGATCAATCCGATCATACAATTGGAATCCCACAGAATCCAAATGGGAACCCCATACAATCGGAATCCCATTGTTCTGATCATTGGATGATCGGAGTAATCGGATCCGAGTATTCCGATCATCCAATGATCGGGGTAATCGGGTCCGATTATTCCGATCATACAATTGGCATCCCACAGAATCCAAATTGGAACCAGATACGATCGGAACCGTATTACTCCGATCATCCAATGATCGGAGAAATCGGATCCGGGATCCGATTAGTCCGATCATACAATTGGAATCCCACGGAATCCAAATTCAAACCCAATACACTTGGAATCCTACTACTCCGAGCATTCGATGATCGGAATAATCGAATCCGATTATTCCGATCACTGGATGATCGGAAGGATCAAAGTCGATCAATCCGATCATACAATTGGAATCCCACAGAATCCACATGGGAACCCAATACAATCGGAATCTTATTATTCCGATCATTGGATGATCGGAATAACCGAATCCGATTATTCCGATCATCAAATGATCGGAGTAATCGGATCCGATTATTCCGATTATACAACTGGAATCCCACAGAATCCATATTGGAACCCAATACAATCGGAATCCTATTACTCCGAGCATCCAATGATCGGCAGGATCGGAATCGATTATTCGGGTCATCCAATGATCGGAGTAATCGGGTCCGATTGTTCCGGTCATTGGATGATCGGATGGATCGGATTCGATCAATCCGATCATACAATTGGAATCCCACAGAATCCACATGGGAACCCAATGCAATCGGAATCCTACTATTCTGATCATTGGATGATCGGAGTGATAGGATCCGATTAGTCCGATCATCCAATGATCGGAGTAATTGGATCCGATTATTCCGATCATACAATTTGAATCCCACAGAATCCACATGGGAACCCAATGCAATCGCAATCCTAGTATTCCGATCATGGGATGATCGGAAGGATCGGATTCGATCATTCCGATCGTCCAATTGGAACCCCACAGATTCCAAAATGGAGCCCAATACGATCGGAATCCTATTACGCCGATCATCAAATGATCGGAGTAATCGGATCCGATGATTCCGATCATCCAATGATCGGAGTATTCGGATCCGATTATTCCGATCATCCAATGGTCGGAGGAACGGGGTCCGATTATTCCGATCGTCCAATTGGAAGCCCACAGATTCCAAAATGGAGCTCAATACGATCGGAATCCTATTGTGCCGATCATCCAATGATCGGAGTAATCGGGTCCGACTATTCCGATCATCCAATGATCGGAGTAATCGGATCCGATTATTCCGATCATCCAATGATCGGAGGAATAGGATCAGATTATTCCGATCGTCCAATTGGAACTCCACAGATTCCAAAATGGAGCCCAATACGATCGGAATCCTATTACGCCGATCATCCAATGATCGGAGTAATCGGATCCGATTATTCCGATCCAATGATCGGAGTAATCGGATCCGATTATTCCGATCATCCAATGATCGGAGGAATCGGATCCGATTATTCCGATCGTCCAATTGGAATCCCACAGATTCCAAAATGGAGCCCAATACGATCGGAATCCTATTACGCCGATCATCCAATGATCGGAGTAATCGGATCCGATTATTCCGATCATCCAATGATCGGAGATCGGATCCGATTATTCCGATCATCCAATGATCGGAGGAATCGGATCCGATTATTCCGATCGTCCAATTGGAATCCCACAGATTCCAAAATGGAGCCCAATACGATCGGAATCCTATTACGCCGATCATCCAATGATCGGAGTAATCGGATCCGATTATTCCGATCATCCAATGATCGGAGTAATCGGATCCGATTATTCCGATCATCGAATGATCGGAGGAATCGGATCCGATTATTCCGATCGTCCAATTGGAATCCCACAGATTCCAAAATGGAGCCCAATATGATCGGCATCCTATTACGCCGATCATCCAATGATCGGAGTAATCGGATCCGATTATTCCGACCATCCAATGATCGGAGTAATCGGATCCAATTATTCCGATCATCGAATGATCGGAGGAATCGGATCCGATTATTCCGATCGTCCAATTGGAATCCCACAGCTTCCAAAATGGAGCCCAATACGATCCGATCATCCAATGATCGGAGTAATCGGGTCCGATTATTCCGATCATCCAATGATCGGAGTAATCGGATCCGATTATTCCGATCATCCAATGATCGGAGGAATAGGATCAGATTATTCCGATCGTTCAATCGGAATCCCACAGATTCCAAAATGGAGCCCAATACGATCGGAATCCTATTACGCCGATCATCCAATGATCGGAGTAATCGGATCCGATTATTCCGATCATCCAATGATCGGAGTAATCGGATCCGATTATTCCGATCATCCAATGATCGGAGGAATCGGTCCGATTATTCCGATCGTCCAATTGGAATCCCACAGATTCCAAAATGGAGCCCAATACGATCGGAATCCTATTACGCCGATCATCCAATGATCGGAGTAATCGGATCCGATTATTCCGATCATCCAATGATCGGAGTAATCGGATCCGATTATTCCGATCATCCAATGATCGGAGGAATCGGATCCGATTATTCCGATCGTCCAATTGGAATCCCACAGATTCCAAAATGGAGCCCAATACGATCGGAATCCTATTGCGCCGATCATCCAATGATCGGAGTAATCGGATCCGATTATTCCGATCATCCAATGATCGGAGTAATCGGATCCGATTATTCCGATCATCCAATGATCGGAGGAATCGGATCCGATTATTCCGATCGTCCAATTGGAATCCCACAGATTCCAAAATGGAGCCCAATACGATCGGAATCTTATTACGCCGATCATCCAATGATCGGAGTAATCGGATCCGATTATTCCGATCATCCAATGATCGGAGTAATCGGATCCGTTTATTCCGATCATCCAATGATCGGAGGAATCGGATCCGATTCTTCCGATCGTCCAATTGGAATCCCACAGATTCCAAAATGGAGCCCAATACGATCGGAATCCTATTACGCCGATCATCCAATGATCGGAGTAATCGGATCCGATTATTCCGATCATCCAATGATCGGAAATCGGATCCGATTATTCCGATCATCCAATGATCGGAGGAATCGGATCCGATTATTCCGATCGTCCAATTGGAATCCCACAGATTCCAACATGGAGCCCAATACGATCGGAATCCTATTACGCCGATCATCCAATGATCGGAGTAATCGGATCCGATTATTCCGATCATCCAATGATCGGAGTAATCGGATCCGATTATTCCGATCATCCAATGATCGGAGGAATCGGGTCCGATTATTCCGATCGTCTAATTGGAATCCCACAGATTCCAAAATGGGGCCCAATACGATCGGAATCCTATTACGCCGATCATCCAATGATCGGAGTAATCGGATCCGATTATTCCGATCATCCAATGATCGGAGTAATCGGATCCGATTATTCCGATCATCCAATGATCGGAGTAATCGGATCCGATTATTCCGATCATCGAATGATCGGAGGAATCGGATCCGATTATTCCGATCGTCCAATTGGAATCCCACAGATTCCAAAATGGAGCCCAATACGATCGGAATCCTATTACGCCGATCATCCAATGATCGGAGTAATCGGATCCGATTATTCCGATCATCCAATGATCGGAGTAATCGGATCCGATTATTCCGATCATCCAATGATCGGAGGAATCGGATCCGATTATTCCGATCGTCCAATTGGAATCCCACAGATTCCAAAATGGAGCCAATACGATCGGAATCCTATGACGCCGATCATCCAATGATCGGAGTAATCGGATCCGATTATTCCGATCCTCCAATGATCGGAGTAATCGGATCCGATTATTCCGATCATCCAATGATCGGAGGAATCGGATCCGATTGTCCCGAGCGTCCAATTGGAATCCCACAGATTCCAAACTGGAGCCCAATACGATCGGAATCCTATTGCGCCGATCATTCAATGATCGGAGTAATCGGATCCGATTATTCCGATCATCCAATGATCGGAGTAATCGGATCCGATTATTCCGATCATCCAATGATCGGAGGAATCGGATCCGATTATTCCGATCGTCCAATTGGAATCCCACAGATTCCAAAATGGAGCCCAATACGATCGGAATCCTATGACGCCGATCATCCAATGATCGGAGTAATCGGATCCGATTATTCCGATCATCCAATGATCGGAGTAATCGGGTCCGATTATTCCGATCATCCAAGGATCGGAGGAATCGGATCCGATTATTCCGATCGTCCAATTGGAATCCCACAGATTCCAAAATGGAGCCCAATACGATCGGAATCCTATTACGCCGATCATCCAATGATCGGAGTAATCGGATCCGATTATTCCGATCATCCAATGATCGGAGTAATCGGATCCGATTATTCCGATCATCCAATGATCGGAGGAATCGGGTCCGATTATTCCGATCGTCCAATTGGAATCCCACAGATTCCAGAATGGAGCCCAATACGATCGGAATCCTATTACGCCGATCATCCAATGATCGGAGTAATCGGATCCGATTATTCCGATCACCCAATGATCGGAGTAATCGGATCCGATTATTCCGATCATCCAATGATCGGAGGAATCGGATCCGATTATTCCGATCGTCCAATTGGAATCCCACAGATTCCAAAATGGAGCCCAATACGATCGGAATCCTATTACGCCGATCATCCAATGATCGGAGTAATCGGATCCGATTATTCCGATCATCCAATGATCGGAGTAATCGGATCCGATTATTCCGATCATCCAATGATCGGAGGAATCGGATCCGATTCTTCCGATCGTCCAATTGGAATCCCACAGATTCCAAAATGGAGCCCAATACGATCGGAATCCTATTACGCCGATCATCCAATGATCGGAGTGATCGGATCCGATTATTCCGATCATCCAATGATCGGAGTAATCGGAACCGATTATTCCGATCATCTAATGATCGGAGGAATAGGATCCGATTATTCCGATCGTCCAAATGGAATCCCACAGATTCCAAAATGGAGCTCAATACGATCGGAATCCTACTGCGCCGATCATCCAATGATCGGAGTAATCGGATCCGATGATTCCGATCATCCAATGATCGGGGTAATTGGATCCGATTATTCCGATCATCCAATGATCGGGGTAATCGGATCCAATTATTCCGATCATACAATCGGAACCCAACACACTCGGAACCCAATACAACCGGAACCCAATACAATCGGAACCCATTATAATCGGAATCCAATACAATCGGAATCCATTTTAATCGGAATCCAATACAATCGGAATCTTATTATTCCGATCATCCAATGGTCGGAGTAATCGGGTCCGATTATTCCGATCATCCAATGATCGGAGTAATCGTATCCGATTATTCCGATCATCCAATACAATCGGATTCGTGGTATTCCGATCATTGGATGATCGGAGTAATCGCATCTGATTATTCCGATCATCCAATGATCGGAGTAATCGGATCCGATTATTCCGATCATCCAATACAATCGGATTCGTAGTATTCCGATCATTGGATGATCGGAGTAGTCGCATCTGATTATTCCGATCATCCAATGATCGGAGCCCGATCATCCAATACAATCGGAATTGTAGTATTCCGATCATTGGATGATCGGAGTAATCGCATTTGATTATTCCGATCATCCAATGGTCGGAGTCATCGGGTCCGATTATTCCGATCATCCAATGATCGGAGTAATCGGATCCGATTATTCCGATCATCCATTCGTAGTATTCCGATCATTGGATGATCGGAGTAATCGGATCCGATTATTCCGATCTTCCAATACAATCGGATTCGTAGTATTCACATCATTGGATGATCGGAGTAATCGCATCTGATTATTCCGATCATCCAATGATCGGAGTAATCGGATCCGACTATTCCGATAATCCAATACAATCGGAATTGTAGTATTCCGATCATTGGATGATCGGAGCAATCGCATCTGATTATTCCGATCATCCAATGATCGGAATAATCGGATCCGATCACTCCGATCATCCAATGATCGGAGTAATCGGATCCGATTATTCCGATCATAGGGGCGCCAGCGAGCGTCGCCGGTTTGTTGTTGTTGTTGCTGTTGGTGAATTCTCTGGATACTTAACCATTGTTAATCCCCTCACCGGTGCAGACTGTTGTTTCTCGATCAAAGTGTACCTCTCGACGCTCGCACCGTGTTTTCTTCATCAGGGAAAGTCTTGATGCTCAAACTGAGCCCCTGGCCCCCGGGTTACAACAACAACAACAACAATTGCTAGCACGTGGGGACACTCCGTTCTCACCAGTGCCAGGGTTTTCATAGGAGGCGGGCAATACCCCCACTTTGTGGGGGGGCCGGTTCAAGCTCTACCAAATTTCCAAACGACTCTTCGCCACCACCCACACCCAGCTTCCCGCCCTATGACGTTCGGACACTTCACTTCGTGGCATGCGGACGACCGTGGCTACTATTCAGGGCCCCGCGGCCGACGACGACGGCGTGCGCGCGCGAAGAAAAAACGAATGTGTCCCGCATGGTATTATTTGACAGGGATGATGGCCCTGGCAGGTGCGCAACCGTTGTTGCAGAAGTTCGAAAAAGTTGCTCGCAAAAGCCCGTTTGACAGAAATGTTTAAAAAGTGTTGGGTTTCCTACGAATCCGCAAGAGCGCGCGGAATGAAATTTTGACATTTTTTTTGAAAAACCATTGGTTTTTTAATGTTTTTATGTTAAAATCGCTACGAAAACTAAGGTTTTGGAAGGATTTCGTCTTGCGCGCGCGAATGTCCACTTTACTTTATTTTTTACAAGGGATTCTTGAAGTTTGGTTATGTTAGAACAAGAAATGTCATTTTATAGTGTTTTTTGCAAGGGAAAACGGATTACAACAAAACAGCCGGATCTGGATCACATCGTTTTACCTGAGGCTTCCTCACGAAAATGATGAAAATGTAGTTGCGGCCTAGGCGGCGCAGGGGGGGCGCGCACCAGGGGGCCCAACAATAATTATTCTTTAGAATAAGTAATGTTCAACAACAACGGTTCCTGCCTGAGACTTCCTCACAACCTCACAATTTAGCCAGGACCCCCACTCCCGCCCGAGACTTCCTCGCTTTTTATTCAGGCATCGCGCTCTCGCTTGGGACTTCCTTACAATTTGTTCAGGAATCGCTCTCCCGGCGCTCTGGAGTCGCGCTCTCGCTGGAGACTTACTTGCTTGCAATGTATTGAACAATGGCGCCCTTGCGTTGGAATTTCGTGCAATTTACTCAAGCGCCGCGCTCCCGAGGCCCAGGCACCCAAGAGTCGCGTTCACGCTTGGGACTCCCTCACAGATTACCTAGGAATCGGGATCTCGCTGCCCTTCGTGGCCCCGTTGCAGCCATTCGTGGTCCCCTCGCTGTGTTTCGTGGCCCCGTTGCAGCCATTCGTGGCCCCCTCGCTGTTCGTGGCCCCCTCGCTGCCCTTCGTGGCCCCGTTGCTGCCCTTAGTGGCCCCGTCCTTGCCCTCTGCGGCCCAGTATACGTATGCCCTTCGTGGCCCCCGCTCGTTCGCGCCCGTTGTGGTCCCATGTGCATGCCCTCCGTGGCCCCGCTGTCGCCGTTTGTGACCCCCTCACTGTCCTCCGTGGCCCAGTTGCTACCCTCAGTGGCCCCATCGTTGCCTTCTGTGGCCCCGCATTATCTGCCCTTCGTGGCCCCCGCTCGTTCGCGCTCTTCGTGGCCCCATACGCATTCCCTTCGTGTCCCCGCTGTCGCCCTTCGTGGCCTACTTCGTGTACTTGTGGCCCTGCTGTCGTTCTTTCTCGCTCTCGCTTTCGCTCGTCGTCGTCGTCGTCGCCGTCGTCGTCGACGTCGTCGTCGTGGTCGGTCCCCTGTCCGTCCCTCTTGGGGTCGGGTCGACGGTCTGCGGCCGCCCCGCCGATCAGCGCTGCCGCTGGCCAGGCCGACGGTTCGCGGCCGCCCCGCCGCTTGCCGGGGCCCAGCCTGCATGGAAGAAAGATATACCCCCCAAAAAGGGTTCGATCGAAGACGAAGAGGGGGGGGTGCCGAGGGTTTGGGAAATATGCGTTATTGGACATTCGAGCTGATAAGGGCGAACAGTCTTTTAAATGATTGTTGTTGTTGGACGTCGTGCTCAATTTGGTCGTAAGCATCTCGGTCGTGTTAATTTTGTTTTCTCTGTCCTCCACCCCCGCCTCCAGGGGTAACGATACGGTCTGGCAGGCTTGGAGGGGAATGCACTGACCCCCAAGTGCTCATTCGTCGCCGACAGGCCTGATGGTCTCGCTATCGAGAACCCGTCGTCGATCTCTCGGCAACGTGTCGCCGATTTCTTCCCCACCCCCCACATTCCCTTCTGTGAGCCCGTCCCCCCGTATTGTTCCTCGCATTCCTCGCTCGCTCCTCCTCCCTCACCCCTCACCTTGTCCTGCATCCTGCCCTTACCTCTACTTCCCTCCTCAAGTACCATCGCGGTTCAAGTTCTGCGCCGCAGGTGCTGCGCCGCTGTAGCAGCCTGGATCGAGCTTGCGGGTGGCAGACCACGCATGGCCGTCTGCTCAAGGGCTGGCACGTCTTCTGTTGGAGTGTACAGTCAAGGAGCAGAAGTGAGGACCGCTTTCGGCTCTGGAGGGGCTCTCTGGTTTTCGGGCCGTTTCTTGAAGCAGGCTCGGGGAATAAACTCATGTCCGAGGGTCGCCTTGGCCAGAAAAGCACATGTGGTTCCTCACTCAGCTTTCCTCGCGGTAGCCGGATCACTGTTATGAGCCTGGGCAAGGGGCTGACCAAGGGGTTGGCCACAATAGGATTGTGACGACATCGTGGATCGTGTTAGTTCACACCAATCTTGTGGTGTTGGGGCCTCGTATTGAAGAGACAGCGCCCCGCGTCTCCTCCTCTCCTCTCCTGCTTCCTCATCCTCCTCCCTCATCCCATTCCTGCCTCTGCTCTCCGCGTGCCGTCTTATTCCTCATCAGCATCATCATCTATGTCAGCATCACCATCATCATCGTCATCATCAGCATCATCATCAGTATCAACATCATCAGCAGCATCAGCATCATAATCACCGTCACCAGCACCCTTACCATCACCATTCCCATCATCATCTGCATCCGCCCCCCACCATCATTATCATCAGCAAAAGCATCATTAGCATCATCACCATCATCAGTATCATCATCATCGTCCTCATCTTCATCATCCTCATCATCATCATCATCATCATCACCATCACACTCATCCTCCTCACCAGCATCGTCATCGTCATCAGCATCATCATCACCACCACTAGCATCATCATCATGAGCAGCAGCATCAGTGTCACCAGTATCAGCATGAACATCATCATCATCAGCATCATCATCATCATCATCATCAGCACCATCAGCTTTTCTCAGCATCATCAGCATCAGCATCATCATCATCATCAGTATCATCAGCATCATCATCTTGACCATCATCATCATCACCATCATCATCATCACCATCATCTTCATCAGTACCATCAGCATCATCATTGTCATCATCATCATCCTCCTCATCATCACCATCATCATCATCATCGTCATCATCATCGTCCTCATCACCCTCATCGCTGTTGCCATTATGCATCTGCAGTCCTCCCCTCACACGCTTCGGGGCTCCAGAGGGAGCTCCACCGAAGGCCCCAACTGGCAGCGCCCGCATGGCACCACCGCGCCCGTTTCGGCACCCCTCACACGTTTCATGGCCCCATAGAGCGCTCCACCGAAGGCCCCAGTTGCAACGCCCGCATGGCACCACCGCACCCGTTTCGGCACACCCCTCACACGTTCTGGGTCACATAGGGTACTCCACCGAAGGCCCCAGTGGCAGCGCCGGCATGGCACCACCGCTCGGCACACCCCTCACACGTTTTGGGCCCCATAGGGAGCTCCACATAAGGCCCCAGTCGACTACACGTAAGAGTGACCTTTCGCCAGAGTGACCTTTGGCGCGGGCCCAATGGGGTCCCCCGATCGCCGAATGCGATGCGATGGGAGCGTCTTGCGCGCTTGGGTCTGCCCCCCCCCCCCCCCGCGGCGCCCCCAAAGCCGCGCACCGAAGGTAACTCTTACCTAGGGTCACTCTTGCGCGTAGTCGACCTCACGCGTTTCGCAGTCCCATAGGGAGCTCCATCAAAGGCCCCAATGACAGCGCCCGCATGGCACCACCGCACACGATCCTTCGGCTCACCTGCCTCGCGATACTCGCAGCTGCAATTGGTTGGGCCCTTTGTCAAGCTAAGTTTCTCTACGTGCTCGTTGTTGTTTCGTCTTTGGGGTCACCACTGGGACTTCGGATTTGCGCCAAAACGATATCTAGGGCAATCGGCAGCAGGACTGCTTCTGTTTCTAAACGCTCCAAAACGAAACGGCACGAAAACGCAAACCATTGTTTGGATCGATCCTTGATGCTGCCATTCCGCGGACGACTCAAATGCACCGTACCGCGTTGGTCCCCTTAGAGCCGGAATGCTGTGCACCGTATCACACTGGAGCGGGGCCTGAAGCGTGCCCAAACATGGTACGGGGCACGGATGATAAGGATGATATCCGATGATAAGGATGGGCAACCTTCCCAAGGGCACCCTTGCATCCTTGCCTCTTCGGCCCGTTCTTGCCCACCCTCGATGGCCAGTCCCGCTCAAGCAGAGTCGATATGGGCACCCAAGCGGCTTGCGTCCTGATCGCGCTTTCTTATTATAGTCGGACCGAGGTATAAGATCGAGGTCGGCTCGGGGAGTTGCGTGTGTGATGGATGCTCTTGTGCATCCTGGGGAGGGCACCCTTGGATGTCCTGTGCGTCTTGGCCGGCGAGGGGTCTCGCGTTCCTGAGGGATGCTCTCCTGTCCCAGGTCCGACTCTACGGTGCGCGAGTCGATGCCGCAAGTTTTTCCAGTGCGGGGTCCCCGGAACTCTCGACCCGTTCCCTGGGACCGGCCTTGCATCCCGCGCCAGGGCCTGCCCCGACGGGCCCCGGGGCCCGGCGGGGGCCCCTCCCAGATCATCCGCGACCGCCCAAAGCCTGTAGCGAGGTAGCAGAGCCGGTCGTTACTGGAGTACTGGAATCCAGGGATTGATTCCTGTATCACGAGTCGCGCGTGCACGGTGGAATCAGCGTGCAAGTTCCGGTAATTCGTTACTGGATTCGCGTTCAGCGATACTGGATTTCGGCGTCTCGTCGCTACCGAAATCCTGCGCCGTCGTTACCGAAATTTGGCAGCAGAAATGCCGAAATCCGCGCCTGGTTCGTTACCGAATTTCGCGTTCGACGTAACCGAGTTCTGCGTCGCAATCGATACCGAAATTCGGGTTGCCAATACCGAAATTTAGAGATCATGAGCAGGGGCGTTTTTCAATTACTTCGAGATGGCGTGAAACCGAGATCCGGTCGCGACCTGAAATCGACAACCCAGAAATCCGTTACCGAGTTAAGCCGGTCCCAGATGATTGGGGCTCCCTGTGGAGGCCGAGAATTGCGCAGAATTCCGCCCTGATTTTCTCCATACCGTCGAGCTTGCTGCTAGTAGGTCGACCCTGCCCGCGCGAGGGCACCCTCGTGCCCTGTGTTTCGCGACCCAGGCCCTCTCTACGTTCCACTGGCAGTGTGGCCATCGGAAGAGTCTCGTGTCCTCTCGCCCACCCCTGCGCGCGGGCGAGGCGTCGGTGCGCGCCCCCTTGCGCGCGGCGCTGCCCGCGGCCCCTCGGGCGCTGCCCGCGGGCGCACGGTGCCTCGGCGGCGGCGGCGAGGGTCAGCATCGTTGAACCTGCAGTCGAAGTTCTAGGCCTCCTATATATTTGAGTCGAGTGTGTCCCCGGAGGGACGGCGGAGGCGGCGGCGAGCGACGGCGGCGACGGCCACGGTCTGAAGGCGGGGGTGTATCCACGGCCAGCGCCTGCGGGCTCGATGTTTTTTGGAGACCTCGGCATGCGGAGGAGGTGGCCAGAGCTTCAGGCACCACGGGGGCCGAGCTAATCATGCTCTCGGCGACGGGCCCAGGGGGGAGGCCCTTCAGGGCCCTCAGGCAGCCTCAGGCAGCCAGACACACACGGAGAGAAAGAGAGAGAGAGAGAGAGAGAGACGGAGAGGTAGAGAGAGGGAGAGATATAGCCGGTCGAGTGGCGTCCAGAGTTGCTCCCCTCAAGGGGGTCTTCATCGCAGCGGGGCAGAACAGAGCAGCGAGGGAGAGAGAGAGGGGGGCCCCCCTCCCACCATCCCACCCCACCCCACCCCCGCCCCTCCCCACGCCCTGTCCGCCCGGTTGCACGTGTCCTCCCCTATTACCCTTCAGGAGGCGGCGTGCCCCGGGGGGAAGTGAGAAGGGGCGAGCCTTCTCAGGAGGCTCGGAAGTTTCCCGGCCTTCTGAGAAGTGTCATAGGCCTTCCCGAAGACGCCGGAGGCTTCTCAGCAGGCGCGAGGGCTTCCGAGGAGTCCCGCCGCCTTTGAGAAGGCCTTCTCCTCGCTCGCCGCCGAACATCTGTATCCAAGGCCCCCCGATGTCCCAAGACGTCGGTTCTTCAGGCGGTGGATACGGATAAGCTCCCGCCTCGCAGAGTGGGACGGGGAGGAAGGACCGGGCAGGACCGGGAGGGCGAGGACGGGGAGGCCTGCGGCGTAGGCGGACGGCGCTGTGTTCAGACGGGGGGGAGAGAGGTCAGCACCCATCGGACGGGGCTAGGACTGGACGACGATCAATGGAGAGGAAATATGTTGCCAAATAATTTCCAGATGTCTAAAGGATGTGTTAAACATCTCTTCAACATGTCAAACACATTACAACATGTCTATGACACGTTTCAAAGACATTTCAAATTCAATGATAGGATCGTTCGGGTGTCCATTGTCATGGCATCCGCAAGGCTAGGACGTTGATAAATCCATTTCAGAGCGTTCAGGAACGCTCTCAGAGCGTTCCGGGACGCTCCGAGGAAGCCGCGGCGTCCGAGACATCCTCCAGAGTTGCTAGATCTCAGAGACTCTCGACATATCCTCTCCCAATGTTTTATCCTCATCCTGGCTTCGTCTTACATGGACCAGTCGCCCCCTTGCTCCCTTCCCACGGACAGGAATATTTGTTAGCATCGCTCTTGTTCCAAGGCTTTGACGGTAGGCCGGTGCCTGCTGTCGTGAGGGCCCAGGCTGTGCCGGCGAGCTGGCGTCAGTTCCGTCGCTGGGGTGGCCAAGGGCCACCCTCGTTCCCAGTGTGAGCGGGACACTTCGCTCAGCACGCCTGTTTTCTTTGTGCCTCGCCCATCGGAGGCGTTTTTGTTAGCCACCTCCTGTGAATAGAACCCGTGTAATACCCTCATATATACTCCTTATCCTCACCTCTCCTGCGCCTGGCCGTTTGGGCTCAGGTATTGGGACAGATCGATCAGACCTTTGATCGTGCAGGAGGGAAAGACATCCATCTATCCCTCCTTCCCTCTACCAGTGGATCAGGGGTTCTGTACCCTTGTACTTCAACCCCATTCACAGGTTATCAGCCCTTTAAAGCTCACTGTTCATCGAACTCCGCGTCGCGATCTCGCACGCGGCCTCGATGGAACCCAAGCGGCGCATGCGCCGTAAAGGGTCCATCGGGGCCTCGCGTCCGAGCTCTCCGACGGCGCGACGGCTCGGTGACGAGTTGGAGAGCCTTAGTGCGGACTGTGTTGGTGTCCCAGGTACCCCCCCCAGCTCCGACGGACCCGAGGCGCGGCTACCTGCTGAACTTCACCGCGGCGCCGCCCGCGGGGGGACAGGAAAAGGAGTAGGAACAGGTAGGAAGGAGTTTCACACGCCTACCTTCGATCATCCATCTCCTCCTCAGTCGGGAGCAATCCCAACTGCGTCAGGCGAAAGCCTCACTGGTCCTGATACTCCAGGGCGCTTTCGCGCTAACCGCCGATGGACTTCAGGTGCTGGTACCCCCAGCCCTGCGACCGTTCCTGTTGCGGAGCACGTAGCCACCTTCGAGGAACTCAGTAGACCAGTGGCGGCGCAGCCGCAGACGCAGCACCCCAAAGCATCATCGGATGAGACACCACGCACACGCGGTCCTAGTCGCAGCTCGTCCGCGCGCAACCGTCGCGGGGCCCCAGGCCCATGCGGCGAGAGTAGGTCGAGCCCGCGTGCAGCCTCTCGGAGGCCAAGCACTCCTCGCGAGAGGGGGCAGAGGGAAGCCGATGCTCCCCACCTCTCCATCTCAGACGACCAGCTGGCGGAAACGTCCGCCGCAGGTGAAATAGCTGAGCTCAGAGACCAGGTTGAAACCTTCGTGTCCAGACAATACTCTGGACCATTGCAGAGCGTTCAGACGAACATTGCCAATACTGCAGCTATACGCCAAGATCTTGACGGCGCCTTAGGGATCATCGATTCCAGGATTGCCGAAGATCGACGCATCATAGGTGAATTGCAGCACCAGGTTGATCGTGAGGTGTCACACTCAGGTGAACGAACGGCGATGGTCGAGAACCTGCGCAACTACCTAGCGCAGATGGGGCGACAGCTTGTACTCGTACGCGACACAGGCGTTTCAGCAGTCAGGATCCTCCACGATGAGATCCACGACCAGCTCCGCAACCGACCAACACCAGCCGAGGCCACCGACCTTGGCGACGTTCAGTCTCAGATCAATGATCTTCGATCCCACATAGACCACACTACGGCGACGCTTCGCAACGAAGCACACACCAACTCGTCGAACCTGATCGACATGTTGCAGCGTACTGAGAGAGTCATCACTCAAAAGCTTGATGCGACCAACGCTGTCGTGCAGCCACTCGCTAACCGGATCTCTGAAATCGAGCAGCGTTTTCCTGGTGCACAGGACGCCCTGGCAGAGTTGCGTGTCGGACGAGCCCAGACTGGCCAGCTGGATTCTCCTCCCAAGGTTTACGATTTCGCCCGCCTCACTGACGGGTTGCAGGAGGTTGAGAAGGCGGCGGACCACGCGCAGTTGGAGCTCTCCCAGGTTATTCGTGAGAGAGATACTGGGAAAGTACGTGTCGATGGGGCACCTCGCACGTCTGGAAAGCGAGCTGGAGGCACAAGGCGCCCGTCTCCGAGCCTACGAGCGACGACTTGATCGGCACTCACAACGTTCTCGGGATACTGATGAGTACACACGCCAAAAGGTGGCCCAGATACACGAAGACATGACGAGCTGGACGAATCAGCTGATCGACCACACCAACGGCACCAGTCTCCACCTTCGGCCTGCAACCGACCTGCACAGGCCGACGGCAGCGTCCGCCGAAGCACCACAAGCTTCTGCAGGACAACAACGACGTACGTCACCAGGAGCAGCCTCTGCGGCAGCTTCTACACAGACACGACATGTGTCTCTTGTGCGCACAGAACCGAATACTGACGGTGTACCGATACCCTCACAACCATTGTCTGCGGTTTCGGTCAATACCACTACTCCTATCAAGGTGTCAGACACCGTCCGAGTCCCTGTCTTGCCTAAGATCACGCAGCTGCTCGAGTGGCAGCAAAAGGTACGGAAGAACTTTGCCGCCGCCTCAGGGCGACCATCCAAGCATATGCCTTCCTATGCGTGGCTGAACAGCCCGAGTGCACCTTCGAGGACTTACAAGACAGTGGAGATTTTGAGAGCATCGATTGCAAACTCGCTACCGCTCTGAGCGACATCTTATCCTCAGACTTGCGCTACCAAATCAGGCTCATCGAAACCAGAGAGCACAAAGCAGGTCGCATGCTCAAAGGACGCCAGATCTACTGGCACATCCTACAGCCCTACAAAGTGACAGAGGTTGATGACGACCTGCACGACTTCGAGCGCCTTAAAGAACTGAGGATGAGAGGTGAAGATTTGCAACGTTTCATTACTGATTGGGGCACTGTACTATTGGAGTGCCGAGAAGCACCCGACCCAAAGATCTTGGAACCTCTGTTTCGTACACAGATTCGGAGACATGCCCGGATGAAACAAGACATGTATGAGTACCAGCGCATGAAGATCAGCGACCCAAATCGTACCTATGATTGGCTCCGACAGCGCGTCCTGGACGTACTGGAGCTCAAACAATTGGAGAAGAATCAAAATAAGTTACGGTACGAACATGAGACACGTTCTCAAGTCAATGTGCGCGCTGCCTGGAAGAAAGGCAATTGTCGCCATGGCGAACGACGCAAGGCTTTGCGTACATATTCCAGGGATTGGAAGAACAACATATCTTCCAGAGCATCGACAGCTGGTGGCAACTCCCGCCGCAGCGTGTCAACTCCTGCGAATCACAAGAAGCCAGCATCGAAACCATTTTGCTTCGAGTTCGCCCGGCGCAACACATGCACCAGAGGCGACAAGTGCAACTTTCCACGCGTTGCACAGTGTCAAGACTTCGCACAGAACAAGTGCCCTAAGGGCGACAAATGCAAATACGCTCACCTTACACCTGGTGCGAAGACTCCCGAGCGAAGCCCGAGTCGACCACGGACCTTCAGTCAGGATAGTCGTGGCCGATCACCACCCCGCTGATCAGGAAGCCAACGTTCTTCACAACGCGGGGGGTTCCGCTACGCAGACGACTCACGCCATGGGCGTGACAACCGACGCCACTACGACCGATCTCGTTCATCCTCCAGGAGGTCTCCAGAATCTCGCAGTCAGTCGAGAAGCCGTTACGACAGATCTTCGAGATCTACCTCCCGAGGACGAGACAACCGTGGCGGCGGACGTGGCAGCCCACGCGGCCGTGATAGATCATACGGTAGTGACAGAGGACGTGGCAGACGTTCCACGAGCCGTGGTTCGTCCCGTGGTTCCCCCCACGCCAGAGCACGTTCTCCAGCCAATTATCGACGTTCACGCCGCTCCGACCGCAGTTACGTCATACGTGACAAGACCCTCGTGGCCAACACTAGGGTCACTACGACATCTACCAAACCACGCCGTCGGATACGCTTCGACACACGTAATGTGGAATACTACCTACACACCGTATCTGGCAGGGCCAGACTGGACAAGTGGAAGGAGATGCCGAACGAGGGTGACATTGTCAATGTACCAGACCCGCTACCACAACGATGGTGGGATCAGCAGAGTGCAGACGCTCTACGAGAATGTCAAAAAGATGCACAGCTGTGGTACAAAGATCTATACGACTACCGACATAACAAGGAGCCGGTGGTCACACCAACTGCGATCCGAGAGTACGACGACGCTGTCAAGCAGTCATCAAAGACAGCCCAGACGAAGACAACGACGATGCAAGTCGACCCACCACGCTCGACCGCTGCATTGACACGATCTTGGGTTCTCGACAGTGGTTCTGCGCATCATAGTCAGGGTAAACACGAACTGACGCAGACCGAATCGGATCTCATACCTATTCGCGAAGAGCATATTCTGGAATTTGCCAATGGAGATCGTAGTGCCAACGAGCACTACGACATACGGTACCCTCATGGGATATCGTACGCCTCTTTGGAGGCGTAGGTAACTCCGTCTTCAGCGGTAGTTGCCTACGGCTAGGAGGAGATCCCCTTGTGTGGGGCGCCTTGCGAGGCGACGGTTTGCGCCTCTTCTTTTTGGCGGCCAACGTCTGACACGTCGCCGTGTCGGCGCGTCTCTGGCAGCCCAGGCAAGAATTCTTCTCTTTGCATGTGTTGGCAACTCCCACCACGGCTTCCCAGAATGAGAGTAGTGGTAGTCCTTCCAGTCGTAGTGCTGAGTCAAGAGCAACGATCTCGGATTCTGTAGATGAGTGCGATACAACCGTTTGTTTCTTACACACAGCGTTGACAGGGAAGAACGTATTAGGTCCAACAAGCGCGGCGAAAACGCCGGCAGTGGGCTTGGAGGATGTAATGCAATCGGCGAACGTGGCGTCAGTGAAGAGCATGATGGATAACTTGTCTGACGAATCGCCTATCCATCCGTGTAAACAGTGTGTGCGCGTCGTTTTGATGTAGCATATCAATCGATGTAGACGTTTATCACACGTGGTATTCCATTTGGTAATTTCTCTGGCTAGCATACATACTGGATGTAAAAAATCGAAACGACAGCAACGTGCCAGGTAGATAATTCTCATCAGTACACTTGCCGCGCCCTGGCAAAGGATGCCCTCGTCGGAGTAATTGGAATCGGCGAAGGAGGTGTCCTCGATGCCAGGGGCTTCGGCGTCAGGTAGGTCATCGTATGTGACTGGTATGGGTTCTGTTGTAGTAGATGGTGTATCGACCGATCTTGCCTGGCTGGATGATCGCGGCCGCGCGTTGAGCACCTTGGTAGGTCTGGCGACCGACCCGGAGGAGGCAGGCGATTTGGATCGCGAAGTCCTCGGCGAGTCGGACCGTTTCCGGCGTGACCCTGGTCCCTGGGCGCGCTTGGAAGCGCATTCCAGGTACCGCTCAATGCACTGATCAGTAAAACCAAGCATGTCATGTCGAATTCCACGAACTTGTTTGGCTGTATTGTAATCTTTCTCACTGTTTACGGGCAACATAGGTCGTGTGGTAGACATTCGTTTGTCGAAGATGTTCTGCGGTACATCGTATGCCTGTTGTCCACAGCCAAGATATTGCGAGTATGGAGTAGGTGGATCCAAGTCAATACCGCTTTTGCGTATATAATCCCAGCCAGCTTGTAGATTGGTGGCTGGTCCGGCTAATTTGAAGTCGCCCACATATACTGAAAGTATCAGTCCCAGTTTGTTGTGTCTCCATACGCATTCCCATCCTGGAATAGGCTCGAAACCAACGCTTTCCAAGCATGTGCGACACTTTCGTTCCCAAAAGACGCTTGCAAGAGGGTGTCCATATAGTGCCAATCGTAATCGGCACACTGGATTCTTGTATTTTGACCAGGATGTCGGTTGGCGCCATCTGGGCATGGTAATCCAAGTATCAACTGGATCGATTCGTCCGTCGCCATATATTAATGCCTGCGTGTAGGCTCCAGGTGCATCACTTTGTTCTCCCCGCATTGTGGCAATAATGCAGTAGCATCGCAAAGTTTGGAAGCCTCAATATGCGAATCGCTGGAAGCGGCGTCGGCGAATATGGCGGCCAAACCAGTTTCATCTTTGCCTGTATTGCCCTGAACCACCACTCGGCCCTTGAATTTACGTAGATCAGGCGGAAGTTCCTCATGTTTGACTGAAGATAGCTCCAAGATGTTGAAGAAATGAACTTTCGTCCCAGTGCGAATAGCTTGTGACTCGATATCAGCTTTTTCTGCAACAGTCTCCAACATCCACGTTTGTTTCTTCTCCAGTCGCTCGTATTCTTTTCGTAGGGCTTCCTGTGCACGTGGTTCTGTGGCAACATCTTTCTTACTCAGACTTCTGGTAACTAGGGCCGGGCGTGCCCACGAGGAATCGGGAATTTTGTCTCTGTGTGCCGATGTATAAGTCGTATCACGTGGCATAGTAGGTGCTGCTACCGACTGGGTGAACTGGCGTATAAGCGGGTTCATGGTCCCAAAGTCGTTCCCTTCACTATCAATAAGCACCAAAGCGCGTTCGTCTCCAGCATGCTGTTGTGGGGGCTGGCGGTAGTACAGTACCGTAGTAATTTCACGTGGCCCACCAGGTAGTTTGGCATACAGAATCTCTTTGTTCGTCACGCCCTTGACGTTTTCGTCACGGATGACCGCGCCGTTGTCAGTGTCGTACGTAATCTTTCGTTCCACAGCATTCCATGTGGGTCCGCCAGCTGTGGTGGTACGGAAATTGTTGGCCGGTTTGTCCTGTCTTGTCCACGCTCGAAGTGCAGCTCGGTCACGAATCTCACGACATCGTTTAACGTCTTCGGCGTGCTCGATTTCTTTCTTTTGTTGTCCACGAGATAAGGTTTTCCAATGCTCGGGAAGAATGTGATCAGGACGCGTAGTAGTCTGTACACGTGTCTCGCGGCCACGGACCGCCATTTTGCCATCTGGCGTTATTTTTGGAAGCTCATAAAATCGAACCAGGCCGGCCCATGGCTCGCTCAACTCCCTGTGGTCGTTGGCGCTGACACCGCCCCAAACATCGCGAAAGGCACTTTCTCCTTCAAAGGTAGAAGTCGTCTTGAAATCTCGTGTCACGTCGAGCTGATCAACAGGTACAGGTATGTTCATGACGTCGTCCGTCGGTATGAACAATTTCTTGCGTGAAGTACGTATATGTCTGATGACGCAATATCCGCGCTGTTCCCAGTAGTCGGGCTCCGGCGCTGGTGCAGCGACTTCAGAGGCCGATGCGTGGATATCAGCGATGTTGTCTTCCGTTGTCATCATAGACGGATCATCCCATTCTTTAGGGTAGGAAAGTGGAGGATCGGGCATTGGTTTGTCGCCCAAGGGGCGAGAGGTAGACGCCTTGACCTCGTCGTGTGCCTCAGGGTTGTGATGTCGCAGAGTACCTTCTTTCACTGGGTAGGTGAACTTGCCATCGGGGACGATGATGAGACCAAACCACGACTCATTGCAGAAGGCAACAGGTTGAACGGTCATCGCGTAGGCCCTGCTGCCGAGAACCAACAGACCATCGAAGCATGCAAAACATTCTTCAGACAGAATGCATTGGATCGAGTGGCATTGGGACACGATCCTGATGTTCCGACTGCCGCATGGCGCGCGGCGGTTGAGGCGGACCAGCCAGCGCCGCCAGGCCCATTGCCTGAGCCACTACAGCCTGGCCCGCAACCGATAGCCGTGCCAGAGCCATCAACGCCTGGCCCGCTCCCAAACCGCACGCCAGCAGACCAATCGCCAGCAGAACAGCTCCCGAAAGCCGAGGCAGTCCCGATCCCCGACGACGGCACTGACTTAGACGCGATGGAGCTGGAGGCAACTCCTGCCGACGACGACCCGTCTCCACACACGGTGAATTTATTGTCGTGGCAGGGCAGCTGCGAGCGTTCCATGTGCGAGGACATCAGCCAGATCGGGATGTTCGACAACGCATGCACTATTCGAGAGTACAAGCTTCAAGCAGGCATCGTGGATGAGCATCCGTGCGTTTCTCTTGTATTGCGGGGTACATCCGCGACCAATGGATTTGCTTGCCTGCAGAATGAGGAATGGTTCGATCAATTGTAACACGACGATTGTGTGATTGCCCACGCTCCCGATATTGCACAATCTGGTTGTTTTCCAGAATGGAAGTGGATATCACTACCACGTTACGACGATATACGTTATGGTCCTGAATTACTTGATGAGTGGCTCGGAGATCCTAAATACATGAGCAAAGACATCACGACGATGTTACGCCACGAGATTCATTACAAGAAGTTCCACATCAATCAATTGCACGATCGACGTATCAACATATGGCCGACGACAACGGATCGTGAGTGGAAGATCCCAAGTAATTGGACATAGTTTCAGGATATGGTCCAATGGAATTTCAGTGTTCGTAAAAACCACAACGGACCATCCACCGATGCAGCCATGACGCACTTCAAAAAGGAGGGTGAGAAAGATGGGTATCCCGATTGGAATGATTACTACCCGATCTTCATCATTCGTGCGTTCCAGAAACATATTGACCCGCAGAAGAATCGGATTGAGATATACGCCAAACCAATCCCCGAAGGAGGCGACCCCAGCTATTTCGATTGGAACAGCGTTATTGCCATTCGATGTGTTGGAGGCCACAGTTGCGTCAATCCACTTTCCAAACAATGGAACATGGGCTGGGAGAGCCAACAATGGACAGACGTGAAATACCTCCACCATGGCACAACATTCCGTGCTTGGCGCAACATTCTCAAGTCAGGGATCATTCCTGGCTATATCGATCCATCTTCTCAGAGAGACGAGTTTTATAAACCATCACCGCGCACGGAGGCATTCTTCAGTTCCAGCACATACATAGACAATGTCGAGAATAATCCCCACACCTCGGTACAGTCATACAAGTTCAATCACTACAAGAACGAGGTCGAGCTGGTGATCAACATGGAGATTGCCACAAAAGCTGGTTGCAGATTTTGGTTGGGCGCCCAAGGTGCCATTATGACAGAAGACGTGGTTCCCGCAGCGGCAGTTATTGCAATTCGCCGTCTCCAACCACGCCACGAGCACGGCCGGCAGATATGGCCGGAGGGCCCGGCCTGGGACTATCCGCCATTGGCCGCGAGACAACCATTGAGCAAATACGAAATTTGCGCCGTTCTTCCTGGGCAGGAGTTCATCGATAACCCTCCTGGGATTACACCAGCTGACGCGGATCGCGACATGGATCGGCAGCCAAGGACGCCATCAGCATCAGCATCTTCGGCTCAGCGACCGATTGCCCCTCAGCTGGGGGCAACCCCTGCTGGCCGCATATCTGACGCCGACGCCTTGGACGAACAAATGGTCCGCGCTATGGTCCACAATTGCGAGCACAATACAGAGGATAAAGAGTTGTTGATCGCTATGTCATACTGCCGAGAGGCTCTTCGACCCATCACAGCAAATATTACACAGAAAGATTGGAATCGTCGGCCTATATTTAGTGATGTTCGCATGGGGGACTTCATTGTCACTAAGAGTTGGGGGTCTACCAATTGTTATCATTACGACAATCACTACCCCAAGGGCAATCACAACACCAAGGTCCTCATGA
Source organism: Prorocentrum cordatum (assembly GCA_963575745.1). NCBI lineage: Eukaryota > Dinophyceae > Prorocentrales > Prorocentraceae > Prorocentrum > Prorocentrum cordatum. Next base: position 339,353 of record CAUYUJ010022714.1, read on the forward strand.
ACAAGGGCCACATATACGGCCCAATCATTAATTTCGGAGTCTTTGACAAGTTCTTTGCGGTACAAATACCTATCCCCAACTACGGTTTACGATGGGTAAACATATGGTACAACGACAAAGCATGCTTCTCAAGGGTGTTGTCTTCGCTTTGCCAGTACGTGCCGACATCGACCCGAGAGATATGAATACTGCGCTGGAAGGACCATCCTCATGCCGCGACAAAATACATCAGCATAATTACAGATGGTGATCTACCATATCTCGGAATGCCGAGCATTTATAAGCCACGTATCCCACGTGCGCCGACCAGACGGCCCGCTCCTCGGACACCCGATCCTGAAGAGCTGGTGGCCACACCTGCCGAGGATACTGTTACCGCGGACGATGGATCACAACAAAAGGCAGGCCAATCTGCTGACCCTCTGGTTACCGTCATTGTGGATATATCAAACACCCCACTCACTGCCGAGGAGAAAGCAGCAAATGGCAACATGAGAGCAGATTTATCAGCAGAGATCCAAGCAGATGAGCAAGTCGACGCGAGCATCCTCGACAATATTATCGACCCGCCAGAAGACTTCCTCAACCACCCCGACTACGACCCAGAGGAGGACTCAACATGGATCAAGCAATCATATGACCACCGCAGATACCGCTGGACATCGGAGCTGTTGGTGGACTCACCTATGATGAAGGTGAAACAAATCATTGAGGTGCACGCTGGCGCGGACAAGATTGTGGTGGATAAAGCACAGTCGTACTTACGATTTGAGATTCAATTTGGACCCAAAACATGACATACTATTTGGATTACAAGCATACCCACAAATGGGCGCGTGACTTACCGATTTGCAGTGCAGATAGCTTCTTCAAAAAGTTGGTACACTACCTGGACCCAGAGGTCATTGACGAGTCGACTACAGGCGTCTTCCAGTATTGCGGAGATTCGTGAATTCACAAAAGATGCTATTCATCAGAATCACCCTGCACCCAAGACGTTGCGTGATCTATGTACACAATGTATCCAGACATTCGGCAAACCAGGCTTCCCCGTATGGAGGGAGCTGGTGGAAACACCTGCCGCGCCACGTGACCCAGGCGCGGAGCAGGACATTCCCCAGGATCCAGGCAGCGTTGCATCCGCAGCTCCAGATCAGGAAACCATGGTACGGATCATAGCCCAGCAGAAGGAAATCGACCGCGAGGAGGGTGACAACGAGTCCGCCTTGCAGGAAGAGGCTAGCCGTATCCGTACAGCAAACGTATGCCATGGTGATACTGACGACGCGGACAGCGACACGACCGAGCGCGTAGGACTGCCAGGGGGAAGATTGTCTAGGATCGAGACCGAGGGAATGAGCAGAGCGATCGCTTCCCGTCCGACCGCCGAGATCAACCGCGATGCCATCGATCAGATCGGCCGCATTCTTGCTCGTGGTCGGGACACTCGCTGGGGGTCTCGGGAGCACCTCGCGATTGACGGAGCCCCGGAAGATATTCAGCATGATCTCGCGCGATGTCGGAATTGCGGTCGCATCTTATCCCTAGGGATCGTTACAGATGAAGGTACCGTTTGTGACATCTGCTGGCAGTACATTGTTGCCGTAGGTGCTACGGGTAAAAGCACCGCTGTCGAGAGCGACCTGGCATCCCTCCAGAAGCTGACCCACTGGATCAAGACGACGCTCTCCTAGGAGGACATCACGAGGTACATGAGAGACGGAGCGCAGGTCATCATGATGGGCAAGCGCTCCGTTCCAGGCAATGAGAAAGACGTGCTGAGGAGATTGGCAAATGCTGCTAGGAAGAGGTATGAGAAGTGGGTCGCCGCTGGCTCCCCTCCTGCGCACATGTGCAGATTGATGGGCGAGCGTGAGGACGACAGACCTCTATGCCATCCCTTTGCCAACCTCATTCAGCGCTTTCTCAATGATTTGAAGTTCCACCACCAAATGACAGGCGCTCGTGTCAATAAAGGCAAGAACGCCTATACCATTGAGGACATGCGCGACGCCTGTGAAATCCTCGAGACCAGCATCAGGACTGGCCAAGCTAGTCGGAAGAAGTGGTGGTTGAACGCAGGGAGACTCGACCGAAGCACGCGGCAGGCGCGCGGACTTGTCGCGATTGCCCTTCCCAGAGGGGATGGCACCCGTGAAAGAGTCACGCAGCGCAAGCTTGCCGCGCTTGTTTCTGTTGAACCCGCCTTGGGTTCCACTGACCAGAGGGGGGCTGATTCAGGGGTGAGAACCTATCCGATCGAACCTGATACATGCTCCCAACACTCTGATGATGCCATGGAGCCACGCATGCCGCGGCACCCGCCGCCGCCGCCGCGCCCTGCTCCTGGCGACGCTGCAGGGCCCAGCGCCTCTGGCGCGCAGGACTACATGCCCGCGGGGCCGCGCGGCGCTGCAGCGCAGCGACAGGACAGCGACGGCAGCTGCAGACCTGCGACACCTCCCCACGCCAAGAGGGCGCGCGCGACGGAGGACTGCGCTACATGGTGGCGCGACAACCTGGAGGACAGCCAGTGGGGCCCCAGATACTGGAGCTCCTACATCAAATGCTGGATATACATCACGGACAACAACGACGAGTTCGCATACGTCCGCGACATCCAGTACAATGAGTGGTTTCGCCACTGGATCCCGAGGACGCCTTGGGGGACCTTCGAGACGAGCTACGTGTCGCACGATGGCCACAGGATGTGGGGCCGCGGGTTCTACGAGAGGGGCAACGCGTAGTAGAGTCGGCCGCCAGGCCCACCGCTCGAAAGGCTTGAACTACATCATTACACAAGTTCGCCTCGAGCGGTGGCTATTACATCATGTTGGGCCACTTCACCATCCAAGACAAGTGGCCACGCACGCACATATTCTTGCGATGCCCAAGGCAGCCCCCTAAGGAGCAACGCCAACGGGAGCCGCCACATACAGAATTTACACATGCAACTTTTCGCGTTTATCAACGCGACTTTGCGTCTGGCCAGACATTTGCTCTGATAGTTAGACGTGTTTCCAAACACGATCGCGTTCATCAACACGACCTCAGAATACATTTGTTTATCGTTTACTCTTTAGACTTTGCTTACATTGCGTTGAGAACGATATGACACCCAGCTCTCGACAGAGAGCTGGTGGCAACACCTGCCCCGCTTAGGCGCGGCAGCTTCTGATGTTGCTTTAACTGGCTCAGATCCTCTTTCTCCGTCCACCCGTGTCTCATTCTTCTCCGCCCTCTTCTCCGCACCGAGGGGGCGCCAAAGCGTGCTTGGCGAAGAAATAGGGGCCCTGGGTGTTCCTTCTTATCTTACCTTGCAGCTGAGGCTGTACTGATTTTGCGCTCAGCTGCCTGACAGAATTGAGGATTAGAGGAGTAAAAGGGTGACGGGATCTTTTCCTCTGTTCCCGAGTCCTACCCTCACGGGCGGGATTCGGGACGGTGGCGTGAATAGAACCCGTGTAATACCTTCGTATATACTCCTTATCCTCACCTCTCCTGCGCCTGGCCGTTTGGGCTCAGGTATTGGGGCAGATCGATCAGACCTTTGATCGTGCAGGAGGGAAAGACATCCATCTATCCCTCCTTCCCTCTACCAACGGATCAGGGGTTCTGTACCCGTGTACTTCAACCCCACTCACACCTCCTGATCGATCTATAGGAACCTCGGCAGGTGGTGGATATTGATATGTTTGGCCTTCCCGGGGCCCAAATCTGTCCACGTCCACCGCCTGATGTCCCTGAAGATGGATCCGCTAGTCCCAAGCAAATTGAGGAAGGAACAGAGAAAAGACGCGTAGTAGTTAAGTCGATTCCCTGCCCTTTTCCCCCTGTCCTGGAGGAGGGAGGCCGTGGGAAAGGGGGGAGGTATTGGGGGATTGGGGGGGTTAGGGGGAGGGGTAGGGGGGGGTGGTATGGGGGGGGGGTAGGGGGGGGGTAGTGTCAGATTACTGCTGCTCCCAGGGGTCCCAGCGGGCCCCAGAGAGGCGTCGCCCCTGTGGGTAGGAAAGACAAGGGGGACAGGGAGGGGTTCTCCTTGTGTGTGGGGGGGGGGGGGGGCAGTCCTGGTCCCAGCTCTGGCCCCTGCCCCGGCCATGGCCCCTGCCACGAGGTCCTGGGAGGGGACCCTGGGGTCCCCGGGGAGGTCCTGCCTTCAGGGTCGGCGGCGCCGGCCGCAAGGCCTTCACACTCGATCGATGCCCACCGCAGGACGAGGCCCCTGAGGGTGGGTCCCCCAGGCGCTGGTTATGGGCCCTTGCCTCGCAGCCCACGCCCTCTCCTTCCTCGCTTCCCCTCCGCGTTTTCTTGCCACGGGCCCGACACGCTCCCTGGGAAAGTGCCGGCCCCTCTCCCGCCCTCGCGCTCGGTGCATCTCCCATTGGCATCGCTCGGACGTGTGCATTTTTTCTTGGCGAGGACCGTCGAGGAGCATATTGGATCATCTAGGAGAAAAACATGCACGAAACCGTCGCATGCACGGGGAATGCACGTCCAAGCGATGGCGAGTCCCGCTCTTCCTTCTGCGTGTGCGTGGTGCCGGCTGCCCCGGAGCAGCGTCCGACGAAGGCGCGCTCCTTCGGTTCCAGTGGCTCTCGCTCCATTCTCCCAGGCTCTGATCGAGGGAGCTGCTGAAAGGAACTCTCCTCAAGTGAGTCTGGCCCACCACTCCGCCTCGTCACTGGGCGTATGATGTTCCAACCTACTTCAGCCCTGATGACCAGAAAGCATTTCGAGCGCCAGGGCAACACCGAAACTGGAGAGTTTCCGGCGTCGGGCCCTGGAAGGCGACAAAATGCCAGCGTGTCAGACAGACACTGTTTCGACATGTTTTGGGGTGCTCGACATGTTTGTTTGATGCGGTCCTGAAGTACGATGGGAACAACTTAGCACTGGGCGCAAGTCTGAGTGGCCAGGGCGAGGTGATCTTGGATCCCCGCGGCCAGGGAAGGCCCCCTCCCAGCAGCCGTTGGCGCTGCTGCGCAACAGCTTTGGCACGGGGCTGTGGCAGGTCGTGGGCCCCCGTGCAGTAAGCCCCACACCTCAAGCATTAAGTCGGGCCTGTCCCTCTACAGGAGGAATCTTCAAACATAGTCAACAAATAGTATGGGAGCGACTGTTCGAGTATATTTTGACTATTTTTGAATATGTGTTGGCTATTTTTTCCCGTCGGATATTCGCTTGTAGGGGGACGTGCCCAAACTAACTCAAGCACATCACCACAGGCAAAGAAGTCTAAATGAGTTTGGCAACATGCAGTGTGTGGGGGCTGGGGGTCACGACCTTGGCCAGTAAAGAATTCGCAGGGGGGTCGGGGCCGCACAATACCCTCTTCGGGTTCTTGCTATCAACAACCCGGCTATAATCCATTCAACGCAATTTGAACCAGTTCCACAGGCCTCGGGGCTCCGGCATCATTGTTAAGTGTCCAAAAAGCTGATTGGCTTTGGGACAGCTAGTCAAGCACACTAGACATGCCTACAGCCACAGGCATCCAACTACTCATACATAAGTTATCACTCACGCCCGACAGTCTTTTCGGCCATCTCGGGGCTCCTCCTCCTCGCTCCTCCTCCCTCCTTCTCCCCGATTATCATCATCGCTCCACCTCGCTCCTCCTCCATTTCCTCTCCCTCCTCCTCCTCCCTCCTCCTCCTCCTCCTCTTCCTCCTCCTCCTCGCTCCTCCTCCTCGCTCCTCCACCCGGCTGCTGGCGAAAGGGTCACGCGGGTGCTTGCGCAGAGTGCTGCCCGCGGCGCCCGCCCTCTCTCCGAGGTGGCTCCGCCCCGCGGCGGCTCGGCGATGGCACCGAGCTTCGGCGCCGACCGGCTCTCGACTGTGTGCCCGACGTCGACGACGCAGGGGCCGATGGGGGACTCCACAATGCCCACCTCCCTTCCTCCCTCCCCTCCCTCCCTCCCTCCCTCCCTCCCCCTCCACGTCCTCCTCCCCTTCCTATCTCTCCTCTCCTTTTCTGCCGTGCCGCCTCCCACCCCGTCCCCAGCCAGACACTTGCGGGATCGAGCGGGCGAAGGCGGGATCGGGCCCGATGCAGCCAGATTGCGACTTGGGATGTGCTGGCGCGGATTCCGAAAACCGAGAGTCACGGTTGTTTTTCACACTGGGTTTTTCCGCCTGGCTTTCTGGGTCCCCGGACCAGCGCAGGTTGATCCGGCTCGAGACGTGCCTCAGAAAGATAGGGTTTGGGGCTCCGGTCGTGATGTGTCGCGACGTTGCAATTTCGGGGGTTCGTAGAGGGGTGGTTCTCCCAAGATGGGATTAGGGAACATACCCAGTTGGATACTCACATGTCCTTCTCTCACGCTCCGTTTTGGGCGATTTTTCTCTAATCCCACATTTGCCCTTACCACCTCAATTGTAGCTCGCCCCGACTGTGTTCGCACCATCGGGTCTCGGGAGGAGGGGAGTTCACCTCCGAATGCAGGAGAAGCAGGGGGAAGGCGGAGGAAGCGGAGGAGTATTGGGAGGCAGAGGAGCACGAGGAGGAGCAGGAGGAGGAGGACGAGGAGGAGGAGGAGAAGATGAGGAAGAGGAGGAAGAGGAGGATGAGCAGCAGGAGGAGGAGGAGGAGGAGGAGGAGGAGGAGGAGAGGAGGAGGAGGAGGAGGCGGAGGAGGAGGAGGAGGAGGAGAAGGAGGAGGAGGAGTGGGCGGGACGATGAGGCAGGGTTGGGGACGCAGGCGGGCAGGTGAGGGATATGGAAGGAGAAGGAGCCAAGGGCGCCCTCGAGGGCGCGAAGATATCGCGCTTCGCGGTTAGGCTCCGATTCTTCATCCTCCTCTTCTCCCCTGGGGGGCGGCGCGAGAGCGCGAAGTTATTCGAGCTTCGCGAAGCGCGAAGCACGAAGTTGGGCGCCCTTGACGATGAGGCAGGCAGGATTGGGGACGTTGGCGGACAGATGAGGGATGTGGAAGGAGAATGAGCGCAGCGCACAGCTGTCTTTCAGCGATTGCTACCCTGCGTCTGCCCACTTCTCTTCGTCCTCGCCGCAAAGGTTAGGAACGCGCTGCCCTCGCACGCATCCTGCTGGTAATGAGTAGCCCACGTCATGCGTGCTGTAGGCGTTCAGCTGTTATATCGTTCGGTGAAGAGCATGAGAAGGGACACCAGCTGTTCTGAGCAACGAGCTGTCCTCGTTGTGAAAAGTGCAACCTGGGTGGCAGGAAACACTCTATGTGTGCCCGCAAGCCGTTGGACTGCCCGCGACCCTCGACTCTGCGCCCGAGCGCGCGCTACTCTTGCACCCGCGTGCTCCCTCAGGCCCCTGCAGGAGGTGGAGGTCACGCTGGAGAAGGGCATATCGTCGCCCCACTGCTGTTTTGCTTTCTCGGGGAAAGAGTTGACCGTTGGAGCCAGCTGGGGGGCTGAGGTGGCCCAGCAATGGTTTTGGCCAGGAGAAACTGCGGGAGAAAGGGGCCCCCTCGTCGCCATGGCCGGAAGCGGCTCGAACAATTTGTCAGTTTCGATCCTGGGAGCGGTCAGGGACCGATGTTCAGCGGATTTGCCCTCATCCCCCTTCTTGGCCGAGTTTCTCGGGCCCATCTAGCGCAGACCCCCTCCAAGGTGAAGGAAGTGAGGGGGGAAATGGAGGCCATGCAATGGTTGAGGAGGAGAAGGCGGAGGAGAATCAGGAGGAGGGGGAGGAGGGGGAGCAGCCAGGATGAGGGATGAGGGGTGATGGAGGGGGTGCCATGGGTGAAAAGGATTTGGACCGCGTGATCTACGCACATGCCATTTGAACGTTTGCGACGCTTCGGTGAAGCGCAGGTGCGTGCAGTCGGCCACGCGCAGAGGGGGGTACGTAGGGGGAGGGGGGGTTGCTCCTTAGAAGCACCCCTGCCTGTGAGGAGGCGCGGGCCTTGTCTGTCGATGTGTAGGCCCGCGCATTCTAAGAAGCAGCCTCCTTCTAAGAAGCCTCCCCACCTCCTCCTTCCCCTCAGCGCACCTCCAATGCGCAGGTCTCAGGAAGGGAAATGATGCACAGACGCAATAAGTGGTCGACACCCAGGAAAATATAGGAACATATGGGAAGTGGAGGGGAAGACGAAAACCTAGAACACATGGGATACGCATATGGGAAAATATGGGGGATCCTGGGATTCGTGTGTCTGTGTATCTATATTTATGTGTCCCTGGGCACCCTTGAATGCAGGTCGTCCGCACTGCTGAATTGCTGCCCTTTGTCCTGCGACCGTGCACTGGTGCAGGCCCTGAATATCTCCGAAGGGTTGCACCCTTTGCCGCTGGACTCCCCCCCCGTGTGGTCGCCCGCATGGCTGGCCGGCCGTGCTGGCTCACTTGCCGGCGGGCTGGGAATTCGGTGGGCTGGCTCGCTGCCTGGCTGGACGGTCGGCAGGGTTCGGAGGAGGACAAAACAGGGCTCGTTTCGATTCCTCCGAATCGATTCGATTCGATTTCGATGGCCTCCGGTTCCGATTCGACTCGGCTTTTGATTTCGATTCGGGCTCCGATTTCTCAATGGGGGCCTACTAGCCTGCCGATTCCTGCTGAGCCGACTTGTTCGGACTCGGCTGCCGATTTCCGCCAATCCGATTCATTTCGATCGCCGATTCGACTTATCGATTCGATTCTGGGGGCGCCTGGGAAACGGTACCCATGCCGCTACCCTTCGCCCCTTTTTCCCTGTTGGGGCCTCCTGGGAGGCCCTCGTCGGCACCGCTGGATTCGCCTCGAAATCCTGGACCCCCACAGGTGTGATCGCCCGCGTGGCTGGGCCAGCCGTGTTGGCTTACCCGCCCGCGGGTGCCCCTTCTTTGACATCATGCCCCTTCTTCGCAGAACGCCCCGTGTTCAAATGCGTGTGGGAAAAACCATTTCAGTGGAGTGAAGTATGCAGATTCTGGCTCGTAAAACAATCACGTATTGCGACATTTGAGTTTCGGCGCTCTGGCGCCCCCGCCGAGTTCTTCGAGGACCACCCCCCCCAGCGTACATCGGCGCTTGCTTGTCCTTGTCCTTGTACTCGTCGGCAGGCTGGGAACAAGGTCGGTTGGCTCGCTGCCTGGCTGGACGGTCGACAGGGTGACTGGCTACGGTTGGACCGAGGTTCGAAGGAGGAGAAGGGACCCATACCGCCCGTTTTCCCATTCTTGGGCCTCCAGGGAGGCCCTCGTCGCCACCGCGGCATTCGCTTCGAAATTCTGGTCAGAACCCACCCCGGGAGAGGTCTGGGGAATAGCGGTATCGGTACCTTTTGGTTTCCCCAAGGGTGGCTGGCTACGGTCGGACCGAGATATAAGATCGAGGTCGGTGCGGTGAGGGCACCCTGGTATTATTCGTGTCTGTTGGATGTTCTTTGCGCATCCTGGAGGAGGGTACCCTCCAGTAATCTTGTGGTTGGGGGGGTTTTGGCCGGCGGAAGGTACCATGTTCTTGAAGGATGTTCGTTTGTTCTAGGTCCGACCGTGCTCCTTGGCAGGGGCTGGACGGTTGGCAGGGTGGTTGGCTATTTTGTTGGCTGAAGGGCTGGTTCGCAGGCTTGTTGAACATTTCATGGCTAACCTCTTCAAAGCATGAGTCCATAGTATGAATGAAGGATCGTGGCCGTGGAAACGCGGAATTATGTTTTTGTCACAACCATCCTGTGATGGTGGGTCCTAGTTTTCAATCCGCAGCTCCGCGCTCCACTCCCTCCCGCTGCCCCCTCCCTCCTTACTATGTTCTCCGCGTGCCAATTTTCGTCACACCCCTCACACGCTTCTTCGCCCCGTATGGAGCTCCACCAGAGCCCTCATTGGGGGTGGTGTTGCATAGCGACCTCCCAGCTCATTTCCGCGCACTCCCCACGCCTTTCTTGGTCCCGCAAGAGCTCCACCGAAGCCCTCCAGGGGGTGGTATTGCATAGCGTTCGCCCGCTCATTTTTGCAAAGCAAACATTCGTTTCTTGGCCCCACATCGAGCCCAACCGAAGCCCCCATGGGGGTAGTGTTGCATAGTGCCCTTCCACTTATTTGGGCGCCTTCCCTAAACACGTTCTGCGGCCCCAGAAATGGGGAGCTGCACCGAAGCCTCCAGGGGGGTGGTGTTGCATGCGGCCCCCCGGTCATTTCAGCACACCCCTCACACGCGTCGTGTCCCCATGGGGAGCTCCAGCGAAGGCCTCAGTGGCAAGTTGTCGCATAGCGTCCCCCGCCCATTTCGACACCCGTCACTCGCGTCGTGACTCCACAGGGAGTTCTACCGACGCCCTCAGCGGCAGGGTATTGCATGCAGTTTCCCCCCGTCCATTTCGGCACGCCTCTCACGCGCTTCATGGCCCCGCAGGGATCTTGCACCGACGGCCTCGGCGTCAGGGTATCGCATGCAGTACCCTCCTCTCGCGGCGCATTGCCCATGAGGAGAGGGCCACTTCCTGCGCTGCTCGCAGCCGCTTTGGCTCGGGTCCTTCGCCAGGCTGTCCTCCAGAGCCGCCGCATCTCGGAGATTCCCAACTTATCCTCGCCCGATGCTCTCCTCGTCCTGGCTTCGTCTGACTATTCCCCCCCCTCTCTCCCACCTCGGCCGCCGCCGCCGCGGACGCCGTCTCGCCTCCCTCGCCGACGCGCCACCCTCGCCGACCGTTGCCCGACGCGGCTGGCCCGCGCGGGGTGGGTCGGGGACCCAGCGGCCAGGGTTCGGCCAGCCCCTCGGCGCCTCCCTCTGGCGGACCCCCCCCCAGGCCTGGGAGCCGCGCGGGCGCGGCCTCCGCTCCGCTCCGCTGACCATCCCTGAGGTCCTGGCGCCTCGATTTTGTTCGAAAGGGGCGTCTGCGCTTCTTTTGTTCGGGCCCCAGGACTTCTAGTGGGCCCTGGAAACAAACGACAGGGCCGATTTTGTACCGGTCCCGTTTTGCCGTTTTGATTGCCGGTTCTGATGCCGTTTTTTCCCAGTTCCGTCGCCGTTTTCTTGTCGGTTCCGGCTCCGGTTCCAATCCTGGAGCCGTTTATGTTGCCTTTGCCGGTCGCCGTTTTGTTTGGCCACAATTTTTGTATCTGCGTTGGCTCTCAGGGACTCCTGTGTGGCACGCCGGTCAGGGTCAGCATGAAGTCTGCGATTCTCGTGGCAGTAGTTCGCCCGACGTCGAAGTTTGAAGGCAGGGGGGAGCATGCGAGGCGCTTGCTCCAAGACCAAGATTATGATGGTGAACAAATGGGGCGTCCTGTCGACAGCGCTTACCGTCAGGGAGTTCATCGGCGCGCCGTCGCGATGGGCCGTCGTCCCGTTTCGGGCACGGCGCGCTTGCACAGTTCACCGAGCGCGTTTCTTTACTCGCAGAGCGCCTACGAACTCGCAAACGTCCGAGAAACACATGGCTGCTCCGAAGCAATGGATCGTGAATCCCCCGCGGCGGATCCAGGCCATTGGCGAGTAGTTACTTTGCGAGTAGTGGAACGCGCTTGTCCAACAGTGGCCTCTGGGCCTGAACATTCTCGGGCCGGGTGGGCTCCAGGGCGGGTCGGGTTCGGACAGGTGCTTCAGAACGCGGCTCGTGTCTCATCCCACGTTCCCCTCGGCCCCTCGGTAGAGTCGCGCGTGTGTTCAAGGTTGAGTAGTGGCCGACGGTAGCCCGTAATCGGCCGACGTCGAGAGATCTGCGATGTCAGAAGCCCGCGATTGTTCACGGCAAACACTCCACGCTGTGTCACAGACCATCGCCCAACCTCGGGGGTTGATAGGACCCTCGGCCTGCCACGCCGACTCGGGAGTCCACCCGTGGGTCTTCTTGTTCTGTCTTTTAGAGGGTTGGCATCGCTCTCGGACGCGTGCATGTTTTTCCCGTCGAGGACCATCGAGGAGCATCCTGGATCATCGAGCCCAGACAAGCAAACACGCACGACATCGAGACATGCGCGGGGGAAAATGGACGTCCGAGCGCTGGCGAGGAGAGGGTGCCGCAGCCGCCAGTGTGGCTAGCCTGCGCCCGCGGGGTTTGCTCCCCCCCACCCACACACACACCACCCCACCCCACCCCACCCCTTGGCGCTTGCACTGAAGGGTCTTCTGCCAAAGACGGGTCTGTCCACCCCCCTCCTCCTCCTCCTCCTCCTCCTCCTCCTCCTCCTCCTCCTCCTCCTCCTCCTCCTCCTCCTCCTCCCTCCTCTCCTCTCCTCCTCCCTCCTCCTCCCCTCCTCCTCCTCCCCCTCCTCCTCCTCCGCCTCCTCCTCCTGGGGGAACGCAGCGAGACCCCAGTTGCCCGTTCCTCGCCGAGATAGGGGAAATTGCCGGGCCGACCCGCCCACGAGCCTGCGGCCCCGCTCTCGTGGGCCTGTCGCCGATCCGTCGGCGATGCCTCGCCGATCCCAGGCCGACGTCTTCGGCAGCAAATCATGGGAGCCTTGTGTACGGTAGGTTCCTGCGACGTTGGCGTGCGCAAAAGTGTTTGACACCGCGGCGATCGTTCAGCTTTGGATCGATCGCGGCGGCCTCGATCGTTCAAGGTTGAACTCCGTCGGGTCCTGGGGCGTCACCGTGTCCCTCGGTGATTCCGCGTCGCAGAGTTCAACCTTGAACGCCTTCGCCGGCGTCGCAAGCGCGCCAACGCCGCAGGAACCTGCCGTACCCTCTCAATTCGGTCTTTCCCGTCGACTAGCGTCGAGCGTTTGGGAGTCGATGAGGTAGCCCGCCGGTTTAGCGTCGATTAGCGTCGACTGAGCCGACATGACGTCCCCCGCCCCCCCTTGAAGCCGCTCCCCCCCCCTCCCCCTCTCTCGTCCCCCCTTTCAGGCCTCCTGGCACCGCTCGGACGTGTGCCTCCTTGTTTGGGCGAGGGCCTCCGAGGCGCATCCTGGGCCACCCGGTAGCAAGCCCCAAAAAGGCACGCGCGACTCCGCCGAAACGCGAAACGTGCATGGGGCAGAGAAATTCACCGAGTGCGTTCCACCACTCGCAGAGTGCCTACTCGCAAACGTCCGAAAAAAAACACATGCCTGCTCTGATGCCATTCGTCGTAGATCCCCCGCGGCGGATCCAGGCCATTTCGCGAGTAGTTACTCTGCGAGTAGTGGAACGCGCTCGTCTAGAATTATGATGCTCCAACCTACTTAGCCTTGACCACCAGAAAGAATTTCGAGCGCCAGATAAAAGTAACGACATTCGAGGGTTTTCACGTGTCGGGCCCTGGGAGACACTCCTTCTACACTGCTTCGGCACCCTTTCGATCCTGCTCCGGGTGCTCGAAGTCATTTCTGGGATGTGGCCCTCCACGCCGGGAGCAACAGAAGTCTTCCCCATATTGGAAAATATGGGGAAGATTTCTATTTGTGTGCATTTATTTGTGACCTTGGGCCTCTTCAGAATAGTGGAGCGCGCTCGCCTAGAGATGGCCGCCCGAGCGGCGGCGAGGCCCGGGGCACGGCACGAGCCTCCGGCAGCCCGTGCCGCGCGGCGGGCCCCGGCGGCCGCGCGGGCCTCGGGGCGCCCGGGGGCCCGCGCCCGCCGCGGCCCCCCCGCGGCGGCGCGGAGGCGCCGCCCGCCGCGGTGGCGCCCCGAGCGATGGCAGCGCGCGCGCCGCCGCCGCCCCTGCCGCGCGCCGCCCCTGCCGCGCGCGCCGCCGCGCGCCCTCTCGCGGTCAGCTCGGCGTGTCCCTCTGCAGGAGGATGGCAGCAGACACAGTCCGGGGACAAATTGTTTTGAGTATGCTCGTGTTCTTTGAGGTTTGTTGTTTGACTATTTCTGTTTTTCGTCCAAGCTCAGCCTGTAGCGGGACACGCCCGACCTAACTCTCGCGCGCTTCCTCGTTTGCGGCACAGGAAGCAGTGTCTTGTGTCGGAAAAGTGGGCCTTTGCAGTGGTCCGCTCGATGTTTCGTCAGCCTTGGAAAGGATGCCAACACAAAATGCATGTGAAAAGTGTGCCCAAACACATGTGTCGTGCAATTGCGTTGATCCGTCAGAAAAGCTTTCCGCCATTCGTCCATGCAATTTCATTGAGAATCGGAAGTTGGGCGAGGGCTGGCAAATCCGTGACTGCTAAAGCGACCTTCCCGGAAGAAGGAACACACTCCCACAACAAACTCCAGCGCGCTGGGTATTAAACGGGCCCCTTCCCGGGAGGGAACGCAAACAAAAACTTCCCGGAGCTCCGCTTTGGCGGCTGCGCCCACGGGTTTGCCAGCCTTCGCCTGGCCTCTGAGCAAAGGATGCCAACACACACAATGTTTCGCCATGCCCTCCCCATGCGCCGCGCGCCGCTCGCCTCCTCGGCGCCTCGGCCCGCCGCCTCCCGCGCGCCCCCGCCCCCGCAGGTCTCTCGGCGGCAGGGCCGACTGGCCCAGCAACAGGACTGCGGGCGGCGCCTCCGGCGCCGCCCCTGGCACGCGGGCCCGGCGCGGACCCCAGAAATGCGCGCGGAGCGCCAGAAGAGTATGCTTATGGGGTGTGCTTTCTTCTTCTACCTCGGCCCCGGAGGGCGCGGGGCCTTGGGGAGGCGATCGTTCTCTCTTTTTTTTTTTCTGCGTTTTGCCGATCGGCGCGGGCCCTCGCACCCTCGCACCCTCCCCCCCCCCCATGGAGCAGGTCTTGGCGGCCTGGGGCGCCTGTCTCGGGCAGGCGGGGCCGCCCCCGCGCGGGACGCACTGCTGCAAGCAGTGGCAGTGAGCAGAGGCCCTGCGGACGTCTTCGCCGGCTCCCAGCGGCTCTCCGGCCTCGGGGATGCGCTCCAGCGGCGGCGCCTCGCCGAGGGCGCTCCTGGGGTGCCCAGGCCGTCCCGAAGGGCCACCAGAGAGCCGAGGTAAGACCCAAAAGCCACCGGGCGTCGGAGAAGGAGCAGGCCTCCTGAGAAGGCGGCGCGGCCCTCAGAAGCCCTCGCGCGCCTCTGCTTACTGCCCCATGCCGACCCGCCGAGTACACGAAAACGTTCACCTCGGAGGGGGTGGCTCCCGGTGCGCCTCCGCGCCCCGAGGCCGCGCTCTTCCCAGGCGCTCTCTTCGGCGTGCTCTGCTCTCCGCCCCTCCCCGGCACCCAGCCAACCCACAAAGGAGGGAGGAGGAGGAGGAGGAGGAGGAGGAGGAGGAGGAGGAGGAGGAGGAGGGCGAGGAGGAGGAGGGCGAGAAGGAGGAGGAGGAGGACGACTAGGAGGGGGACCCAGATCCCCTCGAGTCAAGAAAAAAACACGATGGCTTTTGCTCCGCTATTTTCGGCCTCTGATGGCCCTTGCCTGCCCTTGGGGGCCGTCAAAAACGACTCGGGATGAAAAACCGGTCCCAGGGAAGGGGTCGAGTCCTCTGCTGGGGGTCGACGTTGGGAGAACAAATCATGAGTCGGGGGTCTGGGTCCTCAGCGTACAGTCAAGCCGCATAGCTACCATGAGCAACTTTCCAAGGTTACCCCTGCATCCTTCCCCTTCGTTCCATGCTTGGCCGCTTCCGCTGGCCGCGCCCCGCTCGCAAACTGTCGACACGGCCTTCCAAGGCCCTTGCATCCTGATCGTGCGTCTTTATTATACGGGCTGATTGCACGTCCTGCGCTCTGGCGCACTAGACTCGGCCACGCGCAGAGGGGTGAAGGCTTCTGAGAAGGAGGCTGCTTCTTAGAAGGCTGCTTCATAGAAGGATTATCAGAAGGCTGCTTCTTAGATGCAGGCCGCTTCTTTGAAGGCGCGGCCCCTCTCGGTAGATGTAAGGCCGGCGCCTTCTGAGAAGCGACCTCCTTTTAAGGAGCCTCCCCCCCGCCCTCCTGAGCCCCCCCACCCGCCGCGTCGCCAGCACACGTCCCGCGCTCCAGTGCGCCGGGCACGCTGCCGCCGTCCCAGTGCGCTGATGGCGGCGCGTCGCACTTCGCCAGGGGAGGCATCTGCACCGACGGAAGTTTTGGGCGCTCCGTCTCGGGGCTGCGTAGATCGGTCGGCGCTGGGTTTCCCTGGTGGCGCTTCGGGCGCCGCCCCTTGCGCGCTCCGTGCCAGGGAGGGGGGTCCAGCGCAGACTCAGCAAATCCGAGGGGACCGTCCAAGGTTTCGTGTGTACCATCTGCCCTTCCTCTAATCATCGAATTGCGATGGGCCAGGCTGTGCGGGGAAGGATCTCAAGGAGAGGTTGCTATGCCGATCTGTTTCGTTCACCGGCGGTGGTTCCATAGCCACACGCGTGCTTTTGCGCAGCGGTTAGCAGGCTTTTTTCCAAGCAGAGTTCGCCGCCCCGCTTCAGGATATCGACCACCAAGTACGAGTGGTACAGCTTCCTTCCGAAGAACCTGGTGGAGCAGCTCCACAAGTTCTCGACGGCGGCTCTCCACGGAATACTGTTAGGGATGGGGGGGCGGCAGAGCGACGGAGGAAGAGACGGAGCAGGATGAGGTCGGGCATGTGCATCCACAGGAGGAATATTCGAGAAGATTCGAAACACAGTCCCTCCCCCTCCCCCTCCCCCTCCCATTCCTCCTCCTCCTCCTCCTCCTCCTCCTCCTCCTCCTCCTCATCTGGGGCCGACTCTTCGAACATGTTGCATTGAAGCATATGTTTCTCTTTCAGAATCCGCCTGCATGAGGACGTGTCCGACCGAAGAGTAGGAGGAGAAGGCGGTAGAGGAATACCAGACGAATGAATGCATGGATAGGGACGGGAATGAGTTTTGAGGGAGAGTGTTTGGACAAGGGATGCAGGGAGGGAGGAGGAGGCGAGGGCGAGGGGGGGAAGAAAAAGGGACGGCGAAGGATGCAGAGAGAGAGAGAGAAAGACGGAGAAACAGTTCGGATGGAGTGATCGAGAGGAAGTGGCGGAGGATGTGGGTATGTCGTCCACGCTTAGGTTCGTCCACGAGGATGTTCGTCCCTCGGCCTCGTCTTCCTCCTCTTCCCCCTCGTTCCCTCGTCGTCCTCCGGGCCGTTCCGAAGCTAGAGTGATATTGACCACTGCTTAGGATAATCTTGAACAGAGCTCAGGCAGCGAGTGTCAGGAAGGAGGGACGCCGGTTCTGGAAAAACAAATCCACGCTTAGGATAACATCCGCCGACCCCTTGTGTATGTATGTTTGATTCGCGGTGTTGTTCTGCTGGGCAGGATGGATATTAAATGGTGATGTAATTGCGGAAGCTGTCATGACAATGCGATGGCGCGAACGAGGACGACTACGTTATTCTGATGGAGGGGGCATGGCGCTGAGGGTGATGTCGACAGGTCGGGAGGATTACGATTCGAATGTGCAGATGATGCGGACTATGGTGATCATGGTGGTGATAATGGTAGTGATGATGATGATGATGATGATGATGATGATGATGATGATGATGATGATGATGATGATGATGATGATGATGCTGTTGATGGTGATGATGATGATGATGATGATGGTGATGATGATGATGATGATGATGATGGTGATTATGGTATATGCAACTGATGGTGATGAGTTTGGGTGGCTACGGCGATAAGGATACTGATCAACCTGCGGGATATTGCGCGCAAGAGTTGTGCGCGGAGAGCGCGCGTGGGAACAAACACGCAATACATGTGACCAGCCCAGATGAACGGGCGATTGTGGATCAGACGATGAATCAGCGGTGACGCATGAGGCGGACCTTCAGAGGGTTGGGCAGTGAAGGATCCGCGTTGAGGGGGTCGCGCGCGCGGAAAGAGCAGGGAATTGAACCGTTCCTGCTTCTCGAAGGCCTTTGGGGTTTTCTCGAGATCTCGTCGGGCCGTCTTCGGGGCCTGTTGGGCCATCTTGGAGCCATCTTGGGCCGTCTTGGACGCATCTTGGGGCCTCACCAGCGCCTTCTTGGACTGTCTTGGGGCGCCTGTGGGCCGTCTAGAGAGCCCCTTCGGAGGGCCCCCTTGGGCCGTTCGAGAGTGCTTTTGCAAGATACGCACTATGATGCTGCGCATTATGCCCCTCTCTCCCCCACCACCTCCACCCCATAACTTAGCGCCCACCCCCCCTCCCATGCGTAACGCGCTACCCCCCTCCCACCCCTCCCTGCAGTGCT
>CAUYUJ010022714.1:362285-549785 GCA_963575745.1 Prorocentrum cordatum
TCCTTATCCGTCCTGCTTTTAATCCTTCCTCCCCCTCTTCCTCCTCCTTCTCCTCCTCTTTCTCCTCCTCCGCCTCTTCTTCTTCCTCCTCATCATCCTACCTCATCCGTAGCCTCGATGGCTCCGATAGCGCCGTGCGCGAGATCCGCCTCCTCCCCATCCGTCCTCCTCCCTCCCCCCCCTCCTTCCCTCCTCCCTCCTTCCTCCTCCCCTCTCTCGGGAGCGTCACACAGAGGCCTTCCGAGGATAATTTCACGACAACAAGTGCGCCGACACGATGAACAGACACCACGTCGGGGCTCTGGGAACGGAGTCGAGGACGAAAATTTAGTATTCAATGTCCGGAGCATCTTTCTGACCACCTGCGAGCCTTGTGGAAACTTCCGAGAGCCTCAGGGGTGGACGTCTGGCGCAAGAGCACGAGTGGAGGAGGAGACAACATGACGCTCCACGGAGTAAATTGCACCCAGTTGGTTTCTACCCCCGCGAGGGGCGTTGCAGGTAGTAATATTGCAGCTGAAGACATGAGAATTTGTGGTGTGTCTCGCGTTTGCTGGATGCTCTTTGTGCATCCTGGGAAGGGGGTGCCCTCGAGGGCTCTGCAGCGTGGCCGGCGGAGGGCCTCCTGTTCTTGGATGGTGTCCTTTCAGGCAGCGGCGAAGCGTCCTGGCGCGCCCGTCGGCCTGCCAGGCAGCGTGCTGCGAGCCTTTCGTGGCCTCCACGAAGTGTTCCTAGAACATTTATGGCTGGGCTGTCTTGGTTACACACATCGGGTTTCTGGTGTGGTCTTGGGAACATTTTGGGGTTATGTGAGCATGTCGTGGTAGACCTACAGGAATGCCGGGGCGGTCGGGCCCTGTTCAAGTCCTTTTGTCCCAGGTCCAGCCGTGTCGCATGAGGAGCGGGCCTCGCGGCTGAAGTAGGACAGCTCGCGAGGGGTTGCCGGGTCCCGACGTTCTTGGCACTGACATGATGGCAGTTTTTTTTTTTTTTTTTTTTTTTTTTTTTTTTTTCTCTCTCTCTCTCTCTCTCCCTTTCTCTTTCTCTTTCTCTTTATCATTTTTTTTGTTTGTTCTCTCTCTCTCTCTCTCTCTCCCTCGATTATGTTGTTCGTGGTGTTGGCCGCGCGGAGTTGATGGATCTTTTTGCTTGGGCAATCCACGTCAGGAGCGAGACCTTGAATCATACGTTACATGTATTTCAGGTAGGTGGGCACTCCCTGGAAGGACTTTTCTTGTCATCACCACGAGGTTTGCGAAGAAGGGTCCTCTGCGGTACCTCCCTCGGTGCTCGTCCAGGGGTGATCGGGGGCCTCTTGAAACTCGCTGGCGGTCTGGAGCCGAAGAGGCGAACAATGGGAAAGTCAGACGACTCCTTGGCATCGATCGGACGCGTGCATTTTTTTCTCGGCGAGGACAATCAACGGGCATCTATTTGGCAGTGGCGCGTCCTGGCTTGATTATAAACCTACCAAAAACTGTTCTAAGAACCGTATGTAGTTTGCACGAGATGTTATTCGAACATTCCTGGCTGAGACCGTTTGGACTTCACCAGTCGGGTTTATGGTCTAAGAAACTTGTTTTTTTCTTAGAACATGTATGTCGGTTGTGATCACATTTCGTGGTACGCCTATAGGAGTGCCAGGACGGGCGGTTCGTGGTCAAATCTAGGATCACTTGCGCAGAATAGACCCGCGAAACCGAAACATGCACGGGGAATGGACGTCCGAGCGACTTCGAGACTGCCACTCCACGATTGGAAGAGCAAGTTGTGGTCTCGCGGGCTCGGCCTGCCCACGAGACATCCCGGACGTCTCCAGGACGACCCGCCGAAGCCATCTTAGGGCATGCTGGAGGCTTGGATTCCTCGAAAAAAAACAAGCGCCATAATCAAAAACTTTGGCGCTCCGCGCTGCTTTCTTGGATCCGCGCTGGTCCCCCCCGGTGGCGCCTCCGGCGCCACCTCTGGCGCGTTCCGCGCGCTGGGGAGGGGGGTCCAGCGCAGATCTAAAACATCTACGCGGCGCACCAAAAGTTTACGTTTATGCCGTTGTCCTGTTTCTAATTCCAAGCTCCCGAGGCCTCGGGCAAAGTCAGGCGCAGGGCTCGCGCTAAACAGTGTGTTGACGATTTCGTGGGCCGTTGTCGTTTTGGTTTCGTTTTGCAGCAAAGGCAGAACGAAAACAGAACGAAGGAAAACGGAAAGCTAATGAAAATGATACACATTTGTTAGTTCGAGCCCTGGTGAGGCGACCGTCTCCAGGAGCGCTCAAGAGCGCCCAGGGGCACAGCCTTTGAGTGTTGGGTTTTTTTGGCCGTGAGCCCTGACTGGTCTTTTGACCCCCCCCAAATCGGGGGGAACTGATCATGTGTTCAGTGGTCTTATTGATGGACTGGGGTCCCACCAATCGGGAGTAACTATTGTTTTTCTCCGCAGCACCCCCTCAGGAGGAGGAGGAGGAGGCGGAGGAGGAGGAGGAGGAGGGGGGGGAGGCGGAAAAGGAGGAGGAGGAGGTCTTAGGACCAGGCCTGTTCAGCGCCGAGAGAAAGGGGGAGAACACAACCAAATCACTTTAGCAGTTACGTGCTTACGATATGCCACTTCGAGGAGCATTGAGGGCCCGATGACGCTCCACTCAGCGGAATCTCTTGACATGACTACGACCAGACCGAGGTATAAGATCGAGGTCGATTCGGGGAGGGTGCCCTGATGTTTGTGGGATGTGCTTATGCATACTGGGGGAGGGTACCCTCGAATGTTTTTCAGTTTGGCTGGCGGGGGATCTCTGATTCTACAGGCTTACGCCACATCCGCCGACCCCTTGAACCACCCCATGGTCCGCAGCCGACAAATTGGACGGCGCTATCATCACGGGGAGCGCGTGGAGACACGAATGGTCGCGTGATGGACGTCGAATAGGGGCTTGGAAGGTCTTGGGCGGATCTCGGGTCGGGAGGAGGAAAAGGAGGAGGAGGAGGAGGTGGTGGAGGAGGAGGTGGGTTGTCTTCGGGTTCTCTTGGAGGCCTCTCGGGCCGTCTTGGGGCGGTCTTGGGGGCCTCTTGGGGCGTCTTGGTTCCATCGTCGGCTACTTGAGCCCCGGCTTCCCCGTTTCGCGCCACCGCCCCATCCCTGACCTCCTATCTCTCGATTCTTTTCGAGACGCGGTCCCCGGAAGCCCCGACGACTTCCTGAGGACCGGCTTTTCGTTTCGGGTCGTTTTCTGACGGTCCCGGGGCCCTACGAGGGCCCCCGCAGGCCGAAAGTCGCCACAAGCCTCTCGTCACGATTTTTTCGAGACTTCGGAGATCTGGGCCCTTCGCGCCACCGCCCCACCTCGTCGCTCGTGCGCTTCCGCCTCTGGTCCGAGCCCGAGCACCAGCGAGACCGCGCGCGCGGCCGCGCAACGGCGGAGCGCGTGCCGGGCGACCGCGGCCCGGGCCGGCGGCGCACCAGAGCCCGTGGAGGAGTCGCCGACGTATCAGTGCAGCGGCGCGTGCAAGAGAAGGCTACCAAAGTCGGCGTTCCCCGACCCGCACAATGTCCCGCGAGACGCCAAAAAAGGCACCCTGAAATGCAAGACGTGCAAATGATGTCGACTCGGGCGCGCGTACTGGTGAGAACAAGGAGGACGGGGACAGGAGAATGGGGGATGAGGCGGAGGATCGGGGGGCAGGGGGGGGGGGAGGGGGGGGGGCGAATCATCAAGGATGACGAGGTGAAGCGGACCAGGAACAAGAGGAGGGGGACGAGGAGGAGGGGGGCGAGAAGAGGGTGGAGGAGGACGAGGAGGGGGGGACATTGAGATGAGGCTCGCTATGTGTACAGCGATTTCGCGGCACGCCTTTCGGGGACCTCAGGGAAACAGTTTTGAAGCCACCGGGGGGCCGAGGTGGACAAGGGCGGTGAGGAGGAAGAGGAGAGGGTCGCGGAGGAAATGAAAGATGGGGGGGAAAAGAATCGACGAGGATGAGGATGAGGCGAGGGAGGAAGAGGAAAAATGGGCGAGGAGGAGATGGAGGAGGAGGAGGAGAGGGAGGGGGAAGAGGAGGTGGACACCCTGAAGTGCGGCTTGTGCGGTGATCGCTTGCGAAGTGCGGCTTGGAGGCAGTTTCAAAGCCTTTTGGGGGCAGTTTGGGGGCCGTTTGGGGGCCTCTTGGGGGCCTCTTGGGGCCTCTTGGTAGCGTCTTGGGGGCTTCTTGGGGCCTCTTGGGGCCTTCTGGGGCCGTCTTGGGGCGGAAGGCTCGGATTGTCGGTTCAATCTCCCCCTCTTGGAGCTGTCTTGGGGCCCTCTTGGGCCGTCTGTGGGGCCTCTTGGGCTGTCTTGGCGCCCTCTTGGGCCGACTTGGGCACCTCGTGGGGGTCTCTTGGGCCGTCTCGGGGCGGTCTTGGGGTGCTCGTGGACCGTTTTCAACGTCGTGAGGGCGGACCAGTCGCATATGATCATAATGTTCGTTTTCCCATTGGAATTTGACGATTTTCGATTCTTCGGCCCATCTGAGGACTGCTCTTGGAGGCCTCTTGGGCCGTCTTGGAGGCCTCTTGGCCTGTCTTGGGGCCATCTTGGGCGTCTTGGAGCGCTCGTTTGGCGTCTCAGGGCCCTCGTGGGCACTCTCGGAGGCCTCCTGTGGCCTCGTTGATTCGTCTTGAGCCCATTTTGGATCCAAAACAGCTTCGTGAGTCGCTCGTCCCGGGCCCGGGGGGGGGGGGTGTCGAATCTCCGGTTTGGGGTCCCGGGGGGGGGGGGGTAGGGGGGGGAAATCACTCACACGCCTAGAGGCCCACAACTGGTCGGCGGATTATTGGAGGATGTCCTTTCTGTATTTACGAAATGCAACTCTGAAGAGCATTGAGGACCTGAGGACGTTCCTTTCAGCATAATCTCTTGACATGACTATGTATGCCATGATTTCCCGCACGCAGATCTGGACCTGGCCACCACTGTGACATCGTTCTCTCGTGTCCTTTGTCTCCGTGCCATCCTCAACCTAGCCGTTCGGATGCACTCGGTTGCCTCGTCCCGAGCACGCGGGTGCACCGCAATCGTCACCAACCACTCACGTCCCCACGGCCGCGTGGCAGCTACTAGCCGTGCTTTGCAGAGTGAAAGGAACTACTGCCGGGCGGGGCTAGGACGAGGATAAATGTTCCAGAGCGTTCCAGAACGCTCTCATGGCTCTCAAGGCGCTCCAGAGCGCTCTGAGAAGGCCGCGGCGCCCGAGACATCTTCCAGAGCCGCCGGATCTCACAGGTCCTCGAATTCGCCTCACCCGAACTCATCCTCGACCTGGCTTCGTCTTGTACTGTCGCCAAGGGGGTGGTCAGCGAAGGTGGGTGGTGAGACAGTAGGCGTAGAGAATCCAGCGTCAACGCCGACGATAGGCGGGACAACTGCGGGTTTAGCCACCGACGGGTCGGATGTATCAGGCTCCGCGGGAGGCGAAACCAGCCGTTGTCGCGAGGGTCGCGGTGTGTGAGAGGGGAGCGGCGGATACATCGGAGAATCGGGTAGAGATTGCGAAGATGGCCGCGCCTCGCGCCGCGCGGCCCGGGACAGGAGACACACTGGAGAGGCGCCCTCTCTCTCTCCAAGGCGGCGGCGCCTCGCGCCTCTCCGCGCGGCGCGCCTCGCGCCTCGCGCGGCCCAGCGCCAGCCGCCGCGGGGGAGGATATGCGGGCCGTGAGGCCAACAGGGCCCCCGGGGCTGCTCCGCAGCGCTCTCGCGCTCCCCTGGGGGGCCCCGCGGGCCCCGGGCCTGTCCGGAGCGAGCCGGCTCGGGATGAAGATCTCGTCCTTCGGGCGGGTTGCAACGGGGGGGGGACCCAGAGGGGGCGGGGGAACTCACCAGCCTGGAACATGTCCCTATCCCTATGATTGGCATCGCCTCATCTCGATGCCGATCTTAGGGATTCCCTCCGTTTCTGAAGGCGCATCCCTAAGAGTGTCGTAGACTTTGGGCTTGTTAATCTTAGGGATAGGGATACGTTCGAGGCTGGTTAGGAAGAAGGCCTCAACAGGGGCCCTCTAGGGCCCCTCTTACAGGGCGGGCGGGCTGCAATGGGAGGGCGCGGCAATCTCGCATTCAGCGCGCGCGAGGGTGTACGGTTTCACAGAAATGTGCCTGACAGCTCCTTGGCTTGCCCAGCAGCTCGAGTTCAGTTGGCATCGCGGAACATTCGCGATGGTTCCCCCCTTCCCAGAACACCAATTCCGCCTCTTCAAAGTCTGAGGAGGGGTGACCCAGATGGGGTGGGGAGGAACAAGGCCCTCACAGGGGCCCCCTAGTCGCACGCCCAGAGGTTGACACCAACACCAAGATCGGCGGTGTGCCTCAACCGAGGGATGAAGATCCCAATCTCGGTGATGGTGGTAGTATTCTGGCTTCCAAGGTGACCGAAATATTACCACCAACACCGAAATCCAGGATCATCTTCCCCCTGTGGAAACAACCCCCTGTTTTGGTGTTGGTGCCCATTTCCAGGCCTCCAATCTAGGGCCGCCCTGAGAGGCCCCTGCCGGCTCCGAGAGGGGCCCTGAAGGGCTCCCCCTTGATTATGCGGAACAAGCTATCCCCGTGCATGGCCGCGGCTGCCCCGATCGCCGCCGCACCGGCCTACCCGCCGCGGCGCCTTCTCCAACGCCGCCCGCCTGCAGCGGGCCACCCCCTCTGCTTCATGGCAACTCCTGCGAGACTGAGTTCGGCGTTGGCGCTGGCATATCCGTGGTCGAACAGGTGAGCGTTTTTGTTCCCTCCCCAGCGTAACGCTCGTTACCTGCGCCACCCCCCCTCCCTCCCCGGGTAATACTAATGATCGTATTGGGTGGGGGCCTGGGCCCCCCCTACATGCTGTAGCGCACGCAGGCGATTGACACGCCGGTGGTGCGGACGCACCCTGGCGGGGCATTTCCGCAGCCGCCGTTATCGCCACCCTCTCGCCCGACCCCCCCCCCCCAGGGTAACGACCGTTACCTGGGAGAGAAAGACACGCTCACAAGAAGACAAGCGCACAATACCGCACTCTGCCGCTCAATCCATTCAATGCCGTTTCTTCGGGCCTGATCTTGGGCTAGTCAGGATCAGTTGCCCCTTCATCGTGCTCAATTCGGCGGCGAGCGAGGGGGGGAGTGAGAAGGAGAAGGACTTCTCAGAAGGCGGCGGGGCTTCTCAGAAGCCCTCGCGCCTTTTGAGAAGTTTTCTGTGTCTTCGGGGAAGGCTTAGAACTTAGAACACCTCCCAGAAGGCCCGAGAACTTCCGAGCCTTTGAGAAGGCCCGCCCCTTGTCGCTTCCCCCTCGCGCTCGCCGCCGATCAGCAGCCCTCCATCCTCCCTCGCTCTTGCGACGGCCCTGGGCCCAGGAGAGACAACTGCAGCCGCGGGGCCGAGGGTACCGCCCCGCTGCGCCGCCCCTCCCCCCCCCACCCCCATAGGCCGACCCCGACCCTCGCGCGGCGACGACCTCCGCGCGGCACCCGTCCAGTGTCCTGCCTGTCGTGGTCCCGCCGACGTGCACACAGCAGTCTAACCCGCACAGAAAGGATGGGCAAGCTTCCCAAGCGTACCGTTGCGTCCTGCATCCTTTGCCTCCTCGGTCCATCCTTGGCCACTCCGTTGGCCGCGCCCTCCTCGAAGAACTCCGAAATGGGCTTCCAAGGCCCCTGCATCCTTTCGGGGGAGCGTAAGACCCGGGTTTGCCAGGACTCGGGTTCACCATCGTTTTTTGACGACCGCGCCTCGGATTTTGACGAGGAGGAGTTTCGTGAGATGTCTGCAGCGGGAGGCCTCGTCAAAATGCAGGCTCGGCCTCGTCATTTTTTTGACGACCTCGTCGGGGATTTCCGAGTCCCCTGTACCCAGGTCTTACGTCCCCCTGATCCTTATCGCGCATCCTCACTGTACGGGTTGACTGTGCGTGCTGATGCCTCTGTGTGCGTCGCAGCCCCCCCCCCTCCCAGGGGCGGCGCGCGCTCCGAGAAAGCTTGTAGTACAAGCCGCGTGGCTGGCGCTTTGGGGCCACACCGCTTGGGAAAACTATATACTGCAAGATGATTGCGGTAGGTTTGCGTCGTGTCGACCAGCGGCGACCCCAGCGCGGACGTTCAAGGTTGAACGCCGCCGGCGACCCAGAATCGATCGATGTTGAACGATCGGACGCTGCGGCAGCGGCCGATCGTTCAAGGTTGAACGATCCCTGCGGTGTCAAAAACCAACGCTGGGGTCGGCACGACACGAACCTGCCGTATTTGGTCGGGTCGGACGCGCGCCTCCGGAGATGGCACACAGTCCTAGTATGTCCGTGTGCGTCCCGATGTGCTCTGCTCGCGAGAAGACTTCCCAGGAGCTGCTTCCAAATGGGGCGTTCCAAAAAGGGGCCTTGAATTCGAGGATCGAAGGAGTTGCCACCTCGTCCTCGGCGGAAGGGCGGCGGGATGCGGCGGAAGTAAAACGAGGCCGCCTCTGCCGGCGGAAGGGCGGCACAAGGGCGGCGGAAGCAGGCGGAAGTAAAAAGTAGCCTTCCAAGAGATGACGACATGTTTGGGTTCAGGGTTTCCGAAATCCGCCAAATGTGCCGCCGGCTGAGGTACGATCAACTACATCACCACGCTCGGGCAGCAGGTCGTGCTCATGGTGCTCTCCGCCTCGATCTCGCTGCGGGACGTTGCGCATTTTTCCGCAGCGGCGCGGGGGGGACCCGCTCCGAGATGGGGCCTCCCCAGCCTCCTGCTCCCTCTCCTCCTGCTTCCCCCCCCTCCTCTTCCTCCTCCTCTTCTTGCTACCTTCCCCCCCAAGATGACTACAAGAGGCCTCCCGAGATGGCCCCCACGGTTAGATCTTCCGCCCCCCGCAGGGGGGCGGGGGAGAAGAAGGACGCAGAGGAGGAAGAGGTGCCGACACCGCTACTTTTCCCCGTTTTCGCCTGTCTGCGCCTCGCCCCGGCTGGATTCGCAGCGGAATGTTGGTCAGAACGCTCCCGGGGAGAGGCCCAGGGAGGAGCGGTATGGGCATCTCGTGGCTCCCGCACGGACGGGGAGGGGCGGGCGGCGGGGGGAAGCCGCATCGGCCGGAAGGGTCAGGGGCAGCGACAGGGGGGACAGGCCCAGGTCCGGCGACTGCAAAAACATGGATCAAGGGGGCGCGGATTAGCGACGGGTCACGTTTCCATGGGACATCGCGGATTTCCGTTGCCGAGCGAGGCGGCACCGGCCGCATTTTGGGGAGGGCACTTCCCCCGATCCATGGATCTTCGGGTATAGCCAGGACCCCAGCTAAGGGGACCCAGTTATTGGTAGGGCCAAATTGGCCAGAATCACAAAACCAGGTCTGCCGTAGCTGGTGTATTCCGGGTGACAGCAGTTCCAGTTAGTGGAACGGGGCGGGGGGGGCGTTTTCCGGTGCACATCATTAGACCGGGTCCCACTAAACCTAGTTCTGCCAACGCCCGAGATTTGGCGACCGCGCGCCAGCTCCACGGATCGCCAATCCATGTTTGCGCGCCCCCGATCATCGGGGGCCCCCAAACGGGGTGGTGACCACACCGTGCGGTGAGCCGGAGGGGATCCGGCGTCATCGCACGGCTTTGGGACTCGAGTCGTTCTCCGAGGACGTCTCGGGCAGCAGGGGCCTCCGGGGTCCCAAGACCGTGCGGGGACGGACCGTGCGGTGAGGTCGTTTGGGGGGAGGTCGAGGTCACCGCACGGTCCGTCACCGCACCGTCTCGGGACTCCAAAGATCAGGGGGGGGGGACGCGTCGGCCCCCAGTCGCCCCCGCATCACGGATGGGGGCCCGATCGCCCCGCCCCGCCCAGGAGCGTGCGGTTTCTTTTTCTCTCTCTCTCTCTCTCCCTCTCTCTCTCTCTCTCTCTATCTATATATATATATATATATATATATATCGGTGGCCTGTCGCCGACCTGTCGGCGAAGTGGTGCTGCCGAGTCGAGCGCGTTCCTTTATTCGCAAAAAAACATCCCAAAATCACATGTCTGCTTTGATGCAATTCATCGTAGATCCCCTGATGCGGATCCATGCCATTTGCGAGTAGC
This sequence comes from Prorocentrum cordatum, assembly GCA_963575745.1. NCBI lineage: Eukaryota > Dinophyceae > Prorocentrales > Prorocentraceae > Prorocentrum > Prorocentrum cordatum. Next base: position 372,324 of record CAUYUJ010022714.1, read on the forward strand.
TACTTTGCGAGTAGTGGAGCGCCCTCGTCTAAGAAAGCTAGGTGCGGGAGTTGGTCTGCCAGCGTCCCCCTCACCTGACCACCCGTTTTACCAGGCCCGAGGAAGGGGTGAGGGGAGGGGAGAGGGGAGGGGGACAAGCTAGGTGCGTTCGCGTCATATCTGACGTCCTGCCCCTCCCTCCGATCCCTTGCCATGGCGTAGATCTCCTCTCTACTCACACAATCGGATATCACAACATGGCATAGCATTACATGACAAAGCATGGTGTTGAAGTTCAACGCGTAGCATGACATAGCATGACGTGGCGACGCCCCACAGTTGGGGGGGGGCTTCTGCGGCCCAACAAATCAACAAAGCGCGGAAATGAGGCCAGCGCTGCAGCGGGAGCACGATTCGGAACGAGCGGTAGCCCGAAAATGAGGTCAGCGCTTCAGCGAGAGCAGCATTTTGAAAAAAAAGCGCGAAAGCGCAGGAATGAGGACACGTGGCCTGACATAGCATTTGGTGGCGACGCCCCGAAGTGGGGGGGTTCTGCGGCCCAAAATATCAACGAATCGGCACGGAATGTGTTATCACTTCCGATGTTTTTTTTCGGGTGGGCATTTTGTTTATGTTGGGGCCGATGTGGACGGACCGAAAACCACGCCGTGGCATGGCATTGGAAATAATGACGCCAGCGCTGCAGCGGGAGCACGATTCGGAACGAGCGGAAGCGCGGAAATGAGGCCAGCGCTGCAGCGGGAGCACGATTCGGAATGAGCGGTAGCCCGAAAATGAGGCCAGCGCTTCAGCGAGAACAGCATTTTTGAAAAGAACAGCGAAAACCCGTTTCCCGGCAGTCTTGTGTGTCAAATGCAGTACGCGGAGGTGGGCCGAACATTTCCCGGACGCCACCAGGGAAGAGATGAGAGTAGTATCTATATTGTGTAATTGTGGAGGGGGGGAGGGGATGGGAGGGCAGGGGAGGGGAGGGGAGGAGGGGAGGGGAGGATGTTCTTTCCTTCTCCACACGGTGCAGCGGACAGGAGGGGGAAAGGGGGAGAGGAGGACGAGAACGAGGAGGAGGAGGAGGAGGAGGAGGAGGAGGAGGAGGAGAAAGCGGAGGAGGATGAGCGGGAAGGTCCTGCTCACCTTCTCCACCGCCTCTTCAAGATCCGGAGGCGGCGGTCTTTGATGAGTCTCTTTATTCTGGCAATCACAAACATGGATCAGGGGGCGCGGGTTGGCGACGGGTCCCGTTTCCATGGGACATCGCGGACTTCAGCCGCCGAACGAGGCGGCACCGGCCGCATCTTGGAGAGGGCAGCTCCCCCGATTCATGGATTCGGTGACCGCGCGCCTGACCCATGGATCGCTAATCCATGTCTGCGCGCCCCCGATGTTCAGAGCGTGAATTACCTACCCCGTTTTCGCTTCCAGGCAAAACCAAGTCATACCACGCGCCTCCTCGTCAGGCGGCCTCACCAGTAAAGGCCGTGGTTTGGCATCGCCTGGTATCTCTTGGAAGCGAGGGTGGTCAAAAGCGAGGCAGGTTTGTTTGCCCCCTAGATGTAGATGCACTGGAGAGCAGGCAAACTGTCGGAGGCCCGCGCGGAGTTCTCGGGATCGGTGCGGAGGCCCAGCCGGCGGCGCCTCCGGGCGGGCGCCGCCCCGGGATCCCAGGAGGGGAAGAGGCCCACGGGCACACGATGAATCGTCGATCCCTGGGGAAATTTAGGCAAAATATGGGACATGGGGGGGAGACAAAAACCCAGAACATATGGGAAAGTGTGGGGAATCCGGTTATCTGTGTGTGTTCATTTGTGTGTCCCAGGGCCCCTTCACTGGAGCGCTCCGCGCGCCAGGGATGGGGTCCAGCACCGGTCCAAGAAAGTCGCGTGGACCTCAGAGATACATTGTTCATCAGTTGTTGTCGTCCTTTAAGCCAAGGCGATCAAAATCGACGAGTCAGGCCAGCCCGACGGCAACGAGTGAGGCTTTTTCGTCCACCATCTGGGTGGGCATTCTCAGAGCTTCAGCTGGGAGTTGGTGGCTCGCGAGACTAGCTGAGAATATGTGACGTGAAAGCGTCGAGAAGCTTTCTGAAGACACCTGCATTCGGTTTTGAGAGGTCTCCGTGGGCCCGCGATGGATCTCCTGCGAGTTGTCGCCTTTGGGCTTGGTGTACGAGTGGATCTGGGCAGACCTCATGCGATGACTCAGGATGCCGTCCCAGCTTCTCCAATTCACGAGTAGCGTGAAGATGCATTGGGAGGAGGAGAGGGCCGAGAATATGCGATACACAATCAGAGGATACTTTTGTTGGTGCAGAGACTCTTTTGCAGTGTGGAGTGCAGTGCCTCACGTGATGCTCCCCTCTTTCCCCGCTTGCCGTGCCCACCCGCTGCCGAGGACGACCTCCAAAGAAGAAAGGCCGATCGCGACGTCAACGGCTCCAGGGCTGAGGCGTCCCGAGCTGGATTGCGGGGAGGAAGACGACGACGCTCGTTTCAAATACGAGGGGTGGTCTGGCGTTGGCTTCTACTGGCACTCGTCTTCCGCGCACCGGCATGATGTCATGGCGACAGAATGGTGTATCGTGCGAGTTGTGAGTGATGTGTGCGTTTGGAGTTTCATATCCTGGTTTCGCGAGTGCATGCCCAGTTCGCGCTTGCGCGGTGAGGGCAGGTTTCGACAAGCATGTGGCGATCATGTCAGCAGAAGCCCAGGTGGCTCATCGGCCCTGAGCTGACATGGACTGGGCAACCTGAGAGCTCGGAGGATTGCCGTGAGAGCCGCTCGGTTCCGCAGGCCCCAGGGCCCCCTCTTCTCCTGGCGGCGCCCCTCATTCTCGTCCTCGCTCCCCCTCGTTCGGGGCCGCCAGAAGGTGCCCCTGGCCGAAGGTACCCCACGTTTTCGCTCAGCTATGGAGCACCTGGGGCCCTGTGGGCCTCGTGAGGGGGTGCTCTGGACGCCGTGGGGGCCTCCTTTGGACATCCCCGGGGCACCTTGGGCCATGGGCATGTCTGGTTCTCGCTCGCCCCTCCGATCCTCTCCCCCCCCATGCGGCCCCTCCTCTCCCTCCTCTCGGAGGCGGATAGACCTCCTACCCTGACACGTCGATTGAGGAATTGGCCGTTTTCGGTTCGCGAGAGGGCGTCGTGGCCGTCATTTTTGCAGGTCCAGGTCCGTCGGTTTCGGTCCCAGGCCGTTTTCACTAAGGGGAGGTTTACTAAAGGGAGGTTAGTCCACCGCCGATCCTCCTCTCGCGCCTCCTTCCGCTTGGCTGCCTCGCTCCCCCTCCCCCCGCGGAGGGGCAGCAGACAGGAGCTCGCGGAGGGGGAAGAGGGGGAGTCTCCTGCGGGCCCGCGCGTCGGAGACGGGCGCGAGGTCGTGCCTGGCTGGAGGGGGCGGGGGGTGGGAGGAAGAGAAGGAGGAGGCAAGAGGAGGCAAGATGAGGCAATAAGAGGAGGAGGAGGAGGAGGAGGAGGAGGAGGAGGAGGGAAGGAAGAAGATGAGGCGGAGGCGGAGGCGGATGATGCTATGCTGCTGCTGTTGTTGTTGTTGTTGATGCTGATGATGATGATGATGATGATGATGATGATGATGAATGCTGCAGATGCTGATGCTAATACTGATGCTGATGATGACGATGCTGATGATGATGCTGATGCTGATGATGATGATAATGATACAGATATGATGATGATGATGATGATGATGATGATGATGATGATGATGATGATGATGATGATGATGATGATGATGATGATGATGATGATGATGGTGATGCTGATGCTGATGCTGATGCTGATGCTGATGATAATGATAATGATGATGATGGTGATGGCGATGGTGATGGTGATGGCGATGGTGATGGTGATGGTGATAATGGTGATAATGGTGATAATGGTGATGCTGATGGTGATGCTGATGGTGATGCTGATGCTGATGCTGATGCTGCTGCTGATGCTGATGCTGATTAAGAGGATGAGGATGAGGAGGAGGAGGAGGAGGAGGAGGAGTTGGAGGAGGAGGAGGAGGAGGAGGAGGAGACGGAGGGGGGTGGCTCCTCTTCCTTCTCCTCCCCCCTCCTTCTCCTCGTCCTCCATTCCTGTTCCTTATACGTGACTCCTCGCTGTCGCGCCCCGCGGCCGGTCGACCGGGCGGGCCTAGCGTTTCGCCGGAGACTTCCTCAAAATTCATGACCCTGGAACTTAAACATTGGCAACAGTTTCACAGATGAAGGGCGGCTGGCTTTCAACATGTGGCTCTCGCTTTAGCGCCGCGCACATTCGTTTTCACACTCTGCAAGAGTTTCACGGATTGAGGGTGGTTCGTGTTCGAAATGTGGTTCTCGCCTTAGCGCCGCGCACGTTCGTCTTTACAGTTTGCTGGAGCTTCACGCATGGATGGCGGATGTTTTCAACGTGTGGTTCTCGCCTTAGCGCCGCGCACATTCGTCTTAAACAGGTGCGAGAATTTCACGGATGGAGGGCGGGTGGTTTTGAAAATGTGGTTCTCGCCTAGCGCTGAGCACATTCGTCTTAAACACAGTTGCAAGAGCTTCACGGATGGCGGGCGGGTCGTTTTCAACATGTGATTCTCGCCCCAGCGCCGCGCACATGCGTTTCTAAACATTTGCCAACGTAGGGCGTTTCGTTTTCAACATGCTCTCGCCTTAGCGCCGCGCACCTTCGTTCTCAACATTTGCAAGAGTTTTACGCGCTCCCATGGTCAACGAACGTACCAGAAATGATCTTCGGAACGGGCGCAACAGTTAAATTGATATGCGGTGTTGAAGTCATGGTGTTCTGGCACGATTCAGGATCGTCAAGACGCAACAGTCACGCGGATTCTTGGCGGTGGAGTCCCGAGAAGGGTGTTTTGGCATGCTTCAGGGTCTTCAAACGGTTGTATCCCCACGGGGCGTTTCCTTCAGTGGAGATGAATCCTAGTTGTAGGGGCCTATGAAGAGGGAGCTTGGACGGAGGGTTTATGCTGACATCGTTGTGGAATTTTGGATTTGCACTGGCCCCCCTCCTCCTCCTCCTCCTCCGCGTCCTCTTGCCTCCTCCTCCTCCGCGTCTTCTTGCCTCCTCCTCCTCCTCCTCCGCGTCATCCTCTGCCTCCTCCTCCGCGTCCTCTTGCCTCCTCCTCCTCGCCCTCCCCGTCGGGATGGCCACGCCGTGGATCCCGGGGCGCCCACGGCGGCAGGCCGTCAGCGGCACCGTAACGGGTAGTCACTAACGGGTACTTTGGAGATGTGCCGAAAGTTGCCGCTTGAGGGCCTCTTTCTGGCATTGCAGCGTTGCCCACATCGGGGAGGGTTCGGTTCACCGGGCCACTGGCCAAAGTACCCGTTGGTGGAGTCCCCGTTAGAGGGGCGCCCACAGCGGCAGGCCGCGACGCCCGGCCGCAGACTCGGTGGCGGCGGCCTCAGTGGCGGCGGCGGCGGCGCGCAGGCCCGGCTTCGGCCACGGCTCGGTGCTGCCTGACCTGGCCGGCGGTGTGGGTCCACGGGCGTAGTTTCTCCTCCTCCTCCTCCTCCTCCTCCTCCTCCTCCTCCTCCTCCTCCTCCTCCCCCTCTTCCTCCTCCCCCTCCCCCTCCCCCTCCTCCCCTCCTCCTCCTCCTCCTCCTCCTCCTCCTCCTCCTTCTCCTCCTCCTCCTCCTCTTCCTCATCCCCCTCCTCCTCCTCCTCCTCCTCCTCCTCCTCTCCCCTCCTCCTCCTCCTCACTCCTCCTCCTCCTCCTCCTCCTCCTCCTCCCCCTCCTCCTCCTCCTCCTCCTCCTCCTCCTCCTCCTCCTCCTCCCTCCTCCTCCTCCTCCTCCTCCTCCTCCTCCTCCTCCTCCTCCTCCTCCCACCGTAGCCATTTTGGCTCAAGTCGCAATCTGCGGAATCCCCGCCCCTCGAGGGGCATCAGCGCCGACTTCCGAAAAGCCTGCTCCCGACGCTGCACCATTCAGCGGCCCGCAGGCTTCACTGATTTTGGCCACTATTACATTCCTCTTCCCGCACCCGCGCAGGCTGCCGCCATGGGTAAGGGCTCTTATTCTTGTTGCTCTAAGCGTGGCTGCCGTGGTTGGGAATGGGCTCCCAAGAAGTGGTGTTCTCTGTGTGGGTCCAGCCTCAAGCAGGATGGCTCCAAGGGTGACAAGGCAGATGGCGACGCTTTCCGTCCTAGAGGCCCGCGCAGAGGCGGCTCCCGACCGCCACCTCAGGCCGCCGTTGCTGAGGCGGCAGAGGAGGCACCCAAGTCCCAGGAGGGACCGCCTGATCCAGTGGCGTTGGCTCAGGCACAGGTTTCATTCTGGCGCAAGTGGGTTGGAGTCGACAAGAAAGAATATCTCGACGCAGTTGAGTACCTCAAGCAAGCGAAGATGCAAGCGCTCAGGGGCAAGAGTTTGGACCAGCAGACTCAATCGCTCACGGGCCAAATCAATGCCATCAAGAGCAAGCTCGCCAGCTACGAGACCGAGCTCGAAGATTTGGCGTCCTCGATCGAGAAGATGGCAGACGAATACAAATCGAAGTTGCATGACCAGGCTGAGGCTCGTGAAGAACTTCAGATGCTGGAAGCGCAGCGTGCAGTGGCAGCGTCAGCAGCAGCACAGGAGGTGGCAGCAGACTCCAACGTGCAAGGTCTGCTCAGCGCCGCCCTTCAGTCCAAGATTCCAGAGGGAGGTTGCATCCCGCCCGCGCTCACGGCCAAGGTGCAGGAGGTCGCCGAGCTGTTCGACCAGCTTCAGCAGCAGCACCTGGCAGCCATGGGGGCGCAGGCGGGAGGCGACAGCGGCGGCATCGGGGGGCCACCGCCAGCGCCTGGCGCGGGTGCGGCAGGCCTCGGCGGATCGCCATGGCCTGGGCCCCCCTCCGCCGCCGCAGCCCGTGGCGTGCCCGCCGCCGAGCGAGATGCAGCTGAGACGATGTCGGTCGGCAGTGGAGAAGCAGTGGCAGTTCGTGATCTACATGATGAGGAGATGCCCCACAACTTTGCAGGCCATCGGCGCACAGCCGAAAGCCTGTCGCAGCTCTCCGAGCTCATGGCCTCCCACGGCACCGATGACGAGAGGGCCAAGAAGGTGCGCGGTGCCGCGGCAGCTGTGCAGGCCGCGGCCTCAGGGGCGCCGACGCCGTCTCTTCAACAAGCTCGGCATCGTCACGTTCAACGGGAGCTGCTGGCCCACGTTCAAGCAGTTCATCAAATCTCGTGCTGCCTGTGACTGTTCTTTGATTTGTGTCCAGGAACACAAGCTCAGAGATGGGGATGTCATTTCGCAGCAAGTTCAGTGGTGCCAATCAATGGGTTGGTTGGCGCATATCTCACCAGCAGCACTCAATGACAATGAGCAGATTGTAAGCGGTGTTGCCATTCTAGTCAGAGCCAACCTCGACATTGGCATATCCAACATGAGTTTCAGGAGCACAGTGGACCGTAGTCGCTTAACTGGTCTACTTTTGGAGCTCCCTGGCCTACCTCGTCTAGGGCTCATGTGCGCGTATTTTAAAGCAGCTGGCGGGCTTGGAGAAGTCAACCTAGGCCTGTTAGCAGACATCGCCGTCCAGCAGGATCAGGAGCGGGTCCCGATCATCGTTGCTGGAGATTTCAACTTATCGCCGTCCAGGGTCGAGAGCCTCGATTACCTCCACAGGGCCTCCCTTCAAGTGGTTGCCCCATCGAGCCCAACCTTCCGTGTGAAGAAAACTCAATCGGTCTTGGACTATTTCATTATCAGTAAGACGCTCAGTGAATATGTCGACAAGGCCCGCACGTGGGCCAATTATCCGATGTCTCCCCACAGGCCAGTGTGTCTCGACCTCTCGGACTCCGACAGTTTCATGATCCCAGTGTTGGTTCGGCCGCAGAGGTTGCCGTCAACACGGCCGTTCGGGCCTCAGCCCCAGCAGCTGGCCTGGACTCAGAGTGCAAGCGCACTTGACTATGCAGATGAATTACTAGCTGATGCCGCCAAGCCTCTCAGCCAGAAGCAGAAGCAAGCAGTACTAGACGTCGTCTATTTCACGGTCGTCAAAGATTTGGAGCAGACTATCAGCCGAGCAACGGACACTCCGCTGAAGCACTCCTCTACTCCAAGAGCCAGCCCCCCTATCATCAAATGGGTAAGAGCCAAGCACAAAGACGCTAAAGCTAGATCATGCTGGAAATCCCTAGAAGCACCTCTACGTTGGCTACGCAATAGGCTAACGAACATCAACTACAGCATCCATCATCAAGATCATCAGCAACTAGTATTTGGCGTCGCCGGGCTGCAAGATGCTCCAGAAGTGTTTCAAGAGGTCGAGAGCCTCAAGCAGGGGCTCCTCGCCTCCCAGCGGCTCGGCGAGCTGCTGATCTCCGACAGTGCAGCAGGTGCGCTAGCAATGGGCACAGCCGACGACGCCATCGGGACCCTGATCGAGGACTTGGACAAGTCCATCGATTCGGAGAGGGGCAAAAGCAATCTGGCGGCCTCTAAGGCCTGGGCTTCCTGGGTGCAGACCTCACTGCAAGGCGGCGTTGGCTGGGCACATCGCTGGACGCGCAATCTTGAGGCTTGGAAGCCCGCTTCTACCTTTCACCGCGGCCAGTGGTCAGGCAGGCCGTCGAGAATTCTGGAGGGGGAAGCTGAAAGACTTGCCAGCATCTGGGATACGGAAATGAGGACCCAACCCAATCCTGTTCCTAGTCATATCGACGATCGCGTCGCTCTGGGCCTTCTCACAGGTGAAACGGTGCAAGCAGCCGCCAAGAGCTTCCCCCCCCAGAACAGCCTCGACCTGGGACGGAGTCCATCCGAGGCACTTCCTCTTGCTTTCAGAACTGCAGGCGGATCTCATAGCTCGGCTCATCCTGGTCATAGAATGCCTGGGGTTCATGCCGTCGCAGCTGCAAGCTATCATCTCGGTCCTCATCATGAAGCACAAGCAACAGGATAAGACAGCAACAAAGCCAGCTATGAGATCCATAGGAATGATGTCAGGCCTCTATCGTACGTGGGCGCGCATTCGTCAGTCAGCTGCTCGCGAATGGGAGAGGCATCACAGGCGACCCTTTCTCGCCCACCAAGCAGGACATTCGATAGTGGAGCTCGTTTTCAAGCAGAATCTGGATTGCGAAACCTACTCTAATAAGAGCGAAGCCTTTGTGTCTGGTATGGTTTTGTACGACCTCAGTAACTACTACGAGCACGTCAATAGAAGCAAGTTAGCCAAGCGAGCCCTTAGAAGTGGTTTCCCTGCTACCCTCTTAAGGCTCATCATCAGCATATACTCGAGTCCTAGGTTCGTCGCCCTCCAGGATATGATCGTCTATGTCGGTTGTACTAAGTACGGTCTAGCTGCAGGGTGTGGGTTTGCTACTTATCTCATCCAGATGTACACCCTGGAACCCATGGACTCCTGGACCGACCAGAACCCCTTCCTCGACCTTTTCATGTTCATTGATGACCTCCTCTTGAAGTCTCACAGCCAGAAGCCCAAGGTCGTGGTCAGCAGCCTCGACTTGGGCACCCGCCGTTTGCTCGCCTGTATCAAGCAGGATTTGGACTGCAGCATCTCGCCAGCCAAGACGCAGATGGTAGCCTCGACCCCGCAGCTCAGATCTCTCTTGAAGAAAAAGCTAAAGGATCGTGCAGGCACCAATTTGGACATCTCAGCCCCCAATCTCGGAGTGGAAACCGCTGCAGGGGCCCCCCAGTGCCGATGGCGAAAGAACAGGCTGACCAGGACGAGGATGGAGCAGATCAAGAGAAGGATGAGGAGGTTGGGAGCCATTCAGAAAGGAGGAGGTGACACGAGGAAGGTTTACAACACGGGGATTTTTGCAGCAACATCCTTTGGACACGAAGTGACGGGCCTTAATAATTCGCAACTAGCAATTGCCCAGCAACAATATTTAAAGCTAGCAGGGCCCAAATGTGCTACTAGAAGCAGAACTTTAAGCTTAATCCTAGTGGGTGACCCCACCTGGAAGCTCGCCCTTGGACCTGCCATGCTGTGGCATATGCTTGTGTGGAGTGCCGCCACCAATTCGTGTCAATCGCTGGCCTCGCTGAGAGCTCTCAAGGCCCGCGGGGAGAGCCTTTTGGGCTCCACGCCTCAGAGGTGGGCGGCCGTTCGGGGGCCCTTCGGGGCCATGATTTTGTCTCTCAAACGAATTGGGTGGAGTCTGGCCTCCCCTCTCGTTTTTGTTTCTCGCAGTGGCCTGCAATACCCCATGACCAGCTACTCTCCTGCGTTTGTACAGCAGCTCATGCAGGCTGACTGGTTCAATATTTTGAAAGAGAAGGCTGCGAGCAAGCTTGGTGCTCCAGGTGCTAGGCTAGACCCTGCAGCTGCCCTCGCCGCCTTGAAAGATCTGTCGCTTTCGAAGCAGGAGCGAGGCTGTCTCTTGACGTTTCTTACCCAAGGTTGCTGGACAAAAGCTCGAGCCAAGGATGCAGGCTATCCCGTCGACCCCGTCTGCCCCTGTGGTGCCGAGTCTGATGATATCAAGCACCGCGTTTTCGGCTGCGAGCTGTCCAGGAACGAGCGTGAAGAATGTTTCAGTCCAACAGAGTTGGACACGCTGCAGTCGAGCAGCGACGAGCCCTTGGTGCGTTTTGGTTTTCAGCGGGACCCCGAGTTTTCCGTGGGAGCCAGGCCCGGCCTCGGGATCGAAGACGTAGAATTCTGGTGCAGGGACCCAGATTTGTCTCTGCACGAGGCCTTCGTAGGCCAAGTCTACACTGACGGTAGTTGCGACAATTCACTACACCCAGCTTACCATGCGGCTGGATTCTCTGTAGTTTCCCTGCGAGAAGACGAGCCATTCGCCATTCTCACGGGTCAGGTGGGGCAGCAGTTTCGACAGACCTCAGGAGCTGCAGAGCAGCTTGCGATTCTTTTAGCTTGTCATGCCTCGCCGTCGATAACACATGTGCACACGGATTATAAAGCCGCTATAGACCTCCATCTGGCTCCTCGCTTTTCTCGCAGGTCTCCGATGAGCGGCTTCAAGGTCTTGGCAGGCGCGTGCCGCGTCCGCCCTAGCAGTTGTATATGCAAGGTGAAAGGCCACCAGAATCTGGAAGCCGAGTTTTCTTCCCCCGAGGAACGGACCCATGCCATCGGGAACGATGCTGCCGACAAGGCGGCTAAGCAGGCGGCCCAGAAGTTGGCCCAGCCCAGCAGGTCCGAGGTCGAATCCCACGCGAATCAAACCCAACTGCTCGGCCGATTTTTAAGATACCTGGCTCGAATCCTCCCTAAGTGGCCCGCCTTGGCCCCAAAGAGAGGCAAGAAGGGCCTCGAGGCCCCCGTGAGTTCCAACCCCCCCATCGGAGCCGCGTCCGCTCCTCATGTCTGGGACCCTGGGGCCGTCCCTCTGCCTCCCCCGCCTCCTCCTCCGCCGCCTGCGGTTGCGCCAGAGGTTGCGGACGCGACTCACAATTGGGAATATATAAGGGGTAAATGGTTATGCACCGTTTGCCGAGTGACGGCGAAGTCTAGCCAATCTCAGATTGCCCGTCAGAATGAGAAGTGCCCAGGGTTTTGTGCTGCTATGGCTAAGCTGGCCCAGGACCCGAAACGGCACAATCTCCTATGGTTCGAATATTTAGACAATTCGTCAACCCTGATTATCTGCAAAGATTGCGGCTCTTATATGGAGCAAGGCAGGGGGTTAAATTCGGTGTGTTTACGTCAAGGGCCGCAGAGTACAGGTGCCGCCGACCGTCTCTCAAAGGCTCTCAGTTTAAGACACCCGAAAGGGGGGAAGAATTCACCTGTTGTTTTCAAACCCCCAGTCCCCCTGGCCCAATTTTACCGCCAGACTCTCAGGGATCTGGCAGCAGCATCAAGCTCTGCTGCGGGGGCTGCTTCATCCTCCTGAAGAGCTCGGAGGCCCAGGCCTCTGTCTCCGCGCTGGGGCGCGGTGGATCTCAGACATCATCCGAAGCTGTGCGCCCTCCTCCTCCTCCTCCTCCTCCTCCTCCTCCTCCTCCTCCTCCTCCCCTCGTCCTCCTCCTCCTCCTCCTCCTCCTCCTCCTCCTCCTCCTCCTCCTCTCCCCTCCTCCCCCTCCTCCTCCTCTCTCCTCCTCCTCCTCCTCCTCCTCCTCCTCCTCCCCCCTCCCCCTCCTCCTCCTCCTCCTCCTCCTCCTCCTCCTCCTCCCCTCCTCCTACTCCTCCTCTCCTCCTCCTCCTCCTCCTCCTCCTCCTCCTCCTCCTCCTCCTTCCTCCTCCTCCTCCTCCTCCTCCTCCTCCCCCTCCTCCTCCTCCTCCTCCCCCTCCCCTCCTCCTCCTCCTCCTCCTCCTCCTCCTCCTCCTCCTCCTCCTCCTCCTCCTTCCTCCTCCTCCGCCTCCTCCTCCCCCTCCTCCTCCTCTCCTCCTCCTCCTCCTCCTCCTCCTCCTCCTCCTCCTCCTTCCTCCTCCTCCTCCTCCTCCTCCTCCTCCTCCTCCTCCCCCTCCTCCGTTTCGACTGTGTGTCCCGGGCCTCGAGGCACGGGACCCTGGAGGCTGGCGGCTGGGCTCCCGCGGCACGCCGAGGGCAGCGGCGCCCACGAGGGCGCGGGGTGCTCGCCTGCAGAGGGGGCGGGGCAGCGGGCGAGGGCGCCCGGCGTGGTCGGCAGGGTGTCAGGCCTCCCAGATGTCGGGGGCGGCAAACCCAGACCTCCTCGAGTCGTGAAAAAATCACGACGGGAGGTTTTTCGCTATTTTCGGCCTCTGAGGGCCCTTACCGGGCCTCGGGACCGTCAAAAAACGACTCGGGATGAAAAACCGGTCCCGGGGAATGGGTCTGGACCTTTGGGGGTCGCGTCATGAAAAAATCATGACGTCGGGGGTCTGGGAAGAGGGGGGTGATGACGAGGGGGGGTGGATATCATGGCGGGGGCCACGATATTTCCCCAGGTTTCACGGCGCCTCTTCTTGTTTCAGTGCGTCCCTGGCCTCCCCGCTGGGCCGCGCACGTGCCGCTGGTCATGATTTGCACCCCCCTCTTGGCCGCTCCCGAAGATGGGGTCCGAGCAGATGGGGTTGGAGGGTCGCCCCGCATCGCCGATGGATGCGGCTCGGTGTGGAGCCCGATGTCCTCCACGCCACCGATACATCTCCGACGCATCGTCGATGCATCGGCGACGCTGCGCGATCCTCCGACCCCATCTACTCGGACCCCATAAGGGGACGCCCCAGCGGCGGCGCCAACGCGCAGGTCGGCGCGTCCCCGGCCAGGTGCTGCATGGTGTTGTCTGATCCGACCGTGCGTGAACGTGGATCCCTGGCAGAAAAACTCAGGTCGGGTGGGCGGCAACGGGTCGCAACAAACGTGGGGGGATGGAAGATTGCAGGGCACTTGTTCGTCGAAGATCAACATCGCAACAGCATGCGGCAAGTATGCGATCATGGCTCTGCAACGCTATGGTGCGCATGTCACGGAAATGACAGGCATCGAACACATTTGTATGTATGTTTGTATGTATGTATGCATTCATGCATGCATGCATGTATGTATTTATGTATGTAGGTAGGTAGGAATGTATGTATGCATGCATGCATGCATGTATGTATGTATGTATGTACGTATGCATACCTTCGTGTGCGTATGTCTGTCTGTCTGTCTGTGTGCCTGTCCGTCTGTCTGTCTGTCTGTCTCTCTGTCTCTCTGCCTGTCTGTCTGTCTGTCTGTATGTATGTGTGTATGTCTGTATGTATGTATGCATGTATGTATGTGTGTATGTATCTATGTGTATATATTTATATTCATTTAGAGACATATATAATACACATATCAGAGTGAGGGTGCCGAATTGTCATTCAATGTCCTTGGGTGCGTGGCTGAAGTGGGGCTTCCGCGGTGCGGGTTGCTGTTGCTGATGTTGTTGTAGTTGTTGCTGTTGTTGTTATTGTTGTTGTTGATGTTGTTGTTATTGTTGAATTTTCATCTCCACAGAATAATTGTTGTTGATCCTCTTTCCCCCGTAACCATTATATGTGTTCAATTGAAGTGATTATCCCGGGGCTCGCACCATGTTTCTTCCACGGGATCGTAAGTTGTCAGCAAATTGCGCCCCTGGCCCCCGGTTTAAAACAACAGCGGCTCCCGCCGGATACCTCTTCATACTGTATGATCAAATCGCGCTCTCGCGCGGGACTTCCTCACAATCTATCTTGGAATCGCGCTCTCGCGAGGGACGTTTTTCCCATTTATTCAACGCCGCGCCCTCGACACTCAGGAATCACGCTCTCGCTGCGGCCTCACGATTTATTTTGGAATCGCGCTGTCGCTCTAGACTTCCTCGCGATTCATTCAGGACGCACGCTTCAGCAACCCGCCTTCTCGACCTGGCCGCCTGGGCCCGCCTTCCCGACCCGCCTGGTAGGATCTACCCGCCCGATCTGCCCGTCTGGTTCTGCTACGTGTTTTCTGCTCCTGGCCCCCCTCCTGCTACTCTCTCTCGTGCTCCAATATTCTCCCTCCCCCTTGTCCCTTCCTTCCACCCGTCCTTCCCCTGCCTTAGGGGCTGCACGAACTGCACGTCGCAGGTAAGAAAGACATACCCCTAAGGGGGCGCGATCGAAGACGAAGAGGGCGTGTATCAAGGGTTTGCGGTATAGCTATCAAATGGCACGTTCGCAGATAAGAGCGAGCAATATTAAATTGGTTGTTGTTGTGGTTATAGTACTTGTTGTTTTACGGGCGCAGCCCGTAATTTGATTTTCGCGAGGTAGACAGACTGAACTGAACCACCAGGCCGTTAGATGGCAGTTTTATTTCCGCGGGTGAGGATTTGTCGGTAGCAGTTTTAAGCCAGCGGGTGAGGGTATTTCGGTGGCAGTTATATGCCCGCGTATGAGGATATGTCGGTGGCAGTTTTAAGCCAGCGGGTGAGGATATTTCGGTGGCAGTTTTAAGCCAGCGGGTGAGGATATTTCGGTGGCAGTTTTGAGCCATCAGTTGAGGATATTTCGGTGTTTCAGCGGGTGAGGATATTTCGGTGGCAGTTTATTTCCGCGGGTGAGGATATTCCGGTAGCAGCTTAAGCCAGCCGGTGAGGATATTTCGGTGGCAGTTTTAAGCCAGCGGGTGAGGAAATTTCGGTAGCAGATTTATTTCCGCGGGTGAAGGTATTTTGGCGGCAGTTTTAAGCCGGCAGATGAGCATATTTCGGTCGCAGTTTTATTCCCGCGGGTGGGGATATTTCGGTGGTAGTTCTAAGCCAGCGGGTGAGGCTATTTCGGCGGCAGTTTTAAGCCAGCGGGTGACGATATTTCGGTGGCGGTCTCAAGCCAGCGGGTGACGATATTTCGGTGGCAGTTTTACTTCCGCGGGTGAGGATATTTCGGTGGCAGTTTTAAGCCAGCGGGTGAGGATATTTCGGTGGCAGTTTTATTTCCGCGGGTGAGGATATTTCGGTGGCAGTTTTAAGCCAGCGGTTGAGGAAATTTCGGTGGCAGTTTTAAGCCAGCAGATGAGGATATTTCGGTGGCAGTTTTATTTCCGCGGGTGAGGATATTCCGGAGGCAGTTTTAAGCCAGCGGGTGAGGGTATTTCGGTTCGGTCTCAGTTTTAAGCCAGCGGGTGAGGATATTTCGGTGGCAGTTTTAAGCCAGTGGGTGACGATATTTCGGTGACAGTTGTAAGCCAGCGGGTGAGGATATTTCGGTGGCAGTTTTAAGCCAGCGGGTGACCATCACCCGCTCGATAACACCTCGATAACACCCGATAACACGTCGATAACATGTTTTTGATATGTGTTCGAGATGTTATCGAGGTGCTATCGAGTGTGATCGAGCTCGATAACGCTCGAGAGCACCTCGATAACACTCGATGACACCTCGATAGCATGAGGTGTTATCGAGTGTTATCGAGTGCTATCGAGCGGTGGCAGTTTTAAGCCAGCAGGTGAGGATATTTCGGTGGCAGTTTTATTTCAGCGGGTGAGAATATTTCGGTGGCAGTTTCAAGCCAGCGGGTGAGGACATTTCGCTGGCAGTTTAACCCAGCGGGTGAGGATTTTTCGGTGGCGGCTTTCAAGAGAGCGGGTGAGGATGTTTCGGTGGCAGTTTTATTTCCGCGGGTGAGGATATTTCGGTGGCAGTTTTAAGCCAGCAGGTGAGGAAATTTCGGTCTCAGTTTTAAGCCAGTGGGTGAGGATATTTCGGTGGCAGTTTTAAGCCGGCAGATGAGGATATTTCGGCGGCAGTTTTAAGCCAGCGGGTGAGGATATTTCGGTGGCAGTATTAAGCCAGCGGGTGAGGATATGTCGGTTGCAGTTTTAAGCCAGCGGGTGACGATATTTCGGTGGCAGTTTTATTTCCGCGGGTGAGGATATTTTGGTGGCAGTTTTAAGCCAGCGGGTGAGGATATCTCGGTGGTAGTTTTAAGCCAGCGGGTGAGGATATTTCGATGGCAGTTTTAAGCCCGCGGAGGAGGAGGAGAAGGAGGAGGGAGTAACCGAGAATATCTGTGCTCGGCGCGGGCATCCAGCCGCCACGCGATGCGTCATTCGCTTGGTTGGCCCAGCCGACGGCTACGCATCCAGCGCGGTGTTGCGCCCGTATATATGCTCGCCCCTTTGCGTGGGGTTGGCGGGGGGCCAAGGCGCGAGCTGTCTGGTGATTGTGTTGATGTCGTTGTCGTTGTCTTTGTCGTTGTTGCTGCGGTTGTTGTTATGATTTGTTGTTGTGTTTGCGTTTGTGCCGGTGTGGGTGTTGGTGTTGTTGGTGGTGTTGGTGGTGGTGTGTTTGTTGCTTTTTGTTGTTTTTATTGTTGTTATTGTTGTTGATGTTGTTGTTGCTGCTGCTGCTGCTGTTGTTGCTGCTGCTGCTGTTGTTGTTGAACACTATTACTTCTAAAGAATTATTATTGTTGGACCCCCTGGTGCACGCCCCCCGCCCAAAACCTAGGCCGCAGCTACATTTTCATCATTTTTCTGCGAAAGCTTCAGAAAAGTGGATTACCCCCGGATCCGGTTTTTTGTTGACGCTCGTTTTCCCTTGCAAAAAACAATAGAAAATGAAAATTCTTGTTCTTAGTTGATCAAATTTCAAGAATCCCTTGCAAAAAATAAGGTAAAGTGGACATTCGCGCTCGCAAGACGAAATCCTTCCAAAACCTTAGGTTTCGTAGCGATTTTAACATAAAAACATCAAAAACCCAATGGTTTTTTAAGAAAAAATTGTCAAAATGTCCTTCCGCGCGCTCTTGCGGATTCATAGGAAACACACCACTTTTTAAACATTTCTGTCAAAAGGGTCTTTGCGTGCTACTTCTTCAGGTGCTTTGAACTTCTCCAACAACGGTTGCGCGCCTGCGAGGGCCACCATCCCTTGCAAAAAATGAGACGAAGTGCACATGCGCGCGGCCGCCGCGCGCGCATGTCGAAATCCTGCCAAACACAATGGGTTTTGGTTGAGTATGCCCCTACGTGAGACTGGACCTGTTTGCGAAAGCAGGAGAAAGTATGGCACCCCTTTGTGTCCAGAGCCGCGCCGTCTGCGTTCTTCCTTTCTCGCTTCTCTCCTTTCCTCCTTGTCCTGCTCCTCCTCCCCCTCTTCCGCCTTGGAGCCGTATTGGAACTGTCGATGGCCATCTCCCTTTCTCCCTCGCATGTCTGCTTGTACATACGTATAATTTCAGAACTTACCGTGCATGCGATCGTTTACAACATGGTGGACCGTGCGTATGTCAC
This sequence comes from Prorocentrum cordatum, assembly GCA_963575745.1. Classification (NCBI taxonomy): domain Eukaryota; class Dinophyceae; order Prorocentrales; family Prorocentraceae; genus Prorocentrum; species Prorocentrum cordatum. The sequence continues at coordinate 389,973 of CAUYUJ010022714.1, forward strand.
GAACCTTGTATACATGTGTTTCTCTCCCTCCGTCTGGCTGTGCACGCGCGCGTTGGGCACTGAGAGTTAGGATCATAGCGCCATGAGTCTATGAGCAATGCATGCGTCATCCTTGGGACTGTATAACATCAGTGTAACACATGTACTTCTGTAATCGCATCCCCACGAATTTGCCCCAAAAATGTGACCAACTATCTTGGCACTGCGTACCATCTCACGTGTACCGTGTACCACATCATATGTAACAGATGTGATCAACCTCTGTGGGTGTGTACCCCACGCCAGTGTAGTAGCCAGGGTCGTCCGCACGCCACGAAGTGAAGTGTCCCAACGTCATAGGGCGGGAAGCTGGGTGTGGGTGGTCTCGAAGAGTCGTTTGGATATTTGGTAGAGCTTGAACGGCCCCCCCACGAAGTGGGGGTATTGGCTGGTGTCGCAAGAAAACCCTGGCACTGGGGAGAACACTGAGCGTTCGGGTAAAATGATTGTTGTTGTTGTTGTTGTTATGATTGTTGTCAATGTTGTTCCGCAGGCGTCGTCCCGCCTGGGACCCGGCCCGCGACCCACCCGCGACCCATCCGCGACCCACCCGCGACCCACCCGCGACCCTGGCCGCGACCCACCCGCGACCCACCCGCGACCCATCCGCGACCCACCCCGCGACCAGTCCGCGAACCGCCCGCGTCCCACCCGCGACCCACCGAGCGACCCGCTCGCGACCCACCCGCGAACGACCCGCGACCCGCCCGCGACCCACCCGCGACCCTCCCGCAGCACACCCGCGACCCATTCCGCGACCCACCCGCGACCCACCCCGCGACCCACCAGCGACCTACTCCGTGCTCGCACCCTCGCTCTTATCCGCAATTGCGGGGTTCTACACATATGTGCATGCTAGCCACCCGCCCCCTGGAAACTCCATCTTCACGTATGCAATGGGGGAAGGAGAGGAGGAGGAAGGCGAAGAAGAGGAGGAACTGGAAGGAGCAACGGATGCATTTACAAGTTCACAACTCTCACGGCGGACGCTCCCGCCTGAGAGGTTCCAGGGAAATTAGGGGGAGGACGATCTTCCTTGAGAGATACGGGAGGAACTCTCGGGGAAGCAGGCTCCCACATGAGAGGTCCAAAACAACACCTGTGTGGAGGAGGTGCCCGCCTGAGAGGTCCCCCCCCCACAACCCCTGAACAAAAGCAAGGAGGCCCACCGCCTGAAAGGCCCCGAACAAAAGCAAGAAAGACGGCACTGCGATCTTGTCTTATTCATTGTTTTGCCGAGCGGCGCGGGCCCTCCGGTGCCCGGACAGAAAGCGTCCACATCCATAACGGGAAGGCGATGCAGCATGATAACAACGACAATTCCGAAATGCCCTTGCTTCGCACTCCTCCCACCCAAAACTCAGAGTTGAAGTGTCCACATTCTGTCCCTGGCCTTTGACCTACCGCCTAAACCCGTCAACTTTGAGTTTGGGGAAAGGGGGGTATGCATGTTGCTCCGACGTGCGTGAATGACTCAAGGTCTTGGCGAGACATGTGTGGACACTTTTAGTTCACCCACCGCCGCACCCCCCTTCCCCCCAATGGAGTGGATCCTGGCTGTTTTTGGCGCCTCTATCGAGCAGGTGGGGCCTCCCCCATCCGACGCACTGTTGCGAGCAGTCGGACTGAGCCAGACCCCTCCCTCCCCTCCTTCCGCCCAAGGTCGAACCGCAGAATGAGAACACGTTCACGTTCCCCGCCTGAGAGGTTCCCCCCAGAGCGCCAGGAGGAAGCGGCGCCCCGCCCGAGAAGCCTCTCAAACGGCGACGGGGAAGAGCACCCCCCCGCTTGCGAGGCCCCACAGCACACGCTGAGAAGGAAGCTCCCGCCCGAGAGGTCCCGAACAACAACTCAGTGAACTGGAGGCTCCCGCCTCATAAGTCCCAAAGAAACCCAACGACACCCAAGAGGAAGGTCCCCCCTCTCTTTATTTAACTGCCCCCCAAAGAAAATCCAGCGGAGAACCGACACAGCCGCCTCACATTTGGAGCTCCGTGTTATGATGTCCCAACCTACTTTAGCCTTGGTTTGGTCCTTAGCCATTCTGGCTCAAGCCCCAGAGGGGTGTCGATCACGTTATGACAAATACTGCCGCAACCGCAGAAGATCTAAGTGGGGTGCTGAGTACCCGTGATGGATGTTTGCTTAACAAAGGATGGATTCTGAAAGATGATTATTTTCCAGCTTTGAATAGATTGCCGGAGAGAATCATTGGAGCGCCAAATTTCCGCCGAGGGAATCCGAGCGGGCAGTGGCAGATTTATGGGTTAGCCCAACCAACGCGAGATGCAATACCGAAAGTGTTGGAGCAAGTTGACGCGGCAACTCCCAGAGGTGCCGCGATACTCTGGATCAACGCTAGAGCGGAGCCTGTATTATATCTGAACGGCAGACCTTGGAGTTTGAAGCGGAGCGGAGACCCGAGAAAGCATTGCGAATTCGCCAATGGTGATTCCGGCCACACCCAGGCGCTCGAGATGATCTTGAAGGGCGAGGTGCTCGAGGAGAGGACGAGGTATGGCGGCCGCGTGCTGGTTCATGAGGAGAGCGACGCGTGTTCGGCCGCGTGGCTGCCACTCGAGGAGGTGCTCACTGTGCAGGAGGCGTTCGACGAGGTGCGCAGCACGCGGTCGTCCCCGAAGGTCGATTTCCTCCGGTGGCCCGTGAACGACACGCAGGCTCCAATGGAGGCGCGTTTCAACGAGATTGCGCGCAAGCTTTGTAATTTGCACGGGGAAAGGTTGAGTGTGGTCAAAGTGATCTGCAATTGTCACCAGGGCCGTGGCCGCACAACGACCGCGATGATGATCGTTCACATGCTGTTGGACTTCATTTGGCAGGCGGAGCGGCACGCAGCGTGCCCAGCGTACACGCCTGCCTCCTGCGCACCGCTGCTGCTGTTCGCGCCAGTCCGCGGTCAGCCACTGCATAATGTTGGCAGTTGGGACGAAAAGCTCCGAGAGGGCCACTCGGTCGCAGTTGCTTGCGCTGGCCTCTACGACGACATGCTCAATCTCTACGACGCGATGAGGGACAAATACGACAGCTTCAAAAAGAGTACGTCTCACGACGCACACCTCGAGTTGTGTCACTGTGTTGAGCGATTCTCGTATGTGGTACTGTTTGCTACGTTTCTGCAGCATTGCCGGGAAGCTGGAAATTGCTGCACGTTGTTCAGGCAGTGGATGCATAATCTACAGTCGGAGTTCTCGATATACACCAGATTGCATCAGACCAAGGATGTAGAAGTCATAGCGACATATATGGACGCAAATTCGACACGTGCTAAGCTGTGAGGCATCGCGCCACTGATATTGTAGGTCCCCTCGATTGGACGTGCGTATGCTTTTGGTGAGAGATGGTATCAGGATTGGTCATGTTCTCATTTACGGGCGCAGCCCGTAATTTGATTCTCGCGAGGTAGACACTGACAGACTGAACTGAACCACCAGGCCGTTAGATGGCAGTTTTATTTCCGCGGGTGAGGATATTTCGGGTGGCAGTTTTAAGCCAGCTGGTGAGGATATTTCGGGTGGCAGTTTTAAGCCAGCGGGTGAGGATATCTCGGGTGGCAGTTTTAAGCCAGCGGGTGAGGATATTTCGGGTGGCAGTTTTAAGCCAGCGGGTGCGGATATCTCGGGTGGCAGTTTTAAGCCAGCGGGTGAGGATATTTCGGGTGGCAGTTTTAAGCCAGCGGGTGAGGATATCTCGGGTGGCAGTTTTAAGCCACCGGGTGAGGATATCTCGGGTGGCAGTTTTAAGCGCCAGCGGGTGAGGATATTTCGGTGGCAGTTTTAAGCCAGCGGGTGAGGATATCTCGGGTGAGGATATTTCGGGTGGCAGGTTTAAGCCAGCGGGTGAGGATATCTCGGGTGGCAGGTTTAAGCCAGCGGGTGAGGATATCTCGGGTGGCAGGTTTAAGCCAGCGGGTGAGGATATTTCGGTGGCAGTTTTAAGCCAGCGGGTGAGGATATCTCGGGTGGCAGTTTTAAGCCAGCGGGTGAGGATATTTCGGTGGCAGTTTTAAGCCAGCGGGTGAGGATATTTCGGTGGCAGTTTTTATCCAGCGGGTGAGGATATTTCGGGTCGCAGTTTTAAGCCAGCGGGTGAGGATATTTCGGTGGCAGTTTTAAGCGCCAGCGGGTGAGCATATTTCGGTGGCGGTTCTAAGCCAGCGGGTGAGGATATCTCGGGTGAGGATATTTCGGTGGCAGTTTTAAGCCAGCGGGTGATGATATTTCGGGTGGCAGGTTTAAGCCAGCGGGTGAGGATATCTCGGGTGGCAGTTTTAGGCCAGCGGGTGAGGATATTTCGGGTGGCAGTTTTAAGCCAACGGGTGAGGATATCTCGGGTGGCAGTTGTAAGCCAGCGGGTGAGAATATTTGGGTGGCAGTTTTAAGCCAGCGGGTGAATATTTGGGTGGCAGTTTTAAGCCAGCGGGTGAGGATATTTCGGTGGCAGTCTTAAGCCAGCGGGTGAGGATATTTCGGTGGCAGTCTTAAGCCAGCGGGTGAGGATATTGGGTGGCAGTTTTAAGCCAGCGGGTGAGAATATTTGGGTGGCAGTTTTAAGCCAGCGGGTGAGGATATTTCGGTGGCAGTTTTAAGCCAGCGGGTGAGGATATTTCGGTGGCAGTCTTAAGCCAGCGGGTGAGGATATCTCGGGTGGCAGTTTTAAGCCAGCGGGTGAGAATATTTGGGTGGCAGTTTTAAGCCAGCGGGTGAGGATATTTGGGTGGCAGTTTTAAGCCAGCGGGTGAGGATATTTCGGTGGCAGTCTTAAGCCAGCGGGTGAGGATATCTCGGGTGGCAGTTTTAAGCCAGCGGGTGAGAATATTTGGGTGGCAGTTTTAAGCCAGCGGGTGAGGATATTTCGGTGGCAGTTTTAAGCCAGCGGGTGAGGATATTTCGGTGGCAGTCTTAAGCCAGCGGGTGAGGATATCTCGGGTGGCAGTTTTAAGCCAGCGGGTGAGGATATTTGGGTGGCAGTTTTAAGCCAGCGGGTGAGGATATTTCGGGTGGCAGTTTTATGCCAGCGGGTGAGGATATTTCGGTGGCAGTCTTAAGCCAGCGGGTGAGGATATCGCGGGTGGCAGTGGCGATTTTCCGCCAGGGACGGTGATGATATTTCTGGGCCAGTTGCGCAAGAGGGCACGCGCGCAGCCGCAGCCTGCCCGCAGCCGCACGCGCGCTCAAGCTCGCTTTTCCACTAGGGAACGCATCGCACTTCCTGCCACATCTTGGGCATCATGCCTGTACGCAAAAAGCCGAGAGGACGACGAGGAGGAAGAAGGCGGAGGACGCGGACGGGATGAGGAGGCAGCAGAAGAGGAGGAGGAGGAGGAGGAGGAGGAGGAGGAAGAGGAGGAGGAGGAGGAGGAAGAGGAGGAGGAGGAGGAGGAGGAGGAGGAGGGAGGAGCCGAGAAGAGCTGTGCTCGGCGCGGGCATCCAGCCGCCACGCGATGCGTCATTCGCTTGGTTGGCCCAGCCGACGGCTACGCATCCAGCGCGGTGCTGCGCCCGTATATATGCTCGCCCCTTGGCTTGGGGCTGGCGGGGGGCCAAGGGGCGAGCTGTCCGGTCATTTATGTATGATGCACTTCGACAGATGGAGTGCGAAGGAGTTCTCTCCAACAAGGTTTGACTTGCTTTCGGTTCCATCGGCCAAGCAAGCAAAAACAACTACTTTAGCCTTGATCATCAGAAAGGATTTCGAGCGCCAGCTACAAGTACCGAAACTCGAACGTTTTCATGTGTCGGGCCCTGGGAGACACTCGTCCGACACTGTTTCGACACTCTTTCGACACTTTTCTGGGTGCTCGAAATTATCGAGGACGCCGGCGGCGCATCACCGGCCGCTCCCTGGGAGTTTGTCGAAGTGGTGCGCAGCATCGAACGTCGTGACGCGGTGCGTATGCCATGTATCAATTGGCCGTCGGCCCATCCTGCCACCGTGCTTGGGTTTCGGTTCGGAGTCCTTATGGACGCTTCGTGGGCTCTCTCGAGAGGGCTCTCGGGGGCTATTGGGAGGAGTTCAGGTGCCTCTTAGGGGGTTTCCTGGGGTTTTTTTGGGAGCCTCTTGGGTCTCTCTTGGGGCCTTTAGGGTCTCTCTTCGGGCCTCTTGGGGGCCTCCAGGGGGCCTCTTAGGGCCTCCTGGGGGCCTCTTGAGCCGAAAGCTCGAAATGTTCATTCGGGTTCCCCTTCTGGGCCTCCTCTTGGGGCCATCCTGGGGCCCCTCTTGGGCCGTCCCGGGGGCCTCTTGGGCGATCTTGGGGCCCTCTTGGGCCGTCTTGGGGCCGTCTTGGGGGCTTGTTGGGCCGTCCTGGGGCGATCTTGGGGGCCTCTTGGGCCGTCGTGGAGCGTGGGTAAGCCGAAATGGCGTGAACGTGAAAATCCTTCAAGAACCATTGAAAAAACAATGATTTTTGCTTCTCGGGGCTGTCTTGGGGGTGCCCTTGGAGCCCTCTTGGGCCGTCTTGGAGGCGTCTTGGGTCGTCTGGAGGCCATCTTGGGCGTCTTGGAGCGATCTTGAATCGTCTGGAGGCTCTCTTGGACTGCTGGGGACTCTCTTCGACCGGCTTGGGGCGCCCTTGGGTCGTCCCCGGGCCGTTTGAGACCTTGAGGGGGGGGGGGGCCGCGGCAGAGTGGGGCCCCCTCGGAGGGACTTTCAGGAGGTTTTGACCAGGCACTGGAGAAGGGGGCCAAAGACTGCCAGACACTGTGTCAGAGAGGTCTCGCACGGCCCAACCCGCCGGGCGGGAGCGGCCGGATCTTAATGGCTTCACCCTCTGCCGCCGGCCCCCCTATTACTAGTGCGGGCGGCTGCGCGGGGGTCCCCTTGGGGCCTCTTGGTGGTCTCCTTGGGGCCTCTTGGGGGTGTCTTGGGGGTCTCCTTGGGGACTCTTTGGGGTCTCCTTGGGGCCTCTTGGAAACAATATTTTGGATCTCTTGGGGGTCTCCTTGGGGCCTCTTGGGGGCCTCTTGGGGGCCTCTTGGGACCTTCTTGGAGCCTCCTGAGGCCCTCTCGGGGCGGAAAGTTCGAGTTTTCGGTTCGTGGACTTTTTCTCGGGCTTCTCTTGGGGCCGTTTTATGGCCCTTTGGGGCCGTTTGGGGCGTCTCTTGGACCGTCTTGGGGCCCTCTTTGGCCGTCTTAGGGCCGTCTTGGGGGGCCTCCTGTGCCGTCATGGGGGCTTCTAGGGCCGTCGTGGGGCGATCTTGGGAACCTCGTGCTCCGTCTCGGAACGTCGGAAAGCCGAAAAGGCCAACAACTTTCAAAAACGTCAGGAAAATCGTTGATGTTTGCTTCTTGGGGCCCTCTTGGGAGGCCTCTTGGAGGCCTCTCGGGCCGTCATGGGATCATCTTCGATTCTGGGCTATTTTGGTGGCCTGGGTGGGCTTCCTGGGCCGTCCCCCTGGCCCCGGCCCCCGACCCAGCCCCTCTCGTCTCCTGCCCCTCTCCCTAGATCACCGCTAGGGGCACGAAGATGATCGCGCTTCGCGCGTCGCGGCCTGGGCAGGAGAGATGCCCTTCTCCAACCTCGCGAGGGCGCGAAGGTAACCGCGCATCGCGGGGCGCGATGCGCGAAGTTAGGTGACCTAGCTCCCCCCTCCCCTTCTGTCTCTCCCCTCCCCATCCCCCCTTGCGCCTCTCTCCGCTCGCTTCTTGCGCGCACCTGAGATCGCAGGCTTGCTGTGGTCTGCTCGAGTGCCACTGTTTCTCTCATGCGGAGTGCACGTGCCCATATCCCAAATACACCGCGGCGGCTGCATGAATGCATCCGTCTTCCCGCGAAGCAACGTGGGGTAGACGTAGCGACGTCGGAAGCAAACACGCGGCTTCCTTTGTGCACTTCGTTTTCTGACTGCATCGCTGCCCAAACAACACCTTTTCGAGTGGCCACATCTTGACATCCGCGGACGACGACGATGACGTTAAAACTTCGTCCTGGCAGTTTCACCAGCCCATCCAGAATTGATGCTTGGGCGAGTTGTCGTGAGAAGGGAAGTGGGGGGGCATTCCTGCAGCAGAGGGGTGCATTCGTGCAGCAAATAACCTCCAAAACGGCCAGTTCGGGTCTCTCTGGGAGCTTCCGGGAGGCCATGTCTGGGCCCTCTTGGGCCATTCTGGGAGCGCTTGGTGCCCTCAGGACCCTTCTGGGCCCCTCTTGAGGTCCACCCGGGCAATATCCAGCTGCCTGCGGCAGGTCCCGTTACTGTTCCAGTCCAGCATGCTCGGCGGCTCTCGTTCGAGGGGGCACCAAAGGCCGTACTCGCGAGGAGCCAGACGGCGACGACGACGACGACGACCACCACGACGGCCACGACGACGACGACGACGACGAGGACGACGACGACGCCCTCGTGGGACCCTTCTGGGCCCCTCTTGAGGTCCTCCTGGGCAACATTTGGGGCCGTCCTCGGGGCTCCGAGGCCCATCGGAGGCCGACGATGCTGGCGCGTGGACCCCGCTCGGCGAGAGAGGAGACGGCCCCACGGGACAACCCCACGACGGAAGACGGACGTCGACGGACGACGACGACGACGGACGACGGACGACGGACGAACGACGACGACGACGACGACGACGACGACGACCACCGACGGACGACGGACGACGGACGACGGACGACGGACGACGGGCGATGGACGACGGACGACGAACGACGGACGACGGACGACGACGCCGACCGCGAAAGCGCGGCCTCGTGGCCGGGGACAGTCGGGGACGTTCGAGCGAGGGGAGACGGCGGCGGCGGCGCAGTTGGGATCTTGGGTCGGCGGCGGCGGCTCCGTGGGGAGCTCTTGGTCACTTGGGACCGTCTTGGTGCGGTGTTGGGGCCTCTTGGAGCATCTTGGATCCATCTTGAGGCATCTTGCGCTATATTGAGCCATCTTGGAGGCTATCTTGGGCTTTCTGAGGCCTTCTTGGAACCGTCTCGGGCCATCTTGGACGCCCCAACGACCCGCGAAACCTTCCGTCCAGGTCCAGGGGAGGGGGTAGGGAGGGGAAAAAGGAGGTTGGAAGAGGAAATTCTCTAGACCACCGACGCCCAGAGGGCTGGTGGGATTGGTACTTCTGAATTCCCGAGTGGTTGATGTTTGGCGCAGTGTTCGTTGATTGTTTGAACGTCTTGGCACATGCTGGTATGTTTCGGTTTCGTGTCGTGCAGGGCTTCTTTGCAAAAGGCTGGGCCGGCACTCAGAGCCTTTGATGATATGCTCTAGATAGGGACATCTGAGATCCGCTGATGAGTTTATTCAGTGATGCGAAGAGTCCGACCTTCCCGCTGGCAACCAAGACCTTGCGCCCGCGACGAGATGTCGAGCTCAGAGCGCCATCTCCAGCACGAGGATGACACTTGGGCGCTCTTTGGGCCGTCTTGGGGCTCTCGTGGGCCTCTCTTGGGGCTCTGTTCGGCCATCTTGGAGCTGTCGTGAGGCTTCGGATGACCATCGCAACCGAAACAAACGAGAAAGCCAAAAACATTGATTTTCCAAAGGTTTTGACCACATGTTGGCCTCTTCGGGGTTTCGTGGGCGAATAACTGCCTTCCAGATTCCGAGATACCTAGCGTTCCGCTCGAACCATCCCCTCGAATGTGTTTTCGAACGTATCGCGCTTCCTGAGAGCGCCTTCGAGGACTCTCTTATTTTTTGCTTCGGCAGTTGGTCATTCGGTGCCCGCTGGCACAATGGTGACGTCTCCCGGGGAGCTTGAGAAGGATCGGGAGCTGTCTAATCTCACCTTCCGTATCGTAATTCTTGACGCTTCGCGTATCCCTACCAGCGTGTGTCTATTGTACGAAAGCCTTGGCTCGGCTGGAGGCCCGTCAAACCCTCGGTTTCCCAGGACGGTGTACGTTCGCTCCCGGGCCTCTTGATCCCAGAAGACGCGCTGCACGTGCCCACCACCTACCCTCTCTGGGACGACGCGCCGACGTACAACTGCCCTGGAGGTACCAGGTCCGACCCAGAGCAGGTGCGGACGCACCTGATGGACAGACGTGAAGCTACAAGGACGGGCCTCAGACAGCCCGACCACGGCGACGAGACCAGGACGCGAGCGAAATCGACCATAGGGCCCCCGTCTGCTGCGCCTGGGCAACCTACTGACGCCTCGGTCGGACCTCTACCCCCGCCCCCGCCGCCCCACCTTCCGCCCGCCTGGGACCCACCCAATCAGCAGCGAAGGGTGACGCTTTCCGAGGATGACGCTTTATCACCAACAAGCCCAGCGGGTCTGGATGATTCGTTAGCTTTGCAGGCGGCTGCCGACGTAGTCAGTCTCTACTCCGTACCACTGGACTCTCCGCTTTCCAGGGTTCACCCCAAGGCGGTACTTGGAGAGCTGACTGGTGCCGTTCGACTCCCCTCACATTGGCCCTACTCTCTCCAGGATCGTGGACAGACGCTACGGAGGGTCGCCTGGGTGGAAGCCAGGCCTCTGTCGAGACGGTGGATAACGGAAAAGACTCCACACGAGAGGACCTGGCCAGGAAAGGTAACTGTGCGTTCGGCGTCCGCATCACTAGGATCGACGCCAACACTGAGCTGGACGACCTAGATACCTTTCGGCTACGAAACGCGATGGATCTCCCAGAAGGTAAGGAACTCTACTTGCTGGAGTGGCCTTCTAAGTACAAGGTTGCATCCAGGACCGAGGAAGGGGACGAGGAAGGCAGGGAACTGTACATTTCCGTCACGGGCCCCACAGTCGGCAAGATCGCAGACGTCACGGTCTGGTGGCCCCCCTCCCTGGGAGGCCCCATCCACCCCAGAGACGCCCAAGCGCTCGGCCTCAGCACTTCTGCCAGGTACCCCTCCGACAGGTGCATAGTGCTGTACAATAGTGGGAAGGGAGGACCTTTCCATGAAGACGAGACCAAGGCAAAGCGGCCCCAAAGCGAAGACGCTCCCCGGTATCGAGTAGGCGAGGCCCCTTCCGACATCCAGTTCTGGCGACAGTGCTGGGCTCTTGACCAGATCTACCACCTCCGACAGAACCCCGCGGACCTGTTTGCCCACCAGCTGTCTCCTCTGACCTTTCTCTTAGCTTTCGTGCGCGCCCCACGCGCCGATCGACTTGCGGCCAACGACCTGAGGCGCACCTGCTCCTTGGGCCTGAGCCTGAGGACCAGGGCTGCCGCCACCCTGGGCTACGACGTTCCCGACGCCGACCACGCGCAGGCTGTCCAATGCGGCCTTCTACCACAGGCACCTCCACTTCCCCTGGGTTTGAAGGCTTTCTCTGACGACGAGATTTCGGACGCGACTGGCTCGGTCTTCCAGAGGGTGCGCCCCGCTCCCAGCATGGGCACCTTCCGCGTCAGGGTGGACAAACACAAGCCGAACAGCGACGCGACCAAGGCCCTTCAGGCCACCCTGCATCACCACGCCGTACTAGTGCACGGACCCCCTGGGACAGGCAAGACCACCTTCTCTGTAGCTTGCCTGGACATGTGGGGATGTTGCTTACGCCCGGGGCAGGCAGTTGCGTTGGCCGCCGGTTCCAACGCAGCGGTGGACCAACCAGCTCTGGCGATGGCCGAAGCACATCGGCAACAACGCCTCGACCCAGACACGGGGTTTCCTGGGAAGTTCGCGCGCCTGACAAGGAAGGACCGTGTCAACGAGGCACTCGTCGACCTGACGCCTGAGGGCCACTACAAGAACGCCCGCGGGGAATTCCCGTTCCAGGGCGGGGACAAGAGCCAGGACTTCAGGCCCTACAAGGCGAGCCTACTACGAGACGCCAGGGTAATCATGTCCACGCACGAGGCAGCCGAGGCCCTCGGACAAAAGGACAGCCCCCACATCGTCCTCCTGGTAATCGACGAGGCTGGACAGGCCACGGAGATCCGCGCGCTCATGTCCATGGTAAACCTGACCAACAGCGGCGGGGCCCTGGTCCCGGTGGGTGATCCGAACCAGTTGTCCCCTGCGGTGCTCTCCAAGCTTGCGAACGACCTGGGACTTTGCGTTAGCATTTTCGACCGGATGTTCCACGCACTCCGCGGCCGAGAGTCGGCCGTGGTCCACCTTTCGATCTGCTACCGCATGCATCCGCAGCTGCTTGCCTTTCCGAACGCAGCCTGCTACGGCAAGGGCATGACGTCCGGTATCATGGGCCCGCTCAGGGACGGGCCCACTGTCGAAGGCACCCCATGGAGAGACATTACACCCTGGGAACCCGGACGACTGACAAAGCTGGCGTCTCTCACCGGTTCCAACGAGAACGACCTCCGCACGACCCTTGAGCAATTGGACCCACCGCCAAGCGGAGACAAGCACCGCTTCCTGCTGGTCGACACACCCTCCTGGGAAGTGACGTCTAACCTCCAACCAGGCTACGCCAACCTCCCCGAAGCAGCACAGGCCGTGGACATCGCGCGGGCACTTCTGCCCGAGCTCGAGAAAGGCACCTCCGTCAGAATTGTGGTTGGCTACAAGCTCCAGACGGCTATCCTCGCGGATGGCTGGCCGCAGGGCGCCCGCCATCTCTCCGGCGTCCTGCGAAATTCTAAAGGTGGCAAGAAGGGGAAGTCAGGCAAAGGGAAAGGCGGCACTGCTCGCGATGGACAAGACACCCTCGGCCCTGGACCCCCCCCTCAAGGCCACGAGGTGGACGTTCAACGGTGGGGAACCGTCTTTCGGGAGGACCGCAACGCCCAAACAGCCATCGGCACTTCTTTCCCTGGACTCCAGCAGGTTGCGGGCGAGCACATGAAGAACGGGGCGCTCAAGCTCGCCACCATAGACTCCAGCCAGGGAGGGGGGGCGGACATCGTAATTGTACTAACTACGAGGAGCAACGGGAACCACAACTGGGGCTTTGTCGACGACGCCAAGCGCCTGAACGTGGCGATCACCAGGGCCAAGCGGAACATCCTGATATTGGGAGACGGGCGTATGTTCGCCAATGCCACCTGGTCCCAGCTGCGCGTGCTCTCTGAATGCGGGCGCCTGACCCGCCTCTGGGTTCGCTTGCGTGGCAGTGCCCCCGCAGGCCACAGGAGTTCCCTGGTCATCGACGAGACCTTCGACCCGCTGCACGACCTCGCCTCCTGGGTGCCCTCACCTATTGCCTGGAGCTGCGACGCAGAGGGGGGGAGCGGACAAAATGAGCTGGACGCGGCCAAAAAGAAAGCACGTGACGCCCAGGCCACTGGATTCGCCGAGCGCTACAACACTTCCCTGGACGAGCACTTCGACTGGGACTCCCTGGGGAAGCAAATCTCGGCCGGCCTCGATGATAGATATTCTCTCGACGCCTGCCTTCCACGTGCTCATCTATTTGATGTCTGGACTGCGCCCGCGCGAGTTCTCACTGGCTGAGACACCGCGACAACCGGGCAATCTCGACCGCAAGGCGTGGTCGCACTTGGGCTTCCTGTTCGACATGTCCCTGGGACTAGACGCAACCAATCTAGTTTTCAACATGCTCTGGGCCGCAATGGCGTGGACGCTCGGCCTGGGCACCCCCTGGCATGACGCGAACTACGCAATCCACGACGACTCCCTTCCACCGGTGCCACACGTCAGAGGTGGGCGTGTAACGCTCTGGGGGCGGCGCCAGTGCACCCCCGACGGGCTCTTCCGGCAGGTTCCCAAGGCGTGGAGCACTGCTACCAAGGACTGCTGCAGGCACAGGAAGCACCCTGGAATGGCCGGGCTACAGGACATCCTCCGTGGCGCGTTCGACGGCTCTAAGCGGGGCGAGATCCGTAGGGAAATCGTAGACACTGACGGCCTCCCCATGGAATCCTGCAAGGCCCGGTCGCTCTTGGTCGTCATGATGCTCATGCTCCGCGAGCCGCGCGTGTTCCTGTGGCCCTTCTCTCACGCAGAGCAGACTGGGGACGTCATCGAAGCCATCCTGGGTTTCTGTGCCCCCTGGCAAGAGGCGCGTCGAGGGTTCCGACACGACTTTGCACGAACCTGGAGCTTCACGTTAGACGACCTTGCCGACCTCCACGGTCGCATCGAGGCAATCCTGCCCCACATCTCCAGGCTCGTGGCGGTGGCGCACCACCGCCCGGATGCGCGGGCAGCCGGCTGCCCGCAGACCTGGAGTGAAATGGACAGGCAGGATTTTCAACTGAAAGCGCCGATGCTCGTCCTCGAGAAGATCGTCCCGGCCGCCACTCTGGCTTCCCTGGGTACGCACAGCTGCTCGGTGTGCGCGCTACACGTTGCGCTGGCGGGGACCGACGCCTCCCTGGGCGCCGACGATCGACTTGCGGGGCTCGCATACATCGGCGGCGGATTTGCCTTATCCAATACCGACCTCAACGCCCCCTTGCCGCCCACCCCCGCCCCAGGCACCAAGCAGGACCCCCCCATGCATTCCTGACGAAAGGCTCGCACCCGAGCAGAAAAACGGCAGGTTCAGGTGGGACAGGCGCGGGAGGGACCAGCTACGCTCCACCGATGGCACGTGGATCTCCGACGACACGCGCCAGATGGTCGCTCAGTATAGGCCCCAGGCCTACCTCAACGGCGCAAACATGGGGTGGCACTGCGAGACCTGCTGGTTACGATACCTGGAGGATCAGGGCATTCCAGCACCGACAGGTGCGACAATTGCCGACAAGGTCAAGTAACACGAGCAACAGAGGACGGGTGCCGCTGGCAACGACAAGGCGGATGCTCTCCCCTCCCTGGGCCACCTCCCACTTGGCTTTGGATGCAGCCCCCAGGCGGACACGAGAACGCTATCGGACCTCATCATGACGCCGATGGGCATGAAGACCCCTGAGCGCGCCAACACCACCATCCCCATCCTACGGATCCGAGACGAACGGTTCGGCCTCAAAGCTGCCCAGAGCCAGATCTACTCCGCTCGGTGCGACACCTGTTCCCCCGGGGTCTCCGCTTCTCGTCTGGAACGCAGGAGCCCCGCCCCTGGGCTGTTTCATATGGAAGCCTGCGGAATGGATAGGGGTGCCTGAGCAGGCCGGGCTGCCTCCCATCGACAAACGAGCCATAGCCTGGTTGGAGCGCAAATGGAACGCCACCTGGTGCTGTCGACGCTGCCTGGTCCCGGTATGGAACATCGGTCCTGCTACCCTGGACCACATCCTGGATCGGGATTTTAGAGCGCTATACCCAGCCGAGGCCCCCGTCCTTCCGACGCTCAGCAGCCAGATCGGAGCCGAGGTATCAGTGGACATATCTGAGTCTCTCCCATGGCTAGGCAAGGCCCAGGATCGCTTCACCAAGGCCGGAGCGAGCAACCTCCCTGGGTCTAGCGCCGCGGGTGGTACTGCTTCCACGACAGAGCGAGCTCCCAGGTCCCTCGCACAGCTCATGGAGCTCCTGCCAGATCTGCCAGTACCGCAGGGCCCGCTCCTGGACAACAGGGACGTCAACAACCCCGCGCTGAGCCCAAACGACCCCAGGAGCGGACCTGTCCGCACAGCGACTGCTGGTGACCTACCTCCGTGACTTTCACCCTGGGCTGGACTACACCTGGAGACAGTTCTGTCTCACCAACCGCGACAGCAGCATCCCAGAGCCTAGGTGTGATGAAGCCTCCTGGCCGGGCGGACTTCTGACTGATTTCCTCAGGACGGTGTGCGGCGATTGCATCCCTGAGAATTGCGCTCCGCCCAACCAGCGCTGGGAGGGTAAGCGGCTGGCCGCGGCGCGAGTCGTCGCCCACCTCACCAACGGCGAGAAGCATAGGGAGTCCTGGGTGAGGTACGCCGCGATCCTGGCCCCGGCAAGCGGCCTCAGCCCCATCAGACACGAAATGGGCACGCTGACGAGTTTCCTACTCAGCCTCAGTGCCGATGCCCTCGCCTCCACGTCCATCACTTCCTTGGCCGAATCGCACGTGCAGACCATGAGTGAGGACAGGCCTGGCACCCCTACGGCGGTCGACACAGACAAGTCCCTGGGTACGAGAGACGACGTCTCGCGCCTGGGCCTCCCGGACCCGCCCGACCACACTGTCAAGGACCAGAGCGGTGAAGACGTGATCCCCCTACGGAAAAGGTGGAGTCACCCGACTATACGGAGAAGGCGAGCCCCCTCCTTGTTTCTTGCTCGGACTCGGCCACGGAGGTCGACGACAACGGCCCAGGCGACAAGGCGCCTCAGCGGAGCCCAACGGCAGACAGCTCTGAACCCAGCTCCGAACGTGTCCCGACCGCTGCCGGGGATGGCCCGGCGAACACCGACCAAAACACCAGTGCAGCCAGGGGATCTGAGGACGATGAGAGCGCCCGCGACAGGGGCGACGTGCGGACCCATCGGCCCCCACTGCGTAACCCACAGTTCCCTGGACATAGACCTACCTACCCTCGCCATACAGCTTCGACGGAGCGCGATGCGCTCAACCTATTGACCGACTCACATGGGGGCCCCATGTACAAGGTCTGGCTGGGCACTGTGGACTTGGAGCGTCGCGACGAGCCACCCGCCAAACGCCTCGCCAGGTGCCAGTCGGAGTTGGGTGCAGTTTTCTGCGCGCTGTGGACCGCTTACACGCGGCGCATTTGGCTCCCTGGATCCAGGGAGCCCAAATCAGACCCGAGACTGCACACGGAAGCGACCATCAACAAGTTTCTCGATGACTGGAAGGGCTGCGGGTACAACGCCTACCTGATGGACACGAGGTACGGCTATCGCATTGACTGGGACAACTGCGGGCCGACTACCTGCGACACACCCGACCCGACGGCAGGGGCAAGGGCAACCTCCAGCAGAGCAGTTGGCGAGACCGTGCGACGAGCTCCTGGCCCTGGGACACCTGGGGTAATTGGCAGAGCGACTGGAGTGAAGGCTGGCGCGACGATCGCTGGCAGACGGGTGGCAAGCGTGGTGGAGGCAGACCCGACGAGCGATACGAAAAGAGACACCGATGGAGAGACTGAGCTCACTCCCCATACATCCAGCGTCTAGACAACCCGAACGATAACCTCACTACACACTACGTGCGGCCTTCAGCTGCCTTACCTTCTCTTTCAACCGTGTGGCAGCCCCGCTGCCCCCCCTCCCTGGTCCGCACACTTCCTACCTTCGGACCCAAGTGCGCCGACCAGCAAAACCATCTGCCTCGCTGCGTGGGGGAGCGCAGCTCGCAGACCCTAGCTGGCCCCTGGCCCCGCTGTAGTGGTTCTCACCAGTGGCCCGAACGGTCCTGTGCTCGGCTAAGCTGCTTTGGGACCTACCGGGGCCCACTCCTGAAACTTGCGTGCACCCTGGGATTCTCTACCAGACAGCGGCCTTCAGCCGCGCCTTGGCCTACAGACCCAGCTTGCGGCATTCTGCCGCCCCTCCTGATACGCCCACTTCCTACCTTTGGACCCAGGTATGTGTGCCAGCAATACCGTCCACACTGCAATCTCGTGTTGCGTGTGGCCATAGTGGCCCCTGGCCCCACTGTAGCTGTTTTTACCCTGCCAGGCGCGCAGCCTTGTGGCCGACCTGGCGGTTTTCGCCCCGTCCCCAGACCTGCGCTCAACTCCCTGGGATCTCCCAGTTACAAGGGCCTTCAGCCGTGCCTCCTGGGACCCTGTGACTGTGAGGGACTTGCTGTCTTGGGTATACGACGGCCCTGTCCCTCGAGCGCTTCCACACATGGGTGTGCGGGTCTCCTGGCGCTAGGTCACATAGTTGTACGGTGCACGTCCATTCCCGAGCGACCTCGCGTTCTCACAGAGTGGCTACCCGTGTACCCCTGCCGCGTCCAGACTAGATCGCTGGTCCTCTGAACGCAGGCGCATCGCTCAGCAGTGGTCGGGTCTTGCCTTTGCCTGTTCGGCCTTAGGCTTCCCCTTGCGTGGATGCGTTTTCTGATGCTGCGACGGCTCGCTGGCGCTGTCAGAGTACTCCTCCTGCTGGACGGCGTCACCAGTTTCAGTCTGCTCATGCACGTCAGACTCCCTGGACTGACTTTCCCGCACGGAGATCGTTCCCTACCTCGCGGTTGTCTCGACACGATCACGACCTGGAACGCGCTGCGCGCCATTTTGGCCGCGCCTGGCTCGCCCAGGTGGCTGACCCCTCAGACTCCTTGGGTTGCAGCTTGCACGACCGCTCAGGTGACTGTCCTTGCAGACTCCCTGGGATTGCACGCCCGCCTGGCCTCTCAGACACCCTGGGTCGCCGCTGCCCCGCCGCCTGATCCGCGGCTCCCGCGCGCGCCCGGGAATTTAGTCGCGGCCGCAGCCCGACCGTGACTGCTCGCCGCCGGCGCTTCCGCCTGCGGCTGTAAAAAAAAGAGTATCCCCACCGGCAATTCACAGACAGACTGGTCAACACGACACAGTCTCACGTATACAAAGCTCACAGATAGACTGGTCAATGCGAGTGGTCAGCCGCTCTCCCCACACGCACTCAGAGTGCGACTGGTGGTCATGATGCTGCAGCTACGCGAGCCCCGGGCCACGCTATGGCCCTACCCGAACCCCGAGGTCACTGGCGACATCTTCGAGGCCATGATGGGCCTTCGCCTCCCGCGGCAGGAAGCGCACAGAGATTTCCGCGCGCAATTCGCCGCGACGTGGGGTTACCAGCTGGCAGACCTTGAGAATCTCCACGCCAAGCTCGCCAAGGTCATCCGCCACGCAGGTGCCCTGGCAACCTTCGCCCATCACCACGAGATTGCCGAAAAGCACGGCTGTCCAAGAACGTGGGCCGAGATGGAGGCGCACGAATTCACGTCAGAAGCTCCCCTACGCGTATTAGGGGACATCGTGCAGCCAGCCGACGTGCATTATCTACACCACGGAGAGCGTTCCATCTGCATTCCCCACACCGCACTGGCAGGGGCGGAGGTCGGGCTGGGATGCCCACGTAATATGGAGGACCTACAGTACATCGGGGGGGGGATTGCCATCTCCAACCACCGTCTTGCCGAAAACATCCCCGCCTCACCCGCCCCAGGTACTGCGCTGATTCCTCCCGTTGTGCACGAAAGGCGCTTCGACAGGCTTCAGAAGGAAGCCGCGTGCTGCTGCGACGGCTGCCACGCCGGAGGGCTACAAGGCTCCGCAGGCACATGGGGGGATGACTACACCCGCGAGCCCTCCGCTCAGAACCGTCTGCAGGCGCACGCGAAAGGGAGGGATTGCAGATGGTTCTGCCAACGCTGTTGGGTGGCCTTGCTGGAAAAGAAGGGCATCTCACTCCCCGAGCCGGACCCCGACGAGCGCTTCAGCAAGAAGTCCATGCAATGGCTACTGCAGGAGCACAGGCGCATGGTACTGGACAGCCGGGGGCAGAAGAGGGCCAGAACCTCCCCGCCCGCGGACGGGCTCCCACTGGGGTTGCGGGAAGGAAATGGAGCCGAGGTCCCCCTCAAGGAGCTACTACTGCGTACGACGCGCCACTACCGCCCCTCCTGTGCAGGGGCCATTCTGCCACCGCAAAGGCTTTCCGACGGCAGGTTCGGAGCGGATGCGGTCCGTGGCGGATGTTGTTCAGCAAAGTGCGACTTTTGCCCCACGCACACCCCAGTGCTCGAATGGTCGGCAGAGACGCCCGCCCATGGGTGCTTCATCTGGCACCCAGAAGAAGGCGCTGAGTGCTGCGATCACACAGGCCTACCAGCATGGGAAGCAATGCTGACGTAGTGGGCCAAGAGGCAATGGAACGCCAGCTGGGCCTGCAGGAGGCGTTTGGTGCACATTTGGGACGTCGCACCCAGCGCTCTCAACAAGGTGCTGAACGCATACTTCAACATGATCTACCCCCCAGCCCTGCCCCAATGGTGGCGAGCGAAGGTGCAGAGGAGGGGGGCATCTACGATATGTGTACGCACCTGTCCCCGGTCAGCACTCCCCCAAAGGAGGGCTCCTCCGCAAGTGCCCCTCCTGGGCTCGAGGCGCGGGCTGCGAGCATCGCCAAGGACAATGCTGCACTCGGGCGCGCTCTGCCGCCACTCCGTCCGCCCGACGCTCCCCGGCTGCCCGCCGCCCGACGCCCCCCGGCTGCCCGCGCGCGCCACCCTCTGCCTGGAAGGGGGGCAGTCATGCAGCCCAGTGCGCAAGCTGGTGAGTTTCCTGCTGGAATGGAACCATGAGATCTACATCCGCTGGTCGACTTTTGGTGGAGAGAGGGTCGGGGACCAAGTGGGTGTGGACAGCGAGGTGTCCGACTGGACTCGCAGCAAATTCCTGCGCTTTCTCCATTCCATCTACGGTGACCAGACCCCCATGAATGGGCATCCCCCGCGCATTCCTTGGGACGGCCATAGAGCTGCAGCAGCCAATGCCATCGCGCAGTTGGTCGGGAGCAAGGGAAAGTTCCAGGGGGAGTGGATCGCCTTATCGGCCGCGCTCGACTGCCAAAGGGGGCAAGATCCATGGCTACAGCCGATGGAAACGCTGCGCCGCTTCTTATCCCTCAGGAAGGACGACCTCGCAGGGGGAACGCTGGAATACCTCGCTGGCGAGCGCAGCGCCGGGAGCAGCAACGAAGCTAGGGATCGCTCCCCCGCCGCCGCCTGGCACAAGCGCCCTCCAGCCTCGGACGGCCACGCTAACCGCGATGACCTCAGCCAGCAGCCCCGGGCCACGGATGCAGCGAAGGAGGTAAAGGAGGAACCGGCCTCGGATAGAGGCTCCCACGGCAACGGCGACGATCCGCACGAGGTAGACTGGGGGGAGGAGAGAACAGTTTCCATGATCCATAGCCCCCCGCAGCAGGACGAAGAAGCCGAAAGCAGCGGCCCCAGTGGCAGAGAGGTCCCCGTCACGCGGACAGTGATGTGGTCAGTCCCCCCCGAGGATGAGGAAGCCGGCCATTGAGCGCCCTTTGCCGCGGCCCGCCTCAATGAGGAAATAGAACAACAAATCCGTGACAAAAGGGCTGATCAAGGAAACCTCGAGGGGAAGGAGGCAGGCCAGACCGCAATCAGGAGTCTATCCAGGAGCCAACAGCCCCTCCGCACGAGACCCAGCGGGCGCTCAGCCCCCGGCAGGGCGGCAGCCCAGAGAGACGGCCACGCCCACAGGCTGAGCCACTCCCACCTCCGCATTGGAGCGACCCCCTAGGGGGGCCCCCATGCACTTGAGGCCCATCGAAGAGGCCGACATCCAGAGGGACGAGACAGGCCAAGAGAAAGTCATGAGATTGCAGAGGGAACTCGGAGGCGCTTTCAACGGGGCGTGGATAGGATGGGCACGCAAGGCTGGTAGCCTAGAGGGTCTAGCGTGGAAAGACGTCCATGCGGACCCCAGGAGGAACACAAGGGAGAGGTGCGAATAATTCCTGCAGGCGTGGAAAAACGCGGGGTGCGATGCCTACAAGTAGGTGAAACGCCACCATATCCGTGTTGATTGGACAAAGGTCGCTGACAAATATCGCAACCTACTACATCGCAGCACAAGGGCCAACGCAACCAAGGGACACGACAGCAAGGGCAGCCCACCCCCTTGGGCCAACAGAGGCAGCGTACCCAAACCCCCAGCCGCCCCCGACAGGGCACGTCACCATGAGCGGACCCGGCCCTCCAGCAATCACAGCGGGGCTGCGCCGCAGCACCCATGGAGCAGACCCAGAGACGACACAGTCGCCCCGCCGGCGCACACCGACTGGGGGAATTCCTGGTCGGGCGCATCCAGCTCCGGGGCCCCATGGCGCCCAAGGCCGCAATGGGAAGGGCGGGGCCGGCATGATAGCTCCGGGAGGGGGACCTCGCGGGGGAACAGGGAGAAGAAGACCGCCCCCAAAAGTGGCGAGCAATTCACCGACAAGCGGCAGCGAGGATGGGAGCACGCGCGCTGGTAGACCAACAGAAGAAGCCATGGCATGCGGCGTCAGGTCGCCGGGGCAACGCGTGAACTCCCCCAGTAAAGGATTGCCTGACACGGTAACGTGGGACCCCTTAGGACGCCCCACCTCAGACAAAGCCCTGCGGCCAGGGCGCTCCACCACCTCCCGTCACATTTTCCAGTTCCGCGGCTATCGGCTGCACCTCCCCTTTCCTCGTCGCCACGTGCTGCCACGCGCAGTGTTCGTCTGCGCGCCCCCCTCCTCTTCAGTCTGTCTGCGGCTGTCGGCTGCTTTTCTCCACATTTCTCGTCGCCACAGGATACCACTTCCGAAGAAGGATGAGTTGCTGTGGGCAACTGGGCGCGGGTCTCCACCAGGCCACTCCAGTCGACTGATCGCGACTGGCTTGTTTCACCGTTGCAGTGGGCCACGGGGCGGACTGTTATTACTTCTTGGGGCTGAGGCAACCCCCACCATCGAGATAGTTCCTGCGTGTACGTGGGCCTTTACCCCGATCGGCCGGCTGAAATATCCCCGCCGTCGGTTCGCCGCTGCGTCGGCCCGTGTTCTTCCGAGACGGCTCGCTTAAGGTGCTCGCCCTCTTTTCGCTTGAGGAATCGTTTTGCTCGCGGCGTGCGCGGGCCGGGACTCGCCGGACGCTGGCCTCGGCCATGTCTGGGCCCACCCTTTGGAGTCGGCGGCATGCAGTGGCTCCCCCGTCGCCGTTAGTGCGACGGCGGCTTCAGCTCCCCATCTTGCGCATTGGCGCGGTGACAGTACGGTCAGCCTTGTCGGCATTGGCAGATAGGGTCGTCGGTCCAGCACCTGATTGGCGCCCGTGTAAGACGTCCGCTGCAGTCACAGTAGTGCTTTCAGGATGCACAAGACGCTCACCGCGGGTACCGGGGCTCGCTTGGTCGCTCCCATGGCGGTTGGCTGCGCCCCCCTCTGATGCGTGCAGGCTGGCCGACGTCCAAATGAGTGATGGTTTGGCTTGCCTGGCAGTCCGGCCCCACCTGCGGGTCCGTCCCATCTTTTGCTCCCCCCTACGCTCGCTGGCACACGTTCAGCGTCCGGTTTTTTGCTCTCTCTGTCCTCACCTGGTCTGCCCATCCGTGGCCGACTCGCCTCTGCTGCACTCCGGCAGGGTTCCGACCCGGTCCCGCCCGCGGGTCCGGCATGTGGTTGCCCAATTGCGGCCGCCTCGCTTAATCGTTTTGCATGTGCATTCCGCGCGCTCTCGCGCAAATCATCGCGCGCTGTGCCCCAGCCTCGTTCTGACCGCCCTCTAGACTTTTCCTTGCGGGCCGCAAACCAAAAAGCATCCCCGCCAGCTACCGCCACTACCCCACATGGTGGGAACCAACCGACGCCCCAAGACTTCTAGCCGCTTCACTCCCCAGGACACGCTCCTCCTGTTTCCAGCAGCATGGAGCAGTGTCACCTGCCGTTGCCGACGGCGCAGGGTGCACCCAGGAATGGATAGACGCTCTCGGATGAACCTGTTAAGCTAGGTATGCAATTATCGCAGCAAACAATCCACAACAAACAATTCAAAAATACATGAAATACAAATCGCCCCAAGTATGCGAACATACAATTACAAACAAATGAGAAATATTGAATTCAAGAAATACATACCACCATCAAATTACAAACACATTAGAAATATTGAATTCAATAAATACATATCACCATACGATCGCAATAAGTAGTATGTATGATATTACATATAATAGCATATGCAGTCAACTAAGCTCGAGTAATATCAGTCTATAGTGTATCACATAGCATATGTTTCCGAAACATAGGTGGATATAGCATACATCATATCTAACATATAGCATGGCCATAGCATGTATCATATAGCATATGGCATATCTATAATATACCATATATCATATACCATGTATCATACACGTCGGGTGAACGCGTCGGGTGAGTCGAGGTCTGGGCCCAGTGCCAGCGGGGGAAGGGAGCGTGAGAAACGGCGGCGGCGGCAGCCTTCTCGGGTCAAGGTGCCCTTCCCGTCGGCCAGACGGGGTGACGCCTGACTGTTCGGCGCCTGGTGACGCCTTGACTGTTCGGCGCCTGCCATGGCAATCGCACCTGGTGACGCCTTGACTGTTCGGCGCCTCGAGCACATGGGTATGCACGCTCTGGCCCGAGAGTTCCTTCGGAAAGATGTAGTCGTCATCGATAGCGTCGACGATGGCCCCCAGGATTCTGGCGGCAATGTTGTCGAGCGGGCCGACTTGTTCCATGGCGATCTTCTGAGGGACATCAGCCCCCCGAAGCTTAGGGCCGCCAGCGCCGTTAAGAATGGCGGCAGGCGCGAACGCGCAGTTGGTTGCCTCCCTCGGCCCCTCCCTATGCTGTATCAGCCCCTGCTGATACAGCATATCTCAGATATGCTGTATCAGCAGGGGCTGATTCGCTCTTCTTGGAGCTCTCTGGGCCGAGGGGGTCGGCCCTCCGCGTGCGCTCCGGCCGCATCAGAGGGTGCGTCGTAGATGCATTCTTATCGGGCACCCAGCTTTCAAGTGGCTCCCGAAACTCAAGACACAGTGAGTAGAAGCTAGTAGATAGCACCCTGTCGCACAGGGTTTCTCGGCTTCTCGAATTAGATACGTTGCGAGTCGCGGCCGCATCGTTGTGGGGAAAATCCGAACGTTTCGCGCATCAGCCGCATCCCCACCAGCCCATCCAGAAACGATGCCCAGGCGCGTTGAGGTGACTAGGGAAGTGCGGGAGAAAAGACGGGGACATCCAAACCGAGCGAAGTAGGGATGAGGAGAAGGAGAAGGAGGAGGCTGGATGGATGGATGGATGAGGGAACGGGGAATCCAGGGGGGCTCTTGGGCGTCCTGGGTGCCTCGGGCGGGCCACCTGGGGCCGCGTGGGGTCCCCTGGGGGGTTCTTGGGGGCCTCTTGGGGTCTCCTGGCCATTTTGGAGGAGATCGACGCGATCAAAGAAGGGGGAGCTCCAAGTAGCACTGCCCCTCGGGAGCCCTAACAAAAATCGCATCCTGGACCCCTCTTGGAGCGCCCCTGGGGCGCTCTTGGTGCCATATTGGGCTCTCTTGGGCTTGGGGCCCTCTTGGGCCATCTTGGAGCCATCTTGAGGCCTCGGAAGGCTATCGAGCGCGAACGGGCGACGACGCAAACGTAATTTATTCGCTGTAGGTGTTGGAAAGGTTTTGGCTTTTTGGGAGCCTCCTAGGAGGTCTCGGAGGCCAGGTGGAGCCGTCTTGGGGCGGTATTGGTGCCACCTGGAGCATTGGCATTGGAAGCCATCTTGAGGCATCTTGGGATATCTTGAGCCACCTTGGAGGCCAGCTTGGGCTCTCCGAGGCGCTCTTGGAGCGCTCTTGGGCCATCTTGGACGCTCCAACGCGTCGCGGCCCACGCCCGTCCAGGTCCAGGGGATGGGGGTGGGGGGAGAGGTAAGCCCCTCCCCGAATGGGGGAGAATGGGGGTTGGAAGAGGAAACTCCCAAGACGACCTACGGCTGGAAGGCTGGTGGGTCTTCGTCGCTGATTTTCCGTAGCCGGTTTGGCTCCGACACTAATGTAGTATGTCCGAGGGCGTTGATGCTGATATTGAATTGGATTTCGTTGATGAGTTGTTTGCTGAAGCATTGTCTGATGGTGATGGGCCTCCTCCAGACGTTGCTCAGGCAAGGCTTCCTCCAGATCCAGCTCCGGATGATGATGAGGTAGAAGCTATGCTCTGGGGCGACGACGCCGACGCCGACTTCTTCGAGACGGCGTTGGAGGATCACTCGCCGAGCGCAGGGCCACAGCAGCGCGCAGTGATTCCAGATGGGGTTGCATGGGGGTCTTCGCTGTTCGGAAAGATGGTTGCCGAACAACGCCACGGACGCAATCGGCAGCCAGATCGACTCCAGGATGCGTACACGAAATTGGCCAGTGCATGGGACTTGTACCCCAGGCGCCATGGAGATTTAGCGCAGAAAACACTTCAGGGCAGTGGTCAAACGCAAGCTCCGAAGACGTGGACACATAGCAATACGTATACCGTCGCTGGAACTATCAAGTCGGCCTTTCAACAGATCGGGAAGTCCGTGGGCACGCAGGCGTCGGGGGCCACCAGTGTCGACGGGACTCGGCGAGCCTTGGACGACGTGCTCGCCGTTGCTGGACTTGCGCAGCGCATGCTGCGTCGAGGATGGGAAGACGTCAAGGGCCGAATTCAGGCTGCGCGGCCTGCAGGCCTGTTCGTGAAGCGCAACTACGACACAACGCCCGTGTTCGTGAAGTTCGGCAAGATGGCTCCAGAGATGCGGGAGGAGGCCAGGTATCCCAAAAAAGTCCAACCGCCTGCTGATCATCCGAACGGGTATTCCAGGTGGACTACAGTGACATACGCTGAGTACAGAAAAGATAATCCGCATGGGAGTCCAGACATGGGAATCGTGGACCTCTTCTCCATGTCGATGTCTCTTGACTGGTCCGCCGGGCTAGGCCAGGCTGACCCCTGGCCCGGGAAGGTCCAAGCAGCCCGCCAGGATTTGATCTTCGCACCGGCGGTGATCCAGAAGAACACTGCTTCTAACAACATGGAGTGCTTGGAGAAACGATCGGGGCCTTTTTCTCTCGCTAACATCAGGGACATGAACGTTGGATTTGCCATCGTCGACGATTGCCCTGATAGTTGTAACACCATGCTTCGATTAAAGCGCAAGATCGCAGCTGATTTTCGTCCTTGTAGGAACTTCGGTTACAATGAGCACAATGGTTGCGTGTGTCACATCATCAACACCGACATCACGAAGTCGCTGGGGGAGGGCAACGTGGTTGGGCACGTTCATGCTGCCGACGTCGTCCTGGACGTAAGGCAGAGGAGGGAGCAGCTACACAGAGCTCTCGAGCGGATTGTCACAAGAGATCTGGTGGTCTTCTCGGGGGCCCCGCCAGAGGAGTACCCGAGGCACGTGGACGCCGTCATCCAGTCCACCATCGTGCGCACGCTGAGCCAGGTGCGCTCTGGGGCAGAGGATTCCCCTGTTGACGAGAGCCGTCGGTGCAGGGGGAAGACGATCCTGGCCGCCTTGCCGTCCCTCCGCGACATGGTGAACGGCAACATCGCCGATCAGACGCTGACACATTATTGTCAAGGCTGCTGCACCGATGAGCACGGCAATACGACCAGAGCTATGCAAGTGAACAACTACACGGCTGCGCTCAGGGCTTCAGGCATCTTCGGGGACGTAAGCAGGATCAAGGCGAGGCTCCCAGCTTATAAATACCCTGGAGCGGCCCCAGTCCCCACCCCCACATGAGGGCGCGCAGTCGCTCTCGCGCCCGCCCCGAGTGAGGGGATGAAGGAGGAGGGGACGAAGGATGGAGTAGGCGGGGTGATGAGGGAGGGAGTAGGCGGGGGGAGGAGAGGGAAGAGGAGAGGGGGGCCCTTCGGCATTGGGTTTATCTACCCCTCCCCCGGCAGAGGATTGGGGGGAGGAGGAGGGGGAGGAGGAGGGGGATGGGAGGAGGAGGTGACGATTGCTTGTTGACGCCCCCCTTGCAAAGGTGGCAAAGTCCCGATGGTTGTCGACCACGGCCCGGATGGCTCTGCTGGTGGCTGGCATGATGTTGCACGGGATTCTGCCCCGGGCGTGGCGGCTTGCATTCGGCGATTGGAATTCTCCCCAGCACGCTGTTGACGGCGCGCTCGATGACTACGCAAAGATGGTCAGAAGCAAATCTTACAGAGTAAAGTTGTGGTTCGCATCTGAATTGGTCGACGTCAAATCGTCGCTGTACTGCTGGATCGCCGCGCCAGCCGAGCACCTCATGCTGTGCATCCAGAAGTTGGACGTGAAGGGCGGCAGCATCAAGGTACTCGCAGGCGTGGCGAACAACCCCGCCCTCAACTGCATGGCGGCGTACAGCGCATTCATGTTCCGCCCCATGACGACGACCATTGCGACCTTGGCGAGGCACTTCTATTGGCACGACGCGGAGACCTTCGGCCTGTTCCTGAAGATCGCACACGGCGTCATATTACTTCTATCTCGGTGTATTTGGCGACACGTTCGTTGTCGATACTTCCAGTGGCCGTTCCGCTTGGCTCGCTTGGTGGATCCCGACCCGACCGTCCGTCGTTCGTGCGCCGAGGACCTCTACGCGCGTTCCGAGTGTTGCCTCGACAAGGGCATGAGCATGAAGATCAGGACTTTCGCCTTGAACGCCGCGGGGTTGGTTGAGAACGGTGCGGCGCTGGCAGCCGTAAGCATGTGGTCTGATTCGGCGTTGGCTTGCAACATGATCCAGGAGCGGGCGTTCGCTCTTATTCGTCGGAGTTCGGCCTTGAGGTGCAACGTCGAGAGGCTCATCAGCAACGGCTTCTTGGCCGCCATCTTGTCCAAGCACCTCCGCGCCGGCGGGTCCGATGTGAGGAAGGTTACCCGCAGGAAGTTGATTGAGATGGGCGTGCCGATCCAGTGCGCGGCGAAGAAGCAGGGCAGGGCAGCGCGCGCGAAGGCTTCAGATCGACAACTTTCGTTCCCAGCATGGGCTAACTCCCAGACGAAGGGCGTCAGGTTCGGGTCTCGAGCGGAGTACCGGGCGAAGATGGCAGAGCTGAAGGCGGAGTGGGCGGAGAACGGTCCCCGAGGCGTCGCCTCTCGGCGCAGGCCGAGGGGCAGGCTGGCGCGGACTTACGAGGACCGCATCGGGAGCGTCTTGATGGACCTGTCCTCGAAGGACGAGCCGATCCGCACGGACTTGCTCGCGGCCGAGGTTCGCCGCGCCATCTCCAGGAGCGCCGACGACGCGAGACCGATCGGCCTGACAGAGAACTTGGACCCCGTGCGGCAGAAGTTCCTCTCGGACGCCTACGTCAAGGACTCAGGCGCCCTCGCCACCCCGGCCCTTCCCCCCTCCCCCTCCTTTCCCGCCCTCCCTCCCGCCCTGGCCCGCCCACCCCCGTCCTCCCTTTCCCCCCTCTCTTGCCCGAGGCGCCATTCCAGCCGCTGCGAAGTTCAAGGCCGACACGCCGTGCGCGGTGGTTTGCCCCGGATTCTGCACATCCTTGTTATCCCAGCTGCCTGCGGCGAGCTCCGCCACTGTGCCAGTCCAGCATGATAACGATGACGGGGATGAATGATGAAGATGGCGATGATGATGATGGTGGTGGTGATGATGATGATGGCGATGATGATGGTGGCGAATGCGGTGATCATGGTGATGAAGATGATGGTGATGCTGCTGATGATGATGATGATGATGCTGATGATGATGATGATGATGACCAATCTGATCGTTAGGATATCGTGGGAGGCCTCTCGGGGGCTTGTTGGAAGCAGTTTCGAAGCCTTTGGGGGGCGTCCTGGGGGTCTCTTGGGGGCATCTTGGGAGCCCCCCTGGGGCTTCTTGGAGGCATATTCGGGCCTCCTGGGGGCTTCTTCAGGTGGAAAGCTCGAATTGTCGGTTCGCGTTCCGTCTCTCGGGCCCCTTTTGGGGCCATCTTGTTGTCTTGGGCCGTTCTGGGGGCCTTCTTCGGCCGTCGCGGGGCTCCCTTTGGGGGCCTCTTGGGCCTTCTTGGGCGGTCTTACGGGCCCCATGGGGCCGTCTTGGAGCTTCGGAAGTTCGATAGACGTCGATAGGCTATAGGCTATGAGGCGATTGCGTGAAAAAAGACATCGAAGCACACATTGAATGTCAGTGGTGATTGCCTCTTTGGGCCCTCTTGGGCTCTTGGAGCGCTCCTGGTGCTGCTTTGGGGCATCTTGGGCCATCTTGGAGGCATCAGGGCCATCTTGCCGGCTCTGGCGGCGGTCTCCGAGGTCCTTTTTGGAAGCAATTCTGAGTATTTTGGACGCCTTGGAGTGCGCAAGGGGCTTGTGTGGAGCCTTGCGAAGAGCGGGCGATGCATGCAGGTCGGCGCGCCCCGAGAGGGGGGCGGGGTGGGGCGGGGGCGGGGGGGGGACTTACAAGAATAAGGGCCCCTGTCAGACAGCAGCCATTCTAGCGCGCTTCAACGTGCCAGGGGGCACGGTGGCGGATCTGAGTGCTCGTCAGCCGCTTTCGCCAAGCTGTCCTCGATTGTCAGCGGTTGGGACATCGGCACTTTCCTCTCGATCAACGCCGTCTGGGAGGACGGACGCACGGCGGAGAAGTACGCCGTCCTTGCGTCCCGTGCAGAAGTCACTTTCGTGTTGTGCACCGTTGTCGACGGGGCCCCCCAGTACGCCGCATTGTATGAGACGGCTGGCCCAGGAACTGAAGAGCTCGTCTTTGAGCTGGGCGTCAAGACGCTTTACGACGCCGCTTTCAGCGGCCAGCGCCCCGCGCAGTCCGTGGAGGTGCGCCGGTTCGAGGACGGTTACGCGAAGCCACAGGACTTGAATGAGGTCTCGTTCTTGCCAGCTGCGCTGCAAGTGCGTGACCGGCACGTTGTGTTCCCCACGCCACCGGGCGCGCCAGTTGGGAACGCTGGCAGCGCCAAGAAGAGCGCTGCGGCGAGCATGGTCGACGACGCCGTGAAGGTCATGATGAGGACGATCGCGGCTGCCAACGACCCGTACGGCATCTTCTCGATTCGCGAGGGCAAGGATTGCGGCGGCGACCATGGCGATGTCGACGAGCATGACGACCCGCACGCCATCCAGAAGTTGGAGCTCGAGTTGGCGCCGCTGCTCAAGAAGTGGAAGAAGCCGAAGCAGCCGAAGCACAAGCTTAGGGTCGCTGCGAAGGTCGTGCCTAGGAAGAGAGCCAGGGTCGCCCCAGCCGCGGGGGTGGGCGCGCCGCCTGCGCCCCCTCCCGATCCCGTCCCTCCTCCTCCTGACCCAGCCGCCGCCGCGGCCCCTGCCGACGCCGCCGCGGCCCCTGCCGACGCCGCCGCGGCCCCTGCCGACGGCGGAGTCTGCGAGGAGAAGGGGTGGACGTATGTGAAGTTTGGCGATCTAGGTTCTTTTTGCTTTAAGGAGGGGCACTGCAACGCTCACTGCGGGTGCCCCGCTCACTTGAACATCGCCCCTTACAAGTGCCACCTTGACCGACAGACCAAGGCCGGCAGATTTGGTCAGGGGAGAGTCCTGGGGCTCTTAGCACTGTGGCTCGAAGTTCAGCAGCAGCACGATCGGGCTACCCACGCCTCGATCAGATTTAAAAGGATGCTTGGTGGTAAGGACTTTCAGGAGCAGCGTCAAGCTGCCCGCGATCGTCTCAAGCGCCATCCAGCATGGCACATCTTGGAACAAGCAGAGCGGGCTCGAGCGCCCGGTGAGGCGGACGAGCCAGAGATCGTTCCTTAGGCGTTGCTGTGAGTAATTCGGGAGTCAGCGGCCACGGCGAGAGCGAGGGCCGACAGCGACCTACCAACGTTCCAGTTTCTCTGTGCAGGAAGCGGACAGCATCGCCGCATCGCCCGCCCCCTCATCCTGAAGGCCCTCGCATGACTTCGTTTCGGCTCCCCCGAGGCCCCTCTCGGGCCTCCTTCAAAATCCGAGATGGGGAGATCGTCGAGGAGAATTTTCAGAGGCCCCGGGATGGCCCCGAGAGCGACCAACGGAAACATATGATCAGAGCGAGGGGGGCGAACGGTCATTCGCTTTTTTTGGGAGCGTGGCTGAATTCTCGACGCTTCGCGTATCCCCACCAGCCCATCCAGGCCCATCCAGAAACGACGCCCAAGCAAGTTGAGGTGATGAGGGCCGTGTAGGAGCAAAGAGGGGGGGGGGTATGATGATGAGCAGGATGAGGAGAAGGAGGAGGAGGATGGAGGAGGAGGGCGAGCGAAAGGGCCAGAGGCCTCTTGGATGCCTCTCGGAATCTCTTGGGATATCTCTTGAGCGCCAGTTGGATGCCTCTTGGGGCGTCTCGGGGGTCTCTTGGCGTTCCAGGGGGGCTCTTGGGCGTCTTGGGTGCCTCGGGGGTGCCTCTGGGGGCCGCTTGGGATCATCTTGGAGGCCTCTTGGGGGCCTCTTGGGGCCATCTTGGGGCCTCTCGGGGCTTCTTGGAGGCCAATTGGGGGCCTCTTGGGAGCATCTTGGGGCCATCTTGGGGCATCTTGGGGCCTCCTGGATGCCTCTTGGGGCCATCTTAATCTTGGAGTAGATCGATCAAAGACGGGGGTCGCCCAATTAGGGCCCCCCCCCCTCATCGGGAGCCCCCAAACTCGCCTCCCGGCCCCCTCTTGGGGCGCTATTGGAGCGCTCTTGGGCGCTCTTGGGGCCGTCTTGGGGCTCTCTTGGGCCCCTCTTTGGGGCATCTTGGAGCCATCTTGAGGCTTCGGATGGCCATCGGAAGCGAAAAGGCGAGAAGGCAAACATCACTGGTTTCTTTTGAGTGTTTGAAAGATGCGGGCCTCTTGGAGGCCTCCTTGGGAAGCTCTTTGGCCCAAGTCTTTGGCCTCTTGGAGCCGTCTTGGGGCGGTCTTGGGGCTTCTTGGAGCATCTTCGAAGCCATCTTGAGGCATCTTAGGCTATCTTGAGCTATCTTGGAGCTCGTCTTAGGCTCGCTGAGGCGCTCTTGGAGCCGCATTGGGCCATCTTGGACGCTCCAACCCCTCGCCGCGCCCCCCGCCCAGGTCCAGGGGAGGGGGCCCTCCCCGCAGGGGAAGAAGGAGGTTGGAAGAGGAAGCTCCCTAGACCACCTACGCCCAGATGGCTGGTTGGGATGAATTCTCCTCCTTCTCCCTCCTCCAGCGTCTGCTCCTCCCCCTCCTCCAGCGCACTCTCCTCTCCTGCCCAAACGTGCTTCCCTGGATGGGTCCCAGGGTCGGCTGTTGGGGGCCTCGTGGCGCACCACCGGCATCGCCGCCTGGGCGAGCACGAGGGCGGGGGTGGGCCAGGAGGAGGAAGGGGGGGAGGACAAGTTTTCCTGGGGTTGTTTGGTAGGGTCGTCTTCGTCGTCGCCGTCGCCAGGGGGGCTCCCGCCCTCAGCTCCGCGCGCGCTTGCTCCCGCGCGTGCTTGCCCCGCGCGGGAGAGGGGCCGCGCGTGCTTGCCCGCGCGCGTGCTTGCCCCGCGCGGGAAGAGGGATATGTAAGGAGGAGGATGAGGAGGACGACGACGACGAAGAAGGGGAAGAGGGGCGGGGGGCACGGAGGGTGGGAGACGGGGGAGGAGAAGGAGAGACGGAGGGCCAGGCCAAGAGGCAAGGGCTCCCACGAGGGCGCGAAGTTATTCGCGTTTCGCGATTCGCGGGCATTCCCCCTCCCCCTCCTCCTCGTCATCCTCTTCTCTCCCTTTGGGGCGGCGCGAGAGCGCGAAGTTGTTCGCGTTTCGAGCAGCGCGAAGCGCGAAGCGCGAAGTTAGTAGCCCTTGTCTGGTCAGATTTGCCGGCTTCGCCTCTGCTGCAACCGTCTCGGCGCGAGAGTTGCCGGCCCTAGCTCGCCTCTGCTGCAGAGGCCAGAGGCTCGCCGGGATGCCCCTGGAACAGGACACCTGGTTGAACGACCTCGTGGACGCGCACGAGGTCGACGCGGGCCCGAGCGCGCCCGAGCAGGCGCGGTTCCGAACATCCTTCCCACTTTTTGCCTCCCCCTTCCACCCCTCTCCCCTTCCTCGTCCTATCTCGCCCTGTTCCTCATCATGGTTACCACCGTCAACATCGTCCCCAACGTCGCCCTCATCGTCGTCATCGTCGGCACCAGAGTCGCCGTCATCATCTCCCTCTCCGCCTCCTCCAGCCCGTTCGTCAGATCTTAGACGGGGCGCCAGGCGCGCGTTGAGGCGCCTGGCGACTCGATGGAGTGTCTGATGACTAGGCTGGAGGAGGTGCAGAGGGAGATCGACGGGTTTCGGTGGGACGAGGCCTTCGACGTCGCGGGCGTCCCTGCAATCGAGGTGCCCCCCTGATCCTCCTTCTCCCCCTTTTCCTCGCCCCCCCCTCCTCTTCCTCTCATCCCGTCCGCCTCCTGGAAGAGCATCTCTTCGAGCTGGGGGGATAAGGTTACCCGGGGGCCCTTGCCCTAGATTCACCCTTCGGCCGTTCCCCAAGGCCCATGGGCTTGCCCTAGCGTTTCATGTTTAGGGTTTCCTTGAGCCAACCCCACCCCCCTCTGCGCCTACCCGGAGGCGCATCAGTATCAGGGTGCGCCCAGGGGGAAGCGCCGAAGAGCACCTACGGGGAAGGAAGGGCTGACGGCTTAGCCTAGGGTTAGCTTGGGGGAAGGGTTAGGGGGCAGGCCTAGGTCAAGCCTGGGGGAAAGGCTAAGGGCAGGCTTAGGGTAAGCTTAGTCGGAAGGGCTTGTGGGTAAGGCCTGGGGTCAGCTGAGGGGGATGGGGCTTCAGGGTCAGCTTAGGGTAGGCCTATTGGCATATGGGGGAAGGGTTGATGGGGTAAGCTGAGGGCCCCTAGATGGGCCCAAAAGGAGTTTTCAGAGGGCCCAGGAAGGCCCCGAGATAGCCCCAGAAGGTCCCGCAACCAGACCAGAAGGGGTCGACATCATCATATACTTTACACTTGTGCTTTCAAGCGTACCATACTGTAGCACCCCGCACTTGCGGATAAGAGCGAGGGGGGGGGAGGGGAAGCGCGGGCGAGGCCACTCGCCCACCGCCCGCCCGCCGCCCGCCCGCCACCCGCCCACCGCCCGCCTACCGCCCGCCCACCGGGTGGGTCGCGGGCGGGGTCGCGAGAGGAACGACGCCAAGAACGAGCAACCACGCACGACAACTAGAATATCACAAACAGCAACAAGAGCAGCATTAACAGCAGCAGCAACAACACCAACACCAAGGTCAACAACAACATGAACAACAACAGCAAGAACAACAACAATAACATCACAAGGAACAGAGACAGGGAGCGAGATACGGGGAACTTGGCGATGGGCGGTTGACAGTTATCATGTAAACGCCCACCTAGCCATCCGCAATCATGGGTGGGGGTGTGAGACCCCCCCCCTTCCCCTCCCCCCCCCCCCCCCCCCCCCCCCCCGACGCAATCCCCCCCCCCCCCCCCTCCACCCCACACCACCAACCGCCACCCACCCCCCCCCCCCCCCCCCCCCCACCCACCCACCCCACCCATCCCCCCCCCCACCCCCCTCCTTCTCCCCCAACACCTCCCCCCCATTCCTCCCCCCCCTCCCCCTCTTCCTCCTCCTCCCTCCCCCCTCCCCCCCCCCCCCCCCCCCGCCCCCGCCACCCCCCCCCCCCACCCATCCTCTCTCCACCCTCCCCTCTCCACCCATCCACATTCACCTTCCCCCCCCCGCCCCACCCTTCCCTTTTATTGCCCATCCCCCCCTTCCCCCCCCTCCTACCCCCTTCCACCCCCCCCCCCTTCCCTCCTAGTCCAACCCGCGTCCCCTCCCCCCCCCTCACCCCCGCCCCGCTCCACCCTCCTCCACCCATTTCCCCCCCCCTCCCCTTTCCCCGCCCCTCCCCCTCCCCCCTTCCTCCCCCCATCCCCCCCCCCCTTTCCCCCAACCCTCCCCCTCTCCCCCTCCCCCTCCCCCCTCCCCCCTCTCCCCTCTGACTCCTTCCCTCTCCCTCCAACTCCCTTCCCCCCCCCTCCCCCCCCCCCTCAACGCCCCCCCCCCCCCTCCCCCCCCCCATCGCCCCATCCCCCCCCCCATCCCTCCCCATCCCCCCTCCTCCACCCCTTCTCCCCCGCCCTCCACCCCGCTTTCCACGCGCTCTCCCGCCCCCCTCCCACCCCACCTCACATGGGGCCCGTGGGGGAGGCAGAGACCACTGGCAACCGCCAGACACTGTCGGCAGGCGGCCGCGGCAGCTGCTCGGCGCCCTTCGCGCGATTGGCGTGCGTTGGGCCCTTTGCCGCAATATTTTCGGTTCGGGGGCGCCAGAATATCTTGCGCCCCCTTTTTCCGACCCCCGAGCTTTTTTTTTAAATCCCGCATTTGTTTGTATTTCCCGGGCTCCGGGGAGTTCCGGGGAGTTCCGGGGGGTCAGCCGGGGGCCATGTGAGCCCGCATGTATGAAAACATATAGGATCCGCAGCCACCAGCGAGGCCGTTCCGGGGAGTTCCGGGGGGTTCCCCCCCCGACAAACAAATGCAAATAATGCAAACAATAACAGGGTCATGAAATATTTCAAACGCGCGATATTGCGGGTCTGGATTGCGTTTCGGGCCTCCCTGCGGCGCCAATCGGCGTCAGGCCCCCGTTTTCTCGCGGCGGTTGGCGCCCCCTTGGCACCCCGCACGTGCGGATGAGATTGAGGGGGTGGAGGCGCGGGCGGAGCTATCGGCCC
The DNA here is from genome assembly GCA_963575745.1 of Prorocentrum cordatum. Taxonomy (NCBI): domain Eukaryota; class Dinophyceae; order Prorocentrales; family Prorocentraceae; genus Prorocentrum; species Prorocentrum cordatum. The sequence continues at coordinate 425,927 of CAUYUJ010022714.1, forward strand.
GCCACCCACTCACCACCCACCCACCACCCACCACTCACCACGCACCCGCCCGCCACCCACCCACCACCCACCATGCACCCGCCACTCACCCGCCCACTTTCCGTCCATCACATACCCCCCCACCACGGCCCACCCACCGCCCGCGCGCCACCCGCGACCCACCCACCACTCACCCACCACCCACCCGCCATCAACTTCCCACCCACCCGCTTGCCCACCCACCACCCACCCACCACCCACCCGCAACCCACCACCCACCCACCACCCACCTACCACCATGCACTACGCACCCACCACCCACCCACCCACCACCCACCCACCACCAACCACCCACCTACCCACTACCCAATGGAGTGACGCACTTTTGCGCTACCACCCACCCCCCCACCCACCACCCACCCACTACCCACCAACCACCCACCACCAACCCACCACCCACCACCCACCCACGCACCCACCCACCACCCACCCACCACCCACCACCCACCAACCACCACCACCCCACCACCTATTGGAGGGCGGGTGGTCACCACCACCCCCGCCCACCCACCCACCACCCACCACCCACCACCCACCCACCATCAACTTACCATCCACCGCCCGCCCACACCACCACCCACCCACCACCCACCCGCAACCCACCCACTACCCACCCACCACCCACCTACCAACATGCACTCGGTCACCCACCCACTACCCACCAACCCACCACCCACCCACCACCAACCACCCACCTACCCCACTACCCAATGGAGTGACGCACTTTGCTTTTGCGCTACCACCCACCCCCCACCCACCACCCACCCACTACCCACCACCACCACCACCCACCACCCACCACCCACAACCCACCCACCCACCACCCACCACCCACCCACCACCCACCCACCCACCCACCATCCACCCACCCACCACCTATTGGAGGTGGGTGTCACCACCCACCCCACCCACCACCCACCACCACCCACCACCCACCACCCCACCACCACCTATTGGAGGGTGGGTGGTCACCACCCACCCACCGCCCACCCACCCACCACCCACCACCCACCACCCACCCACCATCAACTTACCATCCACCCGCCGGCCCACCCACCACCCACCCACCACCCACCCGCAAACCACCCACTTCCCACCTACCACCCACCTACCAGCATGCACTCATGCACCCACCACCCACCAACTCACCATCCACCCACCACCAACCACCCACCTACCCACTACCCAATGGAGTGACGCCATTTGCTTTTGCGCTACCACCCACCCCCCACCCACTACCCACCAACCGCCCACCCACCACCCACCACCCACCACCCACCCACCCACCCACCACCCACCCCTCACCACCCACCCACCACCCACCCACCACCCACCACCCGGAGGCTGTCGGGGCGCTCCCGGGGCTACCCTGGGGCTTCAGGCGGGACTCAGGAGGGGCCCGGAAGGGCAGGAAGAGCGCCCCAAGTGGACCCCCAAAAGGCTCCCACAGCAAGTGGAGTGACGCAATTTGGGCTATCTTGGAGTCTACTTGGAGCCGTCTTGGGGTTCTCATGAAGCCCCCCGGGGCCATCCAGGGCGCACCTTGGGGCCTGAGGGAGGTCTCAGAGACCCCCCTTAGGAGGGTTCTAAGAACGCCCCAGGTGGGCCCGAAGAGGCCCCCACAGCAAGTGGAGTGACACCACTTGCTCTCTGGAGGGGTGTGTCTCGAGGGGGGGGTTCAGGGCTCTCGGGTGGGGGGGGGTCTCGGGGCTCTCTGGGGATGTCTTGGGGGAGAGGTCGCGGGGCTCTCGGGGCGGGGTCTCGGGGGAAGGTCTCGGGGGCTTCTCGAGGGGGGGTCGCGGGTCAAACGGGCGGGAAGGGACCCCCTCGCCTGAATATAGGTAGCAGCCCATATGATATGGGCTGCTACTTATATTCAGGCGAGGGGGGCCATATCAATGGATTGTGGTTCTGCACCCGAGGACGCGGCTTCGGCGCTGGTCGTGGACATCACCGCTGGCGCTGACGAGCCCTTCAAGGACTTCCTCGGGCCCTTCGTGGAGTCCTTGCACGCGCGCGTCCCCAGGCGCTGCATGCTCGGATGGAAGAAGAGGGTAGTCGAGACCATCGTCACCCTCCGGACCCACGAGGGCGAGTTGTGCATTGGCGACGGGTGTTCTGGCACGGGTATCTTCAGCGTCTGCATGGGCTCCCTCCTGGACTATTGGACGAAGGAGTTCGAGGGGGCCGCCAGCGTCCTCAAGATTGCGATATCGGCGGACATCGAGAGTGATCGGCAGGCTTTCTTGGATGACCAGCACGACGTCGAAGTGCTGGTCTCGGACGTTAACGAGTTCGGCATGAGGAAGGTTACGGATGTTAGGACGGGCAGGCAGTGCTACCTGCCGGAGTCGCAAGTGTTCGGAGGTGGTTTCAGTTGCAAGGGCGTTACGTTGCTTAACAACACCCGAACGCCAGGAGCAGTACGACGCAATGTGGGCCAGACGGGACAAACCTTCCGCGGCATCAAGGAGTACATCTGCAAGGTCCGCCCCAAGATCAGCTTTTTGGAGAATGTGCCCCGGATCACGCAGGAATACGTCTTCGAGGGAGTCTCTACCTCCGACAAGCAGTTCATCGTCGATACGTTCAGGGAGGCTGCGTTCACCGTCATGTACCTCGAGATCTCGGCGGCAGCAATGGGGTGCCCCAAGGAGTTGGTGAGGTCATGGTTCATCATCTTCGACATCCACCCGAAGATCGCGGCAGAGCTGGATGTCGAGGGCAACTTCAATGAGATGATTGCTGCCTTATGCGCATCTCCCGATCAGCACATGTCTTACAACGACTTCAAGGTGGACATCGAGAAGCTCGAACGCGACTTCCCTTACGCTTTGCATAAGACTGGCAACGCCAAGAAGACGAAAACTGACCCTGACTGGAAGACGGATCACGAGCGGTTGTTTAGCGAGGCGCGGTACGAGTGGCCGCCGGCCGACCCGCCGAGCGGTTTCAGGGATCGGGAGGCGGAGCTGGTGTGGTATTGCGACAAGAAGTTCCCGGCGGAGGGGGATGGGTGGGACTTCTTCGATTCCAACCACAGCGCCGAGAGGACACTGAAGCCTGGGTCCGATAAGTCCCCTTGGAAGAGTACCATTCCCACTTGTACTGGGGGCACTTCGATGGCTTGCCGCTTGACTGAGGACGGCAAGACGAAGTCGATCCACCGCCTGCACCCCGTCGAGATTTTCAGGATGAACCTCTGGGACGTGAGTCGCTTTTGCAAGCCGCGCATCCCCGAGAACGCGGACAAGGTGACGTTCGACTCGCTCAACGAGATGGCCGGGAACATGTGGAGCGGCTACCACGTCGTGCCCATCATCATGGCCTCTTTCGGGGCGGTCTCGTGGACACAGGTGGAGGATGCCACCGCGCGGATGGTTGTGGAGGAGTCGAAACAATCGCAGGGCCAGGTGAACGTTTCCAGCGCCGAGGGCACGCCGGTGTCCGATGATTCCGATTAGCGGCTTGCGGGCGTCTCTTGTTTTTGAGTAGAACGCTGGTGCCGAGGAGTTGTCTTAGCCGCGGCTGGGGGCTGCGCGGCTGAGCGCTGCGCCTTCGCACCTCACGCTCGGACCTTATGCGGGCGCGGGTGCCGTTCGCATCGCCTTCGACCGAGCTCCCTGGGGCCACGAAACGAATACCGAATGCCCATTGCCGCAGGACGGTTAGGAACAAGCGTTTCGCGTGATACATCAATCCATAAGTAAGCCTGGCGAAGGACCCAACCCCATCTTATCTGTCCCAAGCGGCGCCCTGGGCGAAGGACCCAACCCAATCTTATCTTATCTGGCGAAGGACTCAACCCAATCTTATCTTGTCTGCGCGGCCGGCCGCCGCGCATGGATGCTCGGCGCGCTGGGGCGACAGCGAGGGCGAGGGGGGGTTGGAGGAGGGAGGGTGGAGGACTGGTGGAGGGGGGGCGGATGGTTGCAGGAGCGAGGGAGGAGGGGGGGACTTGAGGGCGGGGGGACGGGCGCCTAGTTTACGCTTGGGCCAACTTGGCACGTCTTGCATCCTTGCACCCACCATCCGTAGCCATCATCGCAGCTTCGAGGCTCATCATTGCTGCAGGGCTCGGCCCGCTTGCTGGGCTTCTGAGCTCAGCTCCGTGCGTCGCTCCCCGCCGAATGCCAATCATGGCTGCGACTCCGCCTGCGTCGGAGGAGGCGGCATCGGCATCGTGGTGCGACAGCCCGCAGAGGCGCGAGGGGTATTGGACCATGCACGTGCACGTGCCGCAGGCAAAGACGTGGATCAAGATCGACGTGGAGAAGGACCGCGCCCAGGCCGGCTTCGCGGCCAACGCGCGCGGCGCCGCGTGCCGAGTGCCCGTCAGCATCATCAAGTTGGAGCTCGAGGACCGGCTCAGCATGTTCGTGCAGAAGGATATGCGGGTCTACAAGTGCAGCGCGGAGGCGGCGCAGGGCAAGTCCTTGCAGAACGAGAACGACGTATACTACCTTACTTGGCTCACCGCCTGGACCGCAGACTGCGACGCGAAGTACGCGCCGAAAGTCGTCGACGATTGGGAGATGGTCACTTCACGCATCAAGTGGAACTACGAGGCCCCGAAGGAGGACGCGAACATGCTGAAGGTGCCGATCTACATCGACCCGTGCTCGCAGTGGGAGGTGGTGCACGTGTACAACATGGCGGATCTTACTTCGGGCAAGCTGTGCACGACGGTGCTGGACCTGAAGCGGATCATCATGGCGGGCTTCGAGGACATCGTGGTTGGCAAGATCTCGCTGAAGGTGGACACCTGGATGGTGGAAGTAAAGATGTGTTCGGGCAGCTGCCCTGTTGGGTCTGAGTTAAAGGATACCGACGCGGTCTACGATGGCAAGTGGTACTACGTGACGTGCAACAATCTGCTTAGCGAGCTCAGGAAGATGGACAGCGATGAGACGAAGGTCAAGGCCGCCAACGAGGACGTGCAGTAGGCAGCCCATCTTCACCCCAGCCTTAAGAGTAAGAGTTAACAGGATCGCCGGCCTTTTTTTGCAGGATAGCTACTTTGCGCACTGTTTTGTGTGCCGCGGTGGATGGGCCCTGGATGGGGCGTAGTTGCTTCCTGTTGCGCGCAGGCCGACTGCGATTGCACCAGCTGTCGGGAATACCGACCCAGTGCGAGTTGAAAGGGTAATCATGTAGAGTGGTGTGGACATCATATAAGCCCTATGGGGCCCTTGGAGCCTCGTGGGAATCATATGCGCCTTAGGGGGCCTTCGAGTGATGCGGACATCATGTGGAGTGATGTGATGTAGCAAGCATGCGAACAATCTTGGAGCCTCGTGGGTAATCTTGGAAGACCCTCGGTTGGGCCAGAATGCCTTAAGCATCTCCTCCCCATCCTATCGTGCCCTCCCTCTCCCTCCCTTCCTCCCCATCCTATCCTGCTCTCCCTATCCCTCCCTTCCTCCTATCCCTCCCTTCCTCCCCTCCCTCTCCCTGCCCTCCCTCTCCCCCCCCCCTTCCCCTGAAAGAAAGCAGCGGTTGCTGGACCCTGTCGCCCTTCTGCTTCTGGGCCTTCGAGGGCCCCGTGCGGGTGAGCACGGGCCCGGCGGGGGCCCCGTGCTCCCTGGCCGCGCGGGGGCCCGCCCGCTGGAGGTAGACAGGGACCTCAACCCCCCCCCCCCCCTGGCGCTTGCAAGGTGGTCGTTGCCTGCGTTCTCCACCCTGCGAGCGCTAGGGGGGAAGGGTGAGGTCCCTGTTTCCTTCCCCCTTTTTTTCTCTTGAACCTCACGCCCCTCCGCTTCTGCTCGCTCGCTCAGCCCTAAGCCTTAATCCCCCAAGCCGTCAGCTTTAAGCCCTCAGCCCGCAGCCCTCACCCCCTAAGCCCAAAGCCCTCAGCCCTCGCCCAAGCCCTACGCCCCAAGCCCTAAGCCCGGCGCGCCCTGTTCAAAACGAGGACCCAACACCGCAGGGTGGTTTTAACGAGGACCCACCACCACAGGACGATATGTCTGCCCTAAGCCCTAAGCCCTAAGCCCGGGGCGCCCTGTTCAAAACGAAGACCCAACACCGCAGGATGGTTAACGAAGACCCACCACCCCTGGACGGTTTGTTTGCCGATGCCGCTTTTTGCCCGAGATTTTCTCAGATCTCAGATCTTGCAGCGGCGCGCAGCGGCTGGACACGCTGATGGACCAGGATCGAGGGGCCAAGCGGGCGCGGGCCTTCCGCCCCTCATCTTCGTCGTCCTCCTCCTCCCCCTCCTGCCCTCCTCACCCCCCCCCGTCCCCTCCCCCCCCCTTCTCCCCCGCCCCCCTTTTACCACTTCGCCCCCTCGCCGCCGAAGGGCCCTTGTCTCCCCTTCCCTCTCCTCCCCGTTCCTCTTCTCCCTCCCCTGTGCTCCACCCCCGTCCTTCCCACTGCCTCGTCTCCTCCCACCCATCCTTCCTCCTCTTCCTCCTCCTCCTTCACCTCCTCCTCCCGCCCCGTTCACCTCTTTGCTTTTCTCGGGGATGCGCTCGAGGACTTGCTTTCTCTAGAGGACGCGGCGCCCCCTGGGCCTCCGCTAGCGAAAGCGCCGAGGCCATCCAGGACCAAGGTGGCGTCTCGCGGCGGGGGTGAGGATGAGTTCGGTTTCGGCGGCGACGAGGTGTCAGCCAGAAGGTCCAGGCCAAAAAAAATCACGCTCGTGGATAAATATCAAGCTGCCTGCGGCAAGTCCCGCCACCTGTGGCAAGGATGAACAACGTGATAACGATCACGACGACGATGATAATGACGATGCTGCCGACGATAACGATGACGATCACGATGATGCAAATGATCAAATGATCATGATGCTGATGACGATGATGACGATGACGAGGGGGCGAACCCTTACCCTTAGAATATTTACAGATACCATGCCTATCAGACGCCTCAACGTGCGGGGAGGCACGGTGGCGGATTCGGCCAAGACGAGGGGATGCAAGTGCACCATATGTGGGAAGGCCGACAATTCGCCAGACCCTGTCACGCCGGAGCACAGCAGGTTGTGGGCTTCTTACAAGGTCTCATGGGTCTTGAAGGGTCGGCGGCGGCGGCGGCTGGGGCGGGGCTCAGAGGGGCCCCAAGGCGGCTCATAGACTCATAGAGGGCTGAAGAGGGCCCCGAGAGAGCCCCAAGAGACGGGACCTCACTTCAACCACGCAGCCAGGGACAGTGAATGACCGTTCGATCCCCTCGCTCTGATTGGTGTCGTCGGGTTTTCCGCGTGGGCCATCTCGGAGCCCCCCCTGGGCGGTCGAGTTCCTGCGAGACGGTCTGGGAAGGGAAGGCCCCTAGGGGGCCCAAGACGGTTCGAAGAGCTTCGCGCTGTTGCGCGCGCTGCTGCCGCTGCTGCTTCGCTCGCAAGGTCGTCAAGGCAAAGAGCGGGGATGTCTTTGCCCTTGAGTATACCACCGACGGGCCGCACTGCTGGTACTGCCTTCGCGTCTACGACTCCCGCTACAAGACCGAGTACCCGAAAGTGGCCAACTTCGTGACTAAGTACGTCGAGGTGCACGCGATCCACGAGCAGTTCACGAAGTACTCGGCGTGGCTCGTCCAGAAGATTCTCGACTGGGTCGAGGAGGGCAACGACAGGGAGCTCATGTGCCAGCTGACTTGGCCGCAGGCGACGCAGCTGGATCAGCTCACGATCTTCGAGACGGTCTGGAACCTCCCGCCGCAGAGATGCGTCGAATTGAAGGATTACTCTCACGGTGACCCCGCCACGAACGGCCGCGGCGACAAGAAGATAAAGGGCCCCGGCGGAGTTGACTTGGTAGAACTGAATGAGCCGAGGATCTGGACGAAGGAGCGGAAGATCATCTCGCAGGCGCGCAGGACAGTCACTGTCGTTGACCAGTCCGACCCCTTGGCAGCCGATCACGCGGACCACCAGCTCAAGGCCCTGGGGAAGCAGATGATGAATGGCAACTTCGACCTCGCAGCCTCCTCCGCATGCGGCAGCAGCTGTAGTGGCCAACCAGCGCGCGGAGGCCCGAGCCCAGGGAAGGCGCCCGAGGTCCCTGGCGATAGCTTTGGCCAACAGGGCGCTGGCGTCGTAGACGCTGCTGAAGCAGGCGGCGCGAAGGTGGAGGGCGACGCCGAGGTCAAGCGCAGGAGGCGGGTGGGGGCGCCTACTGAGGCCGCCGCGAAAGGTGGCGAGAGCGGCGGAGCTCCCGCGCCCCCCAAGCGCCGGCAGGGCAAGGCCAAGGCCAATGCCACCGAGCTTGCTGCTGTTGGAGATGGCGTTGGCGCCGGAGGCCAAGCGAAGAAGAAGAGGGGCCGCAAACCCAACGAGGGCGACAAGATGCTGACGCAGGGGTTGAAAGAGCTGAAGGAGGCAAAGTTGAACGCCAAGAAGTTCTACGGGGCCGAGTGGAAGAACACGAAGAGGAACTGGGACAACTACCTGGCCTCCCTCAGCGAGCAGATCGAGCACGAGGAGGACGAAGGAGCTCTCGAGAGGCTGGAGTTAGTTCAGAGGTCGGCATCTTGCGCGCGGAAGGTCCTCCATGCGATCTCCTTGAAGGGTTTGGAGTCGAAGGAGTTTGCTGAGATCTATGCCGAGCAGGTCGAGTGGCTCCAGCAGTTCCGTGGGGCCACGAATCCTTTTCCGAAAATTTTGCAGCAGCAGGCCACCCGCGCGGCGGGCGCGCATGCATGGCCCCCGCCTCGCTTCTGGCCGCTCCTGAGCGACAGCGAACTCTCCTTCTTGGACCAAGTTGACGACTTCCAGGTGGAGCTCTTCGGCGAGAAGATCCTGGCCATTGTGCACGAGAATACGCCCGACGACATGAAGGCCATGTTAGGGGAGCTGGTCGCCGCGTTCGCCCCTTACGCCGACCAGTTCCAGAGCCGCAAGCTCCCCGCGGAGGTGGAGACGTTGCAGGTGATCGTGCGCGCCCCGGACTACCCGCCCGAGCTGTCCCCGGAGGAGCGCGCCAAGAAGCTGGGAGAGTGCCTCGCTAACTTCAGCACGTTCCACGCCGGGTCCGCGCTGACTGCGGCCTCCAAGGACGAGGTAACTCCAAAGGGTTCGATGGGGATCTAGATTTTGGAGTTCACGTTTCCGTCCCTCTCCTCCTTCTTCCGCCTCTTCGCCCCCTCTCCATGCGGGAGAGGGGGAGGGGGGATGGGGGGGCGTTTCGAAATGGGGGGCCCTCGGCCCATGGGCCCAATGGAGGTGGAGAAGGGAGGGGGAGGAGGAAGAGGAGGAAGGAGGGGCGACGGGGGGGAAGGAAGAGGGGGGAAGCGAGGAGAGGGGGAGGAGGAAGGGGGACGAGCGGGAGAGCTTTCAGTCACCCTGAGGGCCGCGACATCGTCAAGGCGGCTCGCGACCGCCTGAGAGACCTCGAGTCCGCGGTCAAGCAGCATAAGGATCTCACGACGAAGTGGCAGGTGACCATGGAGCTCTCCCCGGGCGCCCTCGGGGAGATTGGCGGTCTGATCAAGGCCATGGGGTCCGAGGCCGCCGAGAAAGTCCTCACCGAGGAGGCCCTGACCGAACTCAAGAAGAAGATCACCGGCGCCGTCGTCGAGGCGATCGGCCACGACCCCGACAAGGAGATCGACCAGCCCAAGTACGAGAATCTGTCCGCTTTTGCGAAGGCCATGGAGGAGGCCGTCGACGTCGACTGGGCGCGGCCGTCGGTTCGCTTCGCCGAGGCGGGGTCTCTCCTGTCGGGCGCCTTGCACACTGCGACTCTCTACGACGCGTGCAAGAGCGCGCATGAGATCCACAAGGACACGGCCGTGAAGCTTGCATCGACTCTCGGCGACACCGCCGGCCTGCTCTTCGACTTGGTGGAGGGCTGCCTCGGCGAGGCGCCTCGCCTTGGTCTCTGCGCTTGGTTCGAGAAGGCTGCCAAGTCAGAGGTCGGCTGCAAGTGCATGACGGAGGCACTCGCGTCGGTGGCCCCGGCGTTGGACTCGCGCAAGGCCGTCTGTCGCGATTTCTTCGGCGGCACCACCGAGGTCGTGCTGAAGCCCGATAGCGACCTCTCGAACTACGCGACGTTCAAGATCGAGGGAGACCTTCCGAAGACGCTCGGGGTGTTGAATCAGATAGCAGACAGGAAGCTCGTGTCCTTGGAGCTCAGGTTCATCGAGAAGTTTGGCGACCTCGTGAGCGCCTGCACGAAGGCTTACGACGCGCGCCGGAAGCTGAATACGCGCCAGGAGCGCAGGATGTCCGAGTCCAGCGTAAAAGAGATGACCACCGTGACCATGCGCCTGAAGGAGCTCGACGCTTTCATGGAGTCCGTCGCCAAGAAGGGCCTGACGTTGTTCCCCGCACCCGTTCCCCAAGATGGAATGGAGGCGTTCGTCAAGCGGCCGATGTCGATTGGCGCAGTTCTCAACATGGGCCCATTCGTCGCCACCGTTGCAGGCTTTAAGGAGTTCTTGGCTGATGCTACGCAGGCTTGGTTGAAGGACTGCCTGGATATGTCTAACCACGTGAAGAGCTACGTCTTCGCGATGACCGATCAGCAGAAGGACTCGATTCTCAGCGCCGACCTCCAGGGAACGCTCGACTCCCTCGTGCAGCCGTCCCAGATCCAGCGCTGCGCCAAGGCGGCCTCTCTGTTGTCGGTGTGGCGCAATTGGTTGAAGAACCTCGGCGTGTTGACTCCTGGGGACTTCAGGGACGTGGGGCTCACGATCGATTCGTTGTCGCAGTGCTCTCAGTTCGGGGCCGCCGCGCGCAAGATCTATATCGAGCTGCCTAGCGTCCCCAACAGGGTGATGCGCAAGAGGGCGGCCGAGGCCTTCAAGAAGGAGAATAAAGTCGCGGTCGGCTCAGACCTCTCGAGGCGCTTGCAGGCGCTCATTGAGGGCGAGCCGGCGGCTGCCCAGCAGCCGCCCGAGGCCGCGACGGAGCCCGCCACGGCTGCCTAGCTCAGTGCGGGGGAGGAGGAGGACAAGGAGTAGGGAGGAGGAGTAGGGGTGATGAAGGGGGGGAGGCGAGGGGAAAGGGGGGGATGAGGAGGGCGAGGAGGATGCGGATGATGATGACGAGGAGTAGGAGTGAGGATGGAGTAGGGGGGAAGGATGACGAGGACGATGAGGATGACGATGACTAGGATGATGAGGATGACGAGGAGTAGGAGTCAGGATGAGGATGAGGATGACGAGGAGGATGATGATGAGGATGAAGTAGGAGTAGGGTGAGGATGAGGAGGACGGAGAGGGGAAAAGGGGATGGGCTAGGGTTGCTGGCCAGCTCGCGCGCCCTGGCGCGCTCGGCGCTAGGGCTGCTGGCCAGGCCGATGCAAATGGGGCTGCGTCGGAAAAGGCCGAGGTTCGAGGATCGAGGTTCGAGGATCGAGGAGGTTCGAGGATCGAGGTTTCCAGGATCCGAGCCTCCAGGGTTGATTTTTTCGGGCGCGTTTCTGAGCCTTCCTGGTCTTCAGGGCCGCCTTCTGGGCCTCCAGGGGCGCCCCGGGGAACGTCGGGGGGTCGTCGTCGTCGGTCGTCGGTCGTCGGTCGTCGTCGTCGTCGAGGTTCGAGGATCGAAGCTTTTGAGGATCCGAATTGGCGGATCGGATTTTCGGTCCCGTTTCTAAGCTTTCCTAGGCTTCCAGGGGCGCCTCCTGGGCCTCCTGGGGGGCCCGAGGAGGGGTCGGGGGGTCGTCGTCGTCGTCGTCGTCGTCGGTCGTCGGTCGACGTCGTCGTCGTCGAGGATCGAGGTTCGAGGATCGAGGGTCGAGGTTTTTTGAGGACCCGAATTGGATGATCGGGTTTTCGGGCGCGTTTCTGAGCTTTGCTGGGCCTCCGGAGGCGCATCCTGGGCCTCCGGGGGCGCCCCGGGAGATGTCATGGGGATCGTCGTCATCAGGCGGCGAGTTTGGGCATTGCCAAGTGTGGTTTCACGATGTATATCATTACTTGTTCGGTGATCTATATAATACATTATGTTCTATTATTATGTATACGATCGTGTTATTTGTATATATTATACCTATACTGTGCGTAAAGTATATTATATTGTATATATGTATATATTGTTGTATATGTATTATTATATGTTTATGTATTATATTATTATATTAATCTTTGTTATGATATTATTATTCATGTATTCGGACGTGTTTTTCATGTTTCTTTGCATTTCTTGATCGCTCTTGAAATTCAAGCATTGCAACAGGTCCATCCGGGACTGTCAAGGAATGGAGAACCTGCACGCCCTACTCAAGCCCGAGGCGATCGACACTGAGCTCACGGGCTCCCTAGTTGGAGTCGACGGGCAGCCACTCAACCCCCACGCGCTCAGAGTGCTGCTGGTAGTGATGATGGTGCAGTTACGCGAGTCCCGTGCCACACTTTGGCCCTTCCCGAACCCAGAGGCCACTGGCGACATCTTCGAGGCCATGATGGGTCCTTGCCTCCCTTGGCAGGAAGCGCACAAAGGGTTCCGCGCACAGTATGCAGAGACGTGGGGGTACCGGTCGGCAGACCTCGAAGCTCTCCGCACCAAGCTCGCCGAGGTCATCCACCATACAAGCACCTTGGCCACGTTTGCCCACCACCATGAGGTTGCAGGCAAGTACGGCTGTCCGAAAACGTGGGCTGGGATACAGGCGCACAATTTCACCCTGGAGGCCCCCCTACGCGTGCTGGAGGCCATTGTACGGCCCGCTGACGTCAAACAGCTGCACGTCGGAGAATGCTCCATCTGCCTGCTGCACACTGCCCTGGCGGGACCAGAGGTAGGGCTGGGATGCCCGCAGACCATGGACGACCTCCAAGACATAGGTGGCGGGGGGGCATCTCCAACCACCGACTCGACGAAGACACCCCTGCCTCCCCGGCCCCAGGTGCATCCCTGGCCCCCCCCCCGTCGTGCGCGATGAGCGCTTCAGCAGGCGGCAGAAGGACGCCACCTATAACTGCGACGGGTGCTTCTGCGTGGGGCTTCACGGCGCAGCAGGTTCCTGGGAAGACGACGTCACCCGGGAATCACTCGCGCAGAACCGCGCGCAGGCGTATACGGATGGAAAGAACTGCAGATGGCTCTGCGAGCGCTGCTGGGTCGTCTCACTGGAGAAGAAAGGCGCCCCCCTCCCCGAACCTGACCCCTCCGAGCGCACCGGCAAGAAGTCCATGCATCGGCTACTACAAGAGCATAAACGCAGGTTAGACGACAACCGGGCGCAGAAGAGGGCTAGGACCCCTCCCTGTCCAGGTTACCGCTGGGGTACGGGGAGCCATCGGACAAGGCAGCCCTGACCTCCCTCAAGGGGCTCACCCTTCGTGCGCCGCGCCACTTCCGCCCAGCCAGTGCAGGCACCACGCTACCGCCACAAAGGCTCTCGGACGGCAGATTCGGCACTGAGGCGCACCACGCCAACTGCTACTCGGCTACGTGCGACTTCTGTCCCCTTCCCCCCACTGCTCGATCGAATGGCCGGCGGGCGCGCCCGCCCCGGGGTGCTTCATATGGCGCCCAGAGGAAGGTGCCGACTGCAATGAACAGGCAGGTCTCCCAGCATGGGAGGCAATGCCGTCGCTGTGGATCAAAAGGCAGTGGAATGCCAGTTGGGCTTGCAGGAGGTGCCTGGTGCACATCTGGGACCTTGCCCCCAGTGTCCTCGACAGCGTGCTGGGCCTATGCTCGAACGAAGTTTACCCCGCCACCCCCACCAAGAGGCCCGCCAGCAGCGAGGGCTCGGAGGACTGGGACATCTACGACATGTCAGCTCACCTCTCCCCAATCAGCCCAGCGCCGGCCACTGGTTCCCACCCGCCGACGGCAACACCCGACAGCCTTCCTGGACACGCCTCACGCCCAGTGGGAGACCCCGACGACGGAGCTACCCACAGGTACGCTCTACCGCCTCTCCCACCGCCCAATGCACTCCAGCTCCCCACATACTCCACCCTCCGGCTTGGTGGAGAGCAGTCGTGCGGCCCCGTCCGCAAGCTGGTCAAGTTTCTGATTGAGTGGAACCACGCGGTTCACACCCTCTGGGCGGCTTTCACGCAGCGTTTGGGTAGGGAAGTAGTGGGCGACGTCACCGATGAGTCGGGATGGTCACACGGACACCCGGTGCGCTTCCTGGAATCCATCTACGGGGACGAGATCCCCAAGCATGGTCACCCCCCCCTCATCCCCAGGGACGGACAGAGGGCCGCTGCGGCCAATGTCATCGCGCAACTGGTGGGGGGGAACCAGAAGTACCAGTAGGCTTGGTGGTCCTTCGCCAACGAAGTCCACAACCAAAGGGGTCAGCGCCCCCAGCGCCAGCCGTTGGATACGCTGAACCGCTTCCTGTCCCAAGTGGAGGACGACCTCGCAGTAGGAACGCTAGAGGTCCTCGCCAGCGAGCGCAATGTCGGGAAGACCAGCAGCGAGGAAGGTGAGGGATCCCTTGCTGCCGTCTGGCACAGCGAACCCCTAACAGCTGCACCTGGCTGCACCCCTGACGACGCCCCCCTCCAGCAATCCTCTGCAGTGACGCAGGCGGACGGAGAAACAGGGGAAGTGCCATCCCCGGACAGGTATGGACGCGGCAGCGGCGAATACGAATTCGACTATGACGAGGACAACCCACAGACAGGACCGTCTCCATGGTTGCCAGTCCCACGCAACAGGCAGATGAGACCGACGTCCCCGACCCTAGTGACAATGATGCTCCCCACGGTCGGACAGTGCTGTGGACACAGCCCCCACCAAAGGACGAGTCTGCAACCTGGACGCCGTTCGCTACTGCCCGCTCCCGGTCGATCATGGAAGGAATCGGTGACGGCAGAGATCTAAGAGGTGCGGGTAGCAAGTCAGAGCGCCGTCAGCACTCCATTCCTGAGGGCGCCACACTTGAGCGCGATGCCCGTCCGCCACTCAGCTCACCTAGGCAGAACCGCAGCCCGGACCCACGGCCCAGCCCACGGGCAATCCCCCTCCCACCCGCGCGCTGAGACGACCCCCTTGGTGGACTTCCCATGCGCATGAAGCCCATCTCCGAGTCTGACACTAAGGGTGACGAACCAGCCTCAGACAAGATCATCAGGCTTCAGAAGACACTGGGAGGCGCATTCAACGGGGCATGGGCCGCATGGGTTTGTAAGGCAGGCAGCAAGCACGGACGCCCGTGGGTCAACTTCAAATCCGACCCCAAGAAGAACACGGCACAGCTATGCGAGGAATTTCTTCGAGCATGGGAAGAATCAGGCTACGACGCCTACAAGATGGAAGTTGATCACCAGCTCCGTGTGGAGTGGCCGACAGTCATGGAGAAGCATCGCAAACTGTTACAGCACGACGCAAGGACGCGTGCCCCCAAGGGACGCGACAGCGACGGCCGCCCGTTTCCATGGGCCAACAGTAGCAATGCCGCGCCAATTCCCCCGTCAGCACCCGACAGGGCCAGTAGCCCCACGCGCGCATCCTCCCCAGGCGAGCCCAGTGGAGATGGCCAGCGGCACCCGTGGAGCAAGCCTAGAGTAGCCACGGCTGCCCCGCCGGAGTATACTGACTACAGGGTTGCCGCGCAGACGGGCGCATCCAGCTCAGCCGCCTCGCGGCACCCGCGACCGCCCTGGGAGGGGCCGGGCCGCCGGGAAAGCTCATGGAGCGGCGCGGACTGGGGTGCCAGGGAGAAAAGGGCCGCCCCGAGAGGCGACGCACGTTATGCCGACAAGCGACAGCAAGGGCGGGACTTCGACCGCAGGCGACGCTGATGACCGGCCATGGGGCGAGGCCGTTGCTCCAGACCCAGGAAAAGCTGGCCCCGTCATACACACGCGGCCGCGGGTCCTGGGACGGCGCTGACAGGAACCCCCCGGGGCTCACTGGCCGCGAGCTGCCCCGATGCAAGGGGGGCTCTTTTCACCGAAGTGACAGGCAGCAGCCTTAATCGTTACCCTTGTCACCTCCTGGGAGTGAGGTGTACAACTCACCCTCTGGCTCCTCCCCCCTTTGATTCAAATGCCCAGCGGCTATCGGCTGCTTTCTCCTCTCCTTCTCTTCGCCCTCGACGACTCGGTGACTGGCCGTCGGCGGATGACGTTCACAAGGCCTGCCTCACGCAGGCAGGGGGCGCCATCTGGGGCGGGCCCTGGGGGCGGAGGAATCCCCCTTGACTGCGGCGGCTTTTGGCAGCCCCCCCCCTTGATGGGAATCGTTTCACCGCAGTGGAAGGCCCCGGCCGCGCTACCTCCTTGGAGCGAGGTGCACCCCCACATTGCGCCTAAAGGCTGGCCCCGTCATATACACGTGGCCGCGGGTCCTGGGATGGCGCTGGCAGGAACCCCCCGGGGCTCACTGGCCGCGAGCTGCCCCGGTACAAGGGGGGCTCTTTTCACCGAAGTGACCGGCAGCAGCCTTAATAGTTACCCTTGTCACCTCCTGGGAGTGAGGTGTGCAACTCACCCTCTGGCTCCTCCCCCCCCTTTTATTCAAATGTCCAGCGGCTATCGGCTGCTTTCTCCTCTCCCTCTCGGCGCCCTCGACGACTCGGTGACTGGCCGACGGCGGAAGACATTCACAAGGCCTGCCTCACGCAGGCAGAGGTCGCCAACGCGGGCTGGCCCTGGGGGCGGAGGAATCCCCCTGGACCGCAACGGTTACTGGCAGTCCCCCCCCTTATGGGAAATCGTTTCACCGCAGTGGAAGGCCCCGGCCGTGCCACCCCCTGGGAGAGAGGTGCACCCCCACACTGCGCCTAGACACCCACGGCCCCCCGTGGGCTCTTAGACCGCGCGGTCGGCTGGAATAACCCCACCCACGGTTTTTCGGCCGCCCCCCTATTTTATTTATTTTTTTATATTGTTATTTTATTTTTTTGATTTTTCTTATTTTTTTTGGTTTGTTTTTTTTTTTTTTATTTTTTTTTTCTTTTTTTTTTTTTTTTTTTTTTGTGTATGTTTTTTTTTTTTTTATTATTTATTTTTTATTTTTTCTATTATGTTTTTTTTTTTTTTTTTTTTTTTTTTTTTTTTAATTGTTAATTTTTTTTATTTTTTTTTTTCCTTTCTATTCATTTTATTTTTTTTTTTTATGTTTTTTTTATACGCGGGCCCGTGGAGGATTGGGGCGACTGGCTGAAGGCCCCCCCCCCCGTCGCCCTCCACACTTTGAAGCCCGTCGGCTTGCCCGCGTGACTTCCCCCCACGACGGCGCCGCGCGCCACGACCCCCCACTTCGCGCGTTGGGCCCTCCCTTGGAGGCGTCTGCATCCGACGCCCCCCCACGACATATTCAATGTTCCGCGGCTATCGGCTGCTTCCCCCTTGCTCCGTCGGCGCCATGGCTGGGAGGCCCACGCGCGGTGGATTTCTGGACCGTCATGGGTCTCTTCTGGGGGGCGATGCGTTCCTCTCATTGCGTGGTGCGGCAGTGCTCGTCTCGGGTGATGTGCGCCCGTCAGTGGCGTCGCCTCCTGGATCTGGCTTTCAGATCCTGCGGTGCTCACGGCGTCAGGTCCTCTCCTTCTGCTCGTCATTTCCCCGTTCGCCGATTGACCCGAAGTGGACCTGCGTCGGATTGCCGACGAGCGCAGGGTGCTATGTGAGTGAGTCTGCCTCTTTCCGCCCCCTTTTGTCCCCCCCGCACTGCTGTCTTGTGCAGGGATGCGCCTAACGGCTCCATTTCTGGTCGGCTGTTGTTAGGACAGTCGGTTGAATGTTCTGGCATGTTCTCTCTGTGTCCTGCTCTTCGTCACCCCTCGCCGCCTCCTGCTGCTTTTGTGCAAGTGCGTGCCCCAGCGGCTGCGCGGGCGCAGGCCCCGCGCGTGCTGCGGCTGGCAGCTTGCGGCAGTTTTGCTTGCAAGCTGGCGCCGTCAGGGCGACTCCTCGTTGGCTCTCGCTGTCATTCGCTCTCTGCATGTGCACTTGCATGCCGGTCTGCTTGGCGCGGCCCTCAGCCGTTGGGCTGTGGTCTTGCCGCTTGGCCTGCGTCTCCAGCAGCTTGGCAGCTTTAATTATCTGGCACTGTGCCCCAGTTTGCTCGATTACCACGCCCTCTAGACTTTTCCTTGCGGGCCGCAGGTCAAAAAAGTATCCCCGCCAGCCCGGCCTCCACCAGGCACTCGAATGAAGAACGCCGACCATCGGCAGCTGTTCTCCTCCTCCTCCTCCTTTCCCTTCTCTTCCTCCTTTCCTCCTCCTGGTGGCGTCTTGACAGTTTCTCGGGGCGTTTTTGAGGGTCCAAGACGATTTTTGAAGCCCTTTTCGGGGAACATCGTTCACAGAAGGGGGGGCCCTCAATTAGCGTTGCCCTCCATCAATCAGCCCAATCAGAGCGCGGCGCGGTTCGTAGCGAAACGCCCCTTGCTTCGGCGCCTTCGAGCCATTGACGTTCACATAGACTTTCTTCATGTTGGAGCCATCCGTGGCGTGTTGTGATGATGTCTGCGACTTCAGCTGTTTTGTTATGTCTCCTGCGTGTGATCCATGCCTGCCTCCTCAACGATTCTTCATCGCGCGTCTGTCGTATCCGTTGCGGCGCCGCGTCGCTTCTGCTGTCGCAGGTTGCCGATCGCAACCATTTCGGCATCAGCTCGTTGCGTTGCTGCCCGCAGCGTCTGGACAATTTTCCTGGACATCGCATTTCGTTTTCTGAGAGCGCCTCCGAGGGCTCTCTTGCTTATTCGCTTCGGTTGTTCGTCTTTGGGCGCGCGCTGAAGCTATGGCGACGTCTCTGAAAAGGACTGGGGGCGCGAAATATTGCGGAACGCTCGTTGCAAAGGAAGAGCCGACGAATTGGTCGGTGCCATCGTTGCTGTTGCGATTCGTAGACGAGCAGGTCTGACGCTGTGTTCGTGGTTGCTGGGAAAACCTTAGAGCAATTTCGCTTTTGTGGGGTGTGGCGAGTTTACGAGTTTACTGTTCGTGGCTCCAACGTGAGGAAAAGTTCTGGCGTTCAAAAATTTGGCGTTCAGTGTTCGCATGAAATATCATTGAAGTTCGCGGTTCCAGACTTGAAGCTAGCTGGGCGGACGTGGCCTTTCAAGTATTCGTACGCCATCCAGGATTGGCCTAGCATGAACCAGCTGGACGCGGGCGCCTTCGTCGATATCCTTGGAAAATTGGAAGCGAAGCCAGTGTTGGATGCTAATTCGTCCATTCCCAAGACGATTCCCAAGTTGACGAATGGGGAACACGTTCAAGAAGTTGAAATCCTTGGCGCATCGCAGAGCGAAGCGCTGCGAGCAGGGGACACGGTTGCGCTGTCGGGCGTCAGGGTTCGAGAGTGGAATGGACGGCGATCTTTGCAGAGTACTTATTTAACGCTCCTCGAGCGCAACCCTCTGGGGCAATCCGTCGAAACCAATGGGGGGCCAAAGCGCAAGGCTATCCGTCTGTCCTCGACAACGCGGTTGACCGCATCCCAGGCGAAGCTCGAAAGTGAAAAGCTTGCCGCCTCCGCGGGAGAGACACAGGGCCCAGGCCCGCTCTCGTTTGCTGTGGTCGGCAGGGTTGCAGCGCTGACGTCGGACTTCTCCGAAGACGACGTTCCGATTCTCCAGGGGGGCGATGCTGAGATCATGTGCTACAAAACATCCACTGCGGACGCCACCGGTAGTCTGCCTCTGAGGATACGGGATAGGCCGTGCCATGACATCTTTGGCGTGACTGCGAGCAAGTTGCGCGAGTTATGTGAAATCGGCGTTGACGACGAAACCAAACGTGAAGAATTCCTGCAGGACCTCAACGGCTCTTTCTCTAACGATTTCGCGTGTTTCTGTCAAACCGACGCGCGGCGTCATGGCCGTGGCAATCTGAGAGCTTCCGTGAGCGTGAACGTGAACGAGATTGAGGTACATTTTCAGTGATGTTCCGGCCTAGTGCAGTTCGCTGCATTATGCAGCATGTTGCAGACAATTTCTGAACGCCCATCTCGCATGCGGAGAGCGCCTTCGAGGACTCTGATTTCATCGCGCAGTTCTTCTGACATTCGAGTCGTTGTAGGATCATGGCGACGCGTGGGAGACATGCCAGGTCGCGACGGCCCGGGCTCGCATTAAGTTACGCCACATCCACTCATTCGTTGATGGTGAGCTCACGAGGCTTCGGAGCGCGCAGGAGAGACGATTTCGTGCCCAGGTTCTGGAAGAACCAGCAGTATTGCCCGATCATGTTGCAACGCGTCGGGGGACGAGGTTGATCATTTAGGTGGCGGGGTTTGCTGGCAATGCGCGTTCGGTGGGGAGCGTTCGCAAAGCTAGTTAGGTTCGAGCCATGCAAGAACGGTGTCACATTGAGAGTATACGGTTGTAGAAACTTGGAAAGGTACGAAGCGCAGCGAAACCGAATTTGGCGAGGGGCACTCGGATCTCGAATTTCTTAGGATGCGTTTAGGAACGGTCTGTATATCACGGTCTACATACAGAAACAGGTGTTGTGTGTTTGAAGAAAAACCACTAAGGCATGAATCAGCTGCTGTTGGCCGGGAGAGCGGGCGCGGGGAGCGCGCTTATCGACTGAGTTTGGGAAGGTGGTACATCAGACCATGCGTGCTACTTTCCGATTAGGCGGGGCGCGCTTGAAGGCCGAGTGAGCCGGGAGCGTTCGCGAAGTCGTTCGAAGGGGGCCGAGACTCCTGAGAAAATCACCGTATAATTCCGTAATGACTTTTGGCTCTGTACGTTTACGTCCGAGACGTCGTCCACATTTGGTCGACTAGCGTGGGTGAGTGGTGAGAGCGCCTTTGAGGACTCCCCTATTTATTTGCTTAGCTTGTTCGTCTTTGGGCGCGCGCTGCAGGCGAGGCGACGTCTTGGAAAAGGACGGGGGGGGGGGGGGGGGGCGAAATTAACTGCGGAATTGGCTCGTTGCAAACGGCAGAGCCGAACGGAATTGGCCGGGCGCCATCGTTGCTGTGCGGTTCGTTAGAGGATAACAGTTTGACTCGGTGTTGCGTGGGTTACCCTTGGCTGTTCGTGTTGGGAAGCCTTAGAGCAATTTCGCTCTTGTGAGGTGTGGCGAGTTTACGATTTTACGGTTCGTGGATCCAACGTGATTAAAAGTTCTGGCGCTCACAAATTTGGCGTTCAGTGTTTGTATGAAGTATCATTGAAGTTTGCGGTTCCGGATTTGAAGCTAGCTGGGCGGACGTGGTTTTTCAAGTATGCGTATGCCCTCCCGAATTGGCCTGGCATGGGCCAGCTAGACGCGGGCGCCTTCGTCGAAGTTTCTTGGAACTTGGAAGCGAAGCCAGTGTTGGATGCTAATTCGACCATTCCCAAGACGATTCTCAAATTGACGAACGGGGAGCACGTTCAAGAAGTGGAAATCCTTGGCGCGTCGCAGAGTGAAGCGCTGCGAGCAGGGGGCACGGTTGCACTGTCGGGCGTCAGGGTTCGAGAGTGGAATGGACGGCGATCTTTGCAGAGTACTTTTTTAACGCTCCTCAAGCGCAATCCTCTGGGACACTCCGTCGAAGCACATGAGGGGCCAAAGCGCGAGGCCATCCGTCTGTCCCCGACAACGCGGTTCACCGTATCCCAGGCGAAGTTCGAAACGGTAAAGCTTGCCGCCTCCGCGGGGGAGACGCAGGGCCCAGGCCCGCTCTCGTTTACTGCGGTCGGCAGGGTTGCAGCGTTGATGTCGGACTTCTTCGGGGGCGACGTTCCGATTCTCCAGAAGGGCGATGCTGAGATCATGTGCTGCAAGACATCCATTGCAGACGCCGCCGGTAGTCTGCCTCTGAGGATACTGGATAGGCCGTGCCATGACATCTTCTGCGCGACTGCGAGCAAGTTGCGCGAGTTATGGGGGATGGGCGTTGATTACGAAGAGAAGCAGGAAGGAGTCTTGCAGGAACTCAGTAACGCTTTCTCTAACGAGATCGCGTGCTTCTATCAGACCGACGCGTGGCGTCATGGCCGTGACAATTTGGGAGCTTCCGTGAGCGTTAACGCGAACGAGGTTGAGGTGAATTTCCAGTAGTGGTCCGGCCTAGTACAGTTCCTTGCGTTATGCAGTATGTTGCAGACGATTCGCGAACGCCTATCTTGCACACCGAGAGCGCCTTCGAGGACTTTGATTTCATCGCATTATTATTATGGCATTCTGCTCGTTGTGGGGTCATGGCGACGCGTAGGAGATGATGCCAGGTCACGACGGCCCGGGCTCGCACTCATTACGCCACATCCATTCATTCGTTGATGGCGAGCTCACGAGGCTTCCGAGCGCGCAGGAGAGACGATTTGGCTGCCAGGTCCCTCAAAGAACCATCAGTCTTGCTCAATCATGTTGCAGCGCGTCGGGGGACGAGGTTGATCATTTATTAGGCGGGGTTTGCTGGCAATGCGCTTTAGATGGGGTGCGTTCGCGAAGCTGGTTAGGTTCGAGCCATCCCAAAACAGTGTCACATTGAGAGTATATGGTTGTAGAGATTTTCAACTACACGAAGCGCATAGAAACCGAGCTTGGCGAGGGGCACTCGGATCTCGAATTTCGTGGGATGCGTTCAGAAACGGTCTAAATAACACGGTCTACACACCGAAACAGGTGCAGCGTGTGCAAAGAAAAACCTTTAAGATATACGTCAGCTGCTCTGGGCTTGGAAAGCGGGTGCGGGGGGCGCGCTTGTAGACTGAGTTCAGGAAGGTGGTTCATCAGTTCATACGTGCTACTTTCCGATTAGGCGGGGCGCGCTTGAAGGCCGAGTGAGCTAGCAGCGTTCGTGAAATTGTTCGAAGGCGGCCGAGACTTCTGAGAGAAGTCGATCACTGTAGAATTCCGTAGCGACTTTTGGCTCTGTATGTATACGTCCGAGACGTCGTTCATCGTTGGTCGACGGGCGTGGGTGATTGGCGAGGGCGCCTTCGAGGACTCTCCACCTTCTATTATTCGGTACCCGAAATCGCTGTCTTGTTTTTCAATGCTGGGCCTGCAGATCGAGAGGTCGCTACCATTGCCAATTCGCGCTCTTCAGGCAGCGCATGCTCACACGCTGTGCCAGTTACTCGGCTGCGGTGGATTATCTGTGATGTCGCTTCGGGCAGTTTCCCGTATCCCCTTGCAGAGTCATTCTGCTAGTGCAAAATCATGTAAAACCCGTGCGCAGTGGCGTGCCTTCGAAAATATCTTACGCGTCCTTGGCTGTTGAAGCGCAAGTTATCTAACATCTGGTTAGACTAGCCGCGTGTGGGTCGCGTCGTGCGTTGCATCGTCTAACTTTTACATCAAAGTCGTCGACAGAGGTCTACTAGCCTTGTCGCGTCAGACAGGACGCAACACTTCTGCCATCGTCGGCGAAGGGCAAATCTTATCTGGATTGCATCACAGACGTGTATTCGTTTTGCATAGCTGGGCCGAAATCCCGCGGCCTATACTACTCTGTATGGAGTATGTTCGTGGAGGTACGGTGCTCGACTACGTCAACGCCTATGGCCCCTGCGCCGAATTTCGGGGACGTCACGTTGTGAGCCAGTTGGCGGATGCTGTTGCGCATCTGCATAGTGAGAAAACATGCCACAGAGACGTCAAGTGCGATAACATTATCGTCGGAAGCGTAACTCATGAAGGCTGTTGCATCCAGTTGTCTGACTTCGGCTTACCTCGATAGGTGCTTGCGTCAGACAGGTGTCGCTCGATTGTAGGGGCCCCGTTCTACATGGCACTTGAAATCCATAGCCTCAAACTTATGAAGCGCGCGGACCTTGCATCGGGTTACTCTTTCCCAGCAGATACGTGGAGCGTCGGAGTTGCGGGGGGAACCAATAGATTGGGACGCGATCGAGAAGGAGTTCGTGCCTTCGGGGCGGTGCGCGCTGCGCGCGTCAGTGATGTACAAGAACCAGTATGCTCTTGGGCAGTGGAGTCGCGACGACGGTCTCCGCGTGTGTAGCTTGTGCCTCGAAGGCAAGAATAGCGCGGGCACTCCGTGGCGTTGCATGGAGCGCGGTATCTGGAAGGGCCAGGATGCCTTCCGCGCGGCCCAGCACCATCGTCGAAGCTGACTTCGCGGCGCTGCGTGGACTGCCCCGAGAGACGGAAATGCCGCGCGTGCGACGTTTGAAAGTACGGAGAGGCGTTCGCGCAGTATCAGTGGGAATTGGCAGGGAACAGCCGGTGCAAAGGGGGGATGTGCGCAGAAGGCGACGAGCTGAAGCGGAAGCTGAAGTGTTCCCGATGCGGCCAGGAAAAGTTGGCAGACGAATTTGCCAAGACGGACAGAAGCGCCGAGGAGCGGAAGTGCAAGACGTGTCAGAATTTGTGGAGAGAGGAGGACAGGCAGCGCGCCGAGGAAGCAAGACGGGCGGCATGTTCGAGATGTGGGCAGTCGAAGAGTCAGGCCGCGTTTTCCGCTCACATGTTGTGCAACGCCTCCAAAGCGTCGATTGCATGTACCCAGTGCGTCGACGCTGCGGCTGCGCAACGGGGCACTGCGGCGAGGCAGGGCGCGAGGGCCTGCGTTGTGTGCGAGGTGGCGCAGCGGCGGGAATGCTTTTCGAAGTGGATGTGGGAGGGCGTGGCCGATCGAGACCGCAAGTGCAAGCGCTGCGTCGATGGCGCGAAACTGCAGCGCGGACGTGGGAAATGCATTGCTTGCACTGACGCTTTGGGGCGGAATTCAGCAGCTGGTTGGCCAATCGGGCGACGAAGAAGGCGAATGGGAAGCAGAGGTGCAACAAGTGCTTCGGTGATGAAGGGCGCAAAAGGAAAGCAGTCGCTGAGCGGAGCTGGATGTCGGTGATGAAGAAACCTAAGTCCACGTAGGTGTGTCATCCTGGTAGTCCAGATGGCTCAGGACGCCCGGGCAGGATGCGTGTGCGATTATTCCACGAGAAGGCAACCCATGGCGTCCCACCAAGTTCGCGAGTGTTGGAGCTCGGGGTGCCAGGGCATGGTGTGGGGCGGGGACCTGTACGGGTTCTTGCCGATCGCCGAAGGCATGCCCGTGGCCCTCACGGATCACCTCGACCGCAGCGAGGTCAATTTTTTCTCCGTGGACGCGTGGGGACCGTGCACTCATGGGAGAAATCGTCGTGTGGGGGGCCCCAAGAACAGAGCTGTCCTGGGGTGGGGATGCCGGGGCCAGGAGGGGGGTATCGGTAGGTTTCGAACGAGTTTTTATCGTGTGGGGGAGGCTTAAGAACTGAGCTCTCCTGGGGTGGGGGTGCCCGGGCCAGGAGGGGGGGCGTTGGTAGGTTTCGGGCGAGAAAATTGTCGCGCGGGGGGTCCTAAGAACTGAGCTCTCCTGGGGCGGGGGGGCCAGGGCCAGGAGGGGGGCGTTGGTAGGTTTCGGCCGAGAAATTGTCGCGTGGGGGGTCCCGAGAACTGAGCTCTCCTGGGGTGGGGGGGTCCCAAGAACTGAGTCGCCTGGGGGTGCCGGGGCCAGGAGGGGGGCGTAAGTTTCGGGCGAGAAGATTGTCGTGTGAGGGGTCCCATGTGAACTGAGCTCTCCGGGGGGGGGTGCCGGGCCAGGAGGGGGGGCGCCGGTAGGTTTTCGGGCGAGAAATTTGTCCTGTCTGGGGGGGGGCCCAAGAACTGAGCTCTCTGGGGTGGGGGTGCTGGGGCCAAAAAGGGGTGCGTTGGTAGGTTTCGGGGGAGGAGAGATTGTCGCGTGGGGGCCCCCAAGAACAGAGCTCTCCCGTTTGAGGATGCCGGGGCGAGGAGGAGGGTGGTTGGGGGAGTTGGTGGGCTTCGGGGTAGAATTTGTCGTGTGGGGAAGGATTGAGAACAGAGCTCTCCTGGGGTGGGCGGTGCCGGGGCCAGGAGGGGGGGCGTTGGTGGGTTTCGGCCGAGCAAATTGTCGCGCGGGGGGTCCTAAGAACTGAGCTCTCCTGGGGCGGGGGGGCCAGGGCCAGGAGGGGGGCGTTGGTAGGTTTCGGCCGAGAAATTGTCGCGTGGGGGGTCCCGAGAACTGAGCTCTCCTGGGGTGGGGGGGTCCCAAGAACTGAGTTCGCCTGGGGGTGCCGGGGCCAGGAGGGGGGCGTAAGTTTCGGGCGAGAGATTGTCGTGTGAGGGGTCCCATGAACTGAGCTCTCCTGGGGTGGGGGTGCCGGGGCCAGGAGGGGGGCGCCGGTAGGTTTCGGGCGAGAAATTGTCCTGTCTGGGGGGGGGCCCAAGAACTGAGCTCTCCTGGGGTGGGGGTGCTGGGGCCAAAAGGGGTGCGTTGGTAGGTTTCGGGGGAGAGAGATTGTCGCGTGGGGGCCCCCAAGAACAGAGCTCTCCCCGTTTGAGGATGCCGGGGCGAGGAGGAGGGTGGTTGGGGGGGCGTTGGTGGGCTTCGGGTAAGAATTTGTCGTGTGGGGAAGGATTGAGAACAGAGCTCTCCTGGGGTGGGGGTGCCGGGGCCAGGAGGGGGGCGCTGGTGGGTTTCGGCCGAGCAAATTGTCGTGTGGGGGGTCCCAAGAATTGAGCTATCCGGGGGCGGGGGGGCCGCGGCCAGGAGAGGTGCGTTGGTAGGCTTCGGGCGAGAAATTGTCGCGTGGGGGTTCCCAAGAACTGAACTCTCCTGGGGTGGGGGTGCCGGGGGCGTAAGTTGTTTTCGAGCGAGAAATTGTCGCGGTGGGGGTCCCGAGCACTGAGTTCACCTGGGGTGGGGGTGCTGGGGCCAGGAGGGGGGCGTTGGTAGGTTTCGGGCGAGAAATTGTCGTGCGGGGGCCCCCCAGAACTGAATTCTCCTGGGGTGGGGGGGGGTCCCAAGAATTGAGCTCTCCTGGGGTGGGGGTGCCGGGGCCAGGAGGGGGGCGTAAGTAAGTTTCGGGCGAGAGATTGTCGCGTGAGGGGTCCCATGAACTGAGCTCTCCTGGGGCGGGGGTGCCGGGGCCAGGAGGGGGGCGTTAGTAGGTTTCGGGCGAGAGATTGTCGTGCGAGGGGTCCCATGAACTGAGCTCTCCTGGGGTGGGGGTGCCGGGGCCAGGAGGGGAGCGTTGGATTCGGGCGAGAAATTGTCGCGTGAAGGGCCCCAGCAACGGAGCTCTCCTGGGGTGGGGGCGCCGGGGCCAGGAGGGGGGCGTTGGGGGGTTTCGGGCGAGAAATTGTCGCGTGGGGGATCCCAGGAACTGAGCTCTCCTGGGGTGGGGGTGTCATGCAGGGCCAGGATGGGGGCGTTGATCGGTTTCGGGCGAGAAATTGTCGCGTGGGGGGTCCCAAGAACTGAGCTCTCCTGGACTGGGGGTGCCGGGGCCAGGAGGGGGGCGTTAGTAGGTTTCGGGTGGGAAATTGTCGTGTGGGGGGGTCCCAAGAACTGAGCTCTCCTGGAGTGGGGGTGCTCGGGCCAGGAGGGGGGCGTTGGTAGGTTTCGGGCGAGACATTGTCGCGTGGGAGGTCCCGAGAACGGGGCTCTCCTGGGGTGGGGTGCCGGGGCCAGGAGGGGGTCGTTGGTAGATTTCGGGCGAGAAATTGTCGTGTGGGGGGTCTCAAAAACTGAGCTCTCCTGGGGTGGGGGTGCCGGGGCTAGGATGGGGGGCGTTGGTAGGTTTCGGGCGAGAAGCTGTCGTGTGGGGGGGTCCCAAGAACTGAGCTGTCCTGGGGTGGGCGTGCCGGGGCCAGGAGGGGGGCGTTGGTAGGTTTCGGGCGAGATTGGCGTGTGGGGGATCCCGAGAACTGAGCTCTCCTGGGGTGGGGGTGCTGGGGCCAGGAGGGGGGCGTTGGTAGGTTTCGGGCGAGAAATTGTCGAGTGGGGGATCCCAAGAACTGAGCTCTCCTGGGGTGGGGGCGCCGGGGCCAGGAGGGTGGCGTTGGTGGGTTTCGGGCGAGAAATTGTCGCGTGGGAGGCCCCGGGAACTGAGCACTCCTGGGCCCGGGGTGCCGGGTCCAGGAGGGGGGCGCTCGTAGGTTTCGGGGGATATTTTTCCCAACCATCCTGTGGTGTTGGGTCCTCGTTTTGAAGAGACAGCGCCCCGCGTCCCACCTCCTCCTCCTCCTCTCTCCTCCCCCTCCTCCCTCCTCCCATCATCATCCATCATCATCTCATCATCATCATCATCATCATCATCATCATCATCATCATCATCATCATCATCATCATCATCATCATCATCATCATCATCATCATCATCATCATCGTCGATCATCATCATCATCATCATCATCATCATCATCATCATCATCATCATCATCATCATCATCATCGTCGTCGTCGTCATCATCATCATCATCATCGTCATCGTCATTGTCATCGTCGTCATCGTCATCGTCATCACCCATTTCGGCACACCCCTCACACGTTTCGTGGCCCCATAGGGAGCTCCACCGAAGGCCCCATGGCTGCCGTCCGCATGCGTCCCGCACACCCATTTCGGCACACCCCTCACACGTTTCGTGGCCCCATAGGGAGCTCCACCGAAGGCCCCATGGCTGCCGTCCGCATGCGTCCCGCACACCCATTTCGGCACACCCCTCACACGTTTCGTGGCCCCATAGGGAGCTCCACCGAAGGCCCCATGGCTGCCGTCCGCATGCGTCCCGCACACCCATTTCGGCACACCCCTCACACGTTTCGTGGCCCCACAGGGAGCTCCACCGAAGGCCCCAGTGCTGCCGTCCGCATGCGTCCCGCACACCCATTTCGGCACACCCCTCACACGTTTCGTGGCCCCATAGGGAGCTCCACCGAAGGCCCCATGGCTGCCGTCCGCATGCGTCCCGCACACCCATTTCGGCACACCCCTCACACGTTTCGTGGCCCCACAGGGAGCTCCACCGAAGGCCCCAGTGCTGCCGTCCGCATGCGTCCCGCACACCCATTTCGGCACACCCCTCACACGTTTCGTGGCCCCATAGGGAGCTCCACCGAAGGCCCCATGGCTGCCGTCCGCATGCGTCCCGCACACCCATTTCGGCACACCCCTCACACGTTTCGTGGCCCCATAGGGAGCTCCACCGAAGGCCCCAGTGCTGCCGTCCGCATGCGTCCCGCACACCCATTTCGGCACACCCCTCACACGTTTCGTGGCCCCATAGGGAGCTTTGCGTCCCCACACCCATTTCGGCACACCCCTCACACGTTTCGTGGCCCCAAGGGAGCTCCACCGAAGGCCCCATGGCTGCCGTCCGCATGCGTCCCGCACACCCATTTCGGCACACCCCTCACACGTTTCGTGGCCCCACAGGGAGCTCCACCGAAGGCCCCAGTGCTGCCGTCCGCATGCGTCCCGCACACCCATTTCGGCACACCCCTCACACGTTTCGTGGCCCCATAGGGAGCTCCACCGAAGGCCCCATGGCTGCCGTCCGCATGCGTCCCGCACACCCATTTCGGCACACCCCTCACACGTTTCGTGGCCCCATAGGGAGCTCCACCGAAGGCCCCAGTGGCTGCCGTCCGCATGCGTCCCGCACACCCATTTCGGCACACCCCTCACACGTTTCGTGGCCCCATAGGGAGCTCCACCGAAGGCCCCAGGCTGCCGTCCGCATGCGTCCCGCACACCCATTTCGGCACACCCCTCACACGTTTCGTGGCCCCACAGGGAGCTCCACCGAAGGCCCCAGTGCTGCCGTCCGCATGCGTCCCGCACACCCATTTCGGCACACCCCTCACACGTTTCGTGGCCCCATAGGGAGCTCCACCGAAGGCCCCATGGCTGCCGTCCGCATGCGTCCCGCACACCCATTTCGGCACACCCCTCACACGTTTCGTGGCCCCATAGGGAGCTCCACCGAAGGCCCGAGGGCTGCCGCCCGCATGCGTCCCCTACACCATTTCACACCCCTCACACGTTTCGTGGCCCCATAGGGAGCTCCACCGAAGGCCCCATGGCTGCCGTCCGCATGCGTCCCGCACACCCATTTCGGCACACCCCTCATACGGCTCGTGGCCCCATAGGGAGCGCCACCGAAGAAGATATTCACAATTGCGGTATTCTCAACTGCATATGGTTGGGTCCTTCGCCAGGCTAATTTTTGTAGGGGGGGGGGGTCCCAAGAACTGAGCTCTCCTGGGGTGGGGGTGCCGGGGCCAGGAGGGGGGCGTTGGTTGGTTTCAGGCGAGAAATTGTTGTTTGTGGGGGTTTCCAAAACTGAGCTCTCCTGGGGTGGGGGTGCCGGGGCCAGGAGGGGGGCGTTGGTAATTATGTCTGGGGCGAGAAATTGTCGAATGGGAGGGTTTCAAAAACTGAGCTCTTCTGGGGTGGAGATGCCGGGGCCAGGAGGAGGGTGTTGGTAGGTTTCGGACGAGAAGTTGTCGCGTGGGGGGTGCCAAGAGCTCTCCTGGGGCGAGGGTGCCGGGGCCAGGAGGGGGGCGTTGGGAGGTTTCGGGCGAGAAATTGTCGTGTGGAGGGCCCCGAGAACTGAACTCTCTAGGGGTGCCGGGGCCAGGAGGGGCGCTGGTAGGTTTCGGGTGAGAAATTGTCGCGTGGGGGGCCCCAAGAACTGAATTCACCTGGGGCGAGGGTGCCGGGTCCAGGAGGGCGGCGCTGGTAGGTTTCGGTCGAGACATTGTCGCGTGTGGTGTTTCAAGAACTGAGCTCTCCTGCACATGGGGCGGGGGTGCCAGGGCCAGGAGGAGGGCTTTGGTAGCTTTCGGGCGAGAGATGGTCGTGTGGGGGGGCCCACGAACTGAGCTCTCCTGGGGCGGGGGTGCCGGGGCCAGGGGGGGGGCGTTGGTAGGCTTCGGGATAGAAATTGCCGCGTGGGGTCCCAAGAACTGAGCTCTCCTGGGGTGGGGGTGCCGGGGCCAGGAGGGGGGCGTTGGGGGGTTTCGGGCGAGAAATTGTCGTGTGGGGGGTGCCAAGAACTGAGCTCTCCTGGGGTGGGGGTGCTGGGGCTCGTGTGGGGGCCCCAAGATCTGAGCTCTCCTGGGGTGGGAGTGCTGGGGCCAGGAGGGGAACGTTGGTTGGTTCCAGGCGAGAAATTGTCGTGTGGGGGGTTACAATAAGTGAGCTCTCCTGGGGTGGGCGTGCCGGGGCCAGGAGGGGGGCGTTGGTGGGTTTCGGGCGCGATATTTTCGCGTGGGGGGTCCCAAGAACTGAGCTCGCCTGGGGGAGAAATTGTGGTGTGGGGGGTCCCAAGGACTGAGCTCTCCTGGGTCGGGGGTGCCGGGCCCAAGAGGAGGGCGCTGGTAGGTTCCGGGCGAGGAATTATTGTGGGGGGGTCCCAAGCACTGGGCTCTCCTGGGTGGGTGTGCCGGGGCCAGGAGGGGGGCGTTGGCAGGTTTCGGGCGAGAAATTGTCGTGTGGGGGATCCCGAGAACTGAGCTCTCCTGGGGTGGGGGTGCTGGGGCCAGGAGGGGGGCGCTAACGAGCGGGTAACTGTCGCATGGGGGGTCTCAAGAACTGAGCTCTCCTGGGGTGGGGATGCCGGGGCCAGGAGGAGGGCGTCGGTAGGCTTCGGGCTAGAGATTGCCGCGTGGGGTGCCCCAAGAACTGAGCTCTCCTGGGGTGGGGGTGCTGGGGCCAGGAGAGGGGGCGTTATTAGGTCTCGGGCGAGAAATTGTCGTGTGGGGGTGCCAAGAATTGAGCTCTCCTGGGGTGGGCGTGCTCGGGCCAGGAGGGGGGCGTTGGTAGGTTCCGGGTGAGAAATTATCATGGGGTTCCCAAGAACTGAGCTCTCCTGGGGTGGGGGTGCCGGGGCCAGGAGGGGGGCGTTGGTAGGTTTCGGGTGAGAAATTGTCGCGTGGGGGGTGCCAAGAACTGAGCTCTCCTGGGGTGGGGGTGCCGGGGCCAGGAGGGGGGCATTGGTAGGTTTCGGGTGAGAGGTTGTCGCGTGCGGGGTCCCAAGAACTGAGCTCTCCTGGGGCGGCGGTGCCGGGGCCAGGAGGGGGGCGTTGGTAGATTTCGGGCGAAACAGTGTCGTGTGGGGTTCCCGAGAACTGAGCTCTCCTGGGGTGGGGGTGCCGGGGCCAGGAGGGGGGCGTTGGTAGGTTTCGGGCGCGGAATTGTCGCTTGGGGGGTCCCAAGAACTGAGCTCTCCTGGGGTGGGGGTGCCGGGGCTAGGATGGGGGGCGTCGGTAGGTTTGGGGCGAGGAATTTCCGTGTGGGGGATCCCAACAATTGAGCTTTCCTGGGGCTGGGGTGCCGGGGCCAGGACGGGGGCGTTTGTAAGTTTCGGGCCAGAGATTGTAGTGCGTGGGGGGCCCCATGAACTGAGCTCTCCTGGGGTGGGGGTGCTGCGGCCAGGAGGGGGGCGTTGGTATGCTTCGGGATTGAAATTGCCGCGTGGGGGGTCCCAAGAACAGAGCTCTCCCGGTTTGTGGATGCCGGGGCGAGGAGAGGGGTGGTTGGGGGGGCGTTGGTGGGCTTCGGGTTAGAATTTGTCGTGTGGGGGGGTCCCACAAACTGACCTCTCGCGGGGTGGAGGTGTCGCAGCGAGGAGGGGGACGTTGGTGGGCTGCGGGCCAGAATTTGTGTGTGTGGTGGGGGGGGGCAAAAACTGACCTGTCGTGTGGTGGGAGTGCCAGGGCGAGGAGGGAAGCGCTGGTGGGCTTCGGGCCAGAATTTGTCGTGTGGGGGGGTCTCAACAGCTGACCTCTGGTGGGGGAGGCATTGTCTGGTGGGGGCAGTCCCAACAGCAGAGGTCGTTGGGGTGGAGATGCCAGGGCGAGGAGATGAGTATTGGTCAGTGGTGGGCGAGAAATTGCGATGGGCAATGTTGGCCACTTTCCCTCACACGCCTCTGGGGTCGGCGGATTTCTGGGATGTGGGGCTTAAGTAGGATGGGGACAACATAAGCCCCGTGTCGGTTCTCCTGTGTAGTTGTGGGTGTTGGGATGTTTGGGGCAATTGCAAGGGTGAGAGACCTTCATCGTGGATTTCAGTGGGTTTCTTTGGTACCTATCAGGCGGTAGCCTCCAATTCACTGAGTTCGTTTGGGACCTCACAGGCATGAGCGGTTTCCTCTTAGCGTGTGTTGGGGACCTCTCAGGCGGGGGGGGTTCTTCCTCTTGGAGATTGTTGGGTCCTCTCAGAGGGGGTACCTCTTCCTCGTCTCGTTTGTTTGGGACGTCTCAGGCGGGGAGCGATGTCTTGTTCGCGTTTGTTTGAGGCCTATCAGGCGGTGGGCTTCTCTTCCTCCTAGCGTGGTTTGTGGACCTCTCAGGCCCGAGGCCTCTTCCTCGTAGCGTGTGTTGGGAATCTCTCAGGCGGGGAGTTCCTTCCTCTTAGCGTATTTGGGGGTGCCTCTCTGGCGGTGAGTGTCGTATTCTTGGCGTTTTGTTTTGGAAGGGCTCTCATGCCGAGGCCTCATCCTCTTAGCGTTGCTCGGGACCCCTCAGGCGTGAGCCTCATACTCCTAGAACCTCTCTTCTCTCAGGCGGGAGCGTCCGCCGTGAGAGTTGCTGATGTTTGCAATTTGTCCCCGTTGCGTCCACATCCTTCTCTTCTTCGTCTCCACCCTCCATACCCATTTTGGCTCACTTGCTGCCTCGACGCCTGCTCGCTGGGCAGCTGCCCGCCTCGCCCGCCGCAGGCCCGCGTCTCGCCATGGGGCTTCCGCTTCCCCTGCTCGCGGTCCTTGCGTTGGCCGCCTCGCGGTGCCGTGCGTTCAGCCAGTGCTCGGACGGGGGCGCCGAGCCTCAGGTGCACGACGTGGAGTCCGACGACGACGGCGCCTTTGCCCAGTTGCGCACTGTGCGCGCCTTTCCGGCTATGCCTATGCCGCCTGCTATGCCTATGCCGTTTGCTATGCCTATGCCGCCTTGGCCCGGCTCCGCACCGGGCGGTTCCTCGGCCTGCACGGCCGCGGTGGGGGGTGTATGCTTCAGCGGCGACATGTGCTGCGGCAACATTGGCCCAGGCGATGCCGTCACCTCTTCATGCAAGTGCTGCCCCAACGGGTGCCCAGGAAGCGACTCGACTGCCGACGCCACCACCACGTCTCCGCCGCTGGACCCTTTCTCGGCAGGCGCGGGTGAGTGCACCGCCCCTGGCGCGATCGACCCGCAGGACATGATCAATGGCGGCGCCGCCAAGCTGAAGAAGGCGGGGAAGTGTGGGGCGGATGGCTGCACCTGCTCGACCGGCTTGGTATCCATCGGCGGTTGCAGTTTTTGCCTGGCCATGCGCTGAGGCCCGCGGCGGCTTGTCCTCCAATCCAGTGTTCTGCGCAGTTGCCAGCAGATCTGGCAAATCTGTGGCCACGCGCCCAATGTCACGTTTCACGCGCATCGCTCGCGCTCGGGCAAGACAGTTCGTGTGCTAGCGCAGCGCGTTTTCAAGTGAGACGGACAATTTCCGACAATGAAGAGAGTCCCTTCTTCGTCTCCACTTCCCTCCTTGCGTTTATTCGTGAGAGGAGAAGACTGCGGTAGACCCGTCGGGGGCCAACCTTGTGAGCTCCCCCACCCCGCCCCACCCCCGTGGGGGTCTACCGCTTCATTCGGTTACGACCAAGCGATGCGATGATATGATGTAATGATTCCGATGGAGCCTGCAATGCGTGATATTCTGGTGACTTATTTGTGTGCCGATTGGGTTCATATTCAAGTTCAACTGGATTGTGTGAATATTGCGGTCTGTGCGATTTCTATTCATTCCGATTCGCCATTCTATTCAAATCGGATTGAAACCCACTGTAGTTAGGGCCTTCCAGATCTTATTGAACTAGTCTTGGAATCCCATCTGGATCGACCAGGAATCTTCTGGATATGGTGTAGCCCAACTACAACAGAGGAAACTCCAGATCTAGAGACTTCTAAGTTGATCTCATTTGCACCCAACTTGCATTCAAATTCGAATGGATCTGGTCCGAGGTCTAAACAACACCAATCGTATTCCAATTGATTCCTGTTTTATTTCAAAGTAGAACGGAGGAGATCGCAGATCCAGAGGATTTCAGTGGGATTCCGATCAAATTTCAGTTGGATCCCAATTACCATAAACCGTGTGGGGGATTCGGATGTTTTGTTTGGGATTCCAGATTCTCAGATACCAGCCAGCGCAGACCACAAAGAGTTAACAATATTGATATGAAGTCGATTCTACAGGCTTACGCCGCATCCACCGACCCCTTCTGTGAGTGTTGCGAGGCCAAGAGTTTCTGGCCAGCGGCGTCTTGTGTGAGGGTGCGGTGTCGCGCGCGGGTGGTGGCAGATACGTAGGGAGTCCAAATGTTTGCGTGATGCTGGTGGTCTGGGTCGTGTTTTGCGAGCGCCTTGCGTGGGTCGGAGTGTCCTTCTGGGAGGTCGGCTTTTCGACCCGCAACCAAGTGGAGGACCACCGGAAAACGAAAGGAGCAAGAGTAGTGTGCGGAAGCTGTGATCAACGAGACATAACCGCGAAAAATGTGGCAGATGAGTCGAAACGGGTGAAGAGGCTGTTGACGTTCGCAGCGCGCGCGAAACAGTTCGCGCGGCGACAGCACATTAGCGCCGAGCAAGATAGTGAGCATGTCGCGAGGAAGAGCAAGGCTGTATGCGCGGAGTGCATTGCAGTTGGCCTGACGGCTCACAATACGAAAGCGTCTGGGTTTTTTTCGGAGCCTCCTGGGGGCTTCTTGGGGCGTCTTGGCGGCCTCTTGGGGGTCTCTGGCGGCCTCTTGGGGCACTCTCGGGGCCCCCTGGGGCTCGTGGGGGCGGAAAGCTAGATTTTTGAATTTTTGGTTGCCCTCTTGGGCCCCTCTTGGAGCCGTCTTGGAGCCTTCTTGGGCCGTCTTAGGGGGCCTCTTGGGGCCATCGTGGGCCGTCGTGGGGCCGTATTGGGGGCCTCTTGGGCCGTCTTGGGGCGGTCTTCGGGGCCTCTTGGGCCGCCTTGGAGCGTCGGCAAGCCCACGAGGCGCACATGTGTGAAACAAATATACGTTTTACGAAGGAAATGAGCAAATTCTTGACGCTTCGCGTATCCCCACCAGCCCATCCAGAAACGATGTCCAGGCAAGTTGAAGAGATCAAGGAAGTGGGGAAGCAACGAGAGGGACAGTCGACCCGTGCAAAGGACGAGGCGGAAGAAGAGGCCAGATGGATAGATGAGGGGGTGGCGAGGAACCGAGCGAAGGAGGGATGAGGAGAATGATGCCGCTGGGTGGATGGTTGAATGCCGTTCGGGTGCCTCTTGGAAGCCTTTTGGAAGCCTCTTCGGGCGTCTTGGGGGTCTCTTGGCGGTCAATGGGGGCTCTTGGGCGTCTTGGGTGCTTCGGGGGGGCCTCTTGAGGCCGCTTGGGGTCCTCTTGGGGGGCTTTTGGGGGCCTGCTGGAGGCCTCTTGGGGCCTCTTGGGGGTCTCTTGGAGCTTCATGGCGGCCTCTTGGAGGCCTCTTAGAACCATCCTGGGAGCCTCTTGGAGCCTCTTCGGGGCTTCTTGGGGCCTCATGGCGGCCTCTTGGGGCCTCTTGGAAGCCTCTTGGGGCCTCCTGGGCGCCTCTTGGGGCCATTTTGGGGGAGATCGATCAAAGAAGGGGGGGTCCCTAATTAACCCTCGGGAGGTTCCACAATAGCTGCCTGGACCCCTCTTGGGGCGCTATTGGAGCGCTCTTGGGCGCTATTGGGGCCGTCTTGGGGCCCTTTTGGGCCCCTCTTGGGGCCTCCTTGGCCCCTTTTGGAGCCATGTTGAGGCCTCAGATGGCCATCGGAAGCGAAAAGGCGAGAAACCGAAAATCATTTGTTTTCCCTAGGTTATTGAAGGATTTGGGCTTTTGGGGGGGCCTCCTTGGGGAGATAACTGGCCTCTTGGAGATGTCTTGGAGCGTTCTGAGAGCATCTTGGAGCATCTTCGGAGCCATCTTGCGGCATCTTAGGCTATCTTGAGCCATCTTGGAAGTCATCTTGGACTATCCGAGGCGCTCATGGTGCCATCCTGGGCCATCTTGGACACCCTGACCGCTCGCGGCCGGGCCCGTCCAGGTCCAGGGGAGGGGGTTAGGGGGGGAAAACCCCTCCCCGAAGGGGAAGAAGGGAAGATGGAACAGGAAACTCCTTAAACCACCTACGCCCAGAGGGCTGGTGGGATTTTTGCGTCTACGGACCCTCTTCGGACGCATCTTGGAGGCCTCTTGGGGGCGTCTGGGGCCATATGGAGGCCATCTCGGGTGTCTTCGATCGCTGTTGGACCGTGTGGGACAGCTTTTGGAAGCCACTTGGAGCGCTCCTTGGAGCGCTCTTGGGGCCGTCTTCGGGGCTCTCTTGGGCCGTCTTCGGCGCCTCTTGAGCCGTCTTGGCGCCCTCTTGGGCTGTCTTGGGGCGGTCTTGGGGGCCTCTTGGGCCGTTTGGGAGCGTCGGAAAGCCCAATAGGCGAATTTGTGAAACTAACATACGTTTTACGAAGGGAGCGGGCTAATTGTTGCATCCAGAGGCCCTCTTGGGACGCATCTTGGATGCCTCTTGGGGCCTCTTGGGGGCATCTTGGGCCGTCTGGAGGCCATCTTCTGTGTTTTTGATCGCTCTTGGACCGTTTGGGACCACATTGCGTTCTCTTGGAGGCCAATTTGAGCGCTCCTGGAGGGCTCTTGGGGCCGTCTTCGGGGCCCTCTTGGGCCGTCTTGGACGCCTGTTGGGCCGTCTGGGGGCCCTCTTGGACTATTTTGGGGCCCTCTTGGAGGCTTCTTGGGCCGTCTTGGGGCGGTCTTGGGGGCCTCTTGGGCTGTCTGGGAGCATCGGGAAGCCCAGAAGGCGAATTTGTAAAAATTGTATGTTTTATGTAGGGAATGGGCAAACTTTTGCGTCTAGGGACCCTCTTGGGACGCATCTTGGAGGCCTCTTGGGGCCTCGTGGGGACCTCTTTGGGCCGTCTAGGAGTCCTCTTAGCCTGTCTTTGGGCCATCTTGGGCGTCTTGGAGCGCTCGTTTGGCGTCTCGGGGCCCTCGTGGGTCGTCTTGGAGGCCTCTTGGGGCCTTTTTGGACCGTCGCGTGGTCCCGTTTGTGCGCTTTTGGTTCGTTTTGGGACTTTCTGCTCCCCCATGACGCGTTCGGCGGTGGGTGCTCCGGGGCCGGGGGGGTGTCAAATCTCCGGTTTAGGGTCCCTGGGGGGGTTAAGGGGGGGGGAACTATCTCACACGCCTAGAGACCCACAAGGGGTCGGCGGATTGGAGTGGATTGCATCAGATTGGACTGGAGCAGATTGGACTGGACTCGGGTGGATTCGACCCCACTCTACTCTACTTGATTCGAGTCCGTCCGACTCTACTCTACCATCGCCCCCCACTCTCTTATGTTTTGCTCTGTTCTACTCTACACTACACTACTCTACTTACTTACTCTATCCTACACTACACTACACTGCACTGCGTATACACACGCACGCACGCGCATGCATTGGTGTATGCGTGCAGGTGTGCAGGCTGTTTCGGTCGTCGTGTTGGCAGTTTTCGTCTTACTGGGACACTGTGCGTACGTGCGCGCGCGCGCGGTGGCGTCCAGTTCTCGCGCGAGGTGCGAGGCTAACTGGCCTTGTGTTGGCTCCCAGAATCCCAAGTTTAAAATCGATATTTCTCACGCGGTTTCGAGGGTGACACGTGGCACCGGTTGCTTTTGTGAGGCTGAACGGCATTATGTTGGCTTTGGATTTTCAAAATTTCAATTGGTTATCATGTCACGGTTTCGGGGTGACACGTGTCGTCCGCTGTTTTTCTTGTGAAGTTGGATGGCCTTATGTTGGTTCCCAGAGTCCAATTGAACATTGTTTTTTCTCAGACGGCTTCGGGGGAGGCACGTGTCACTGGTTTTCTTTTGCGAGGCTGAATGGCCTTTTGCTGGCTTCCAGAACCCCAAACTTACATTTCTTTTTGTCTCACGCAGTTTCGGAGATGGCGCGGGACGGTCGTGGTTGTGCAGTTGAATGGCCTTATGTCGGCCCGTGGAATCCTAAATGTATGATTGATTTCCCCGCGCGGTTTGGGGGTTGGGTGGCGCGCGTCACCCGCTGTTGTTTTTTGTTGTGAAATTGAATTGCCTTATTCTGGTTCCCACAAGTCCAAATTTGCAATTCGTTTTTTCTCACACGGTTTCGGGGTTACACGTGTCGCCCATTGTTTTTGCGAGGTTGAATGGCTTTATGTTGGCTCCCAGACCTCTGGATATACACCTGGGTTTTCTCACTCTGTTTCGAGGGTGACACGTGCCACCTTTTGTTTTGCGGGGCTGGATGGCTTTCTATTGGCCTCCAAAGACGCACATTCACATGTGTTTTTCTCACGCGGTTTCGGGGGTGACACGTGGCACCCGTTGCTTTTGTGAGGCTGCATGGCCTTATGTTGGTTCCCAGAATCCCAAGTTTACAATTGTTTTTTGTTCACGCAGTTTCGGGGGGGACACGTGTCACGCCCTGTTTTTAGTGCGGTAGAATGGCCTTATGTTGGTTCCCATAATCTTAATTTTAACATTAGTTGTTGGTGTTGCTTACGCGGTTTCAGGGGCGACACGTGTCATCCGTTGCTTTTGTGAGGCTGAATGGCCTTATGTTGGTTCCCAGAATCCCAAGTTTACAATTGGTTTTCTCACGCAGTTTCGGCGGTGACACGTGCCATCCGTTGTTTTTGTGAGGCTGCATGGCGTTATGTTGGTTCCCAGAATCCAAAGTTTACATTTGGTTTTTCTCACGCGGTTTCGGGGGTGACACGTGTCACCCGTTGTTTCTTGTGCGGTAGAATGGTGGCCTTATGTTGGTCCCCATAATCCTAAATTTAAAATTGGCGTTTGGTTTTTCTCACGCGGTTTCGGGGGTGACACGTGTCACCCGTTGCTTTTGTGAGGTTGAATGGCTTTATGTTGGCTCCGAGAATCCCAAATTTACACATGGTTTTTCTCACGCGGTTTCGGGGGTGACACGTGTCACCCGCTGTTTATTGTCCGGTAGAATGGCTTTTTGGTGGCCCAGAACCCCAAGTTTACAAGCCGGTTTTCTCATGCGGGGGGTGATTCGTGTCGAACCCCACATTTACAAGTGTTTTTGTCTCGAGCAGTTTCGGAGATGGCGCGGGACGGTCGTTGTTGTTGCGCGGTTGAATGGCCTTATGTCGGCCCGTCGAATCCTAAGTGTATAATTTATTTCCACGCGCGGTTCGGGGGGTGGCACGCGTCACCCGTTGTTGTTTCTGTTTGTTGTGAAGTTGAATTGCCTTATTCTGGTTCCCACAAGTCCAAATTTGCAATTCGTTTTTTCTCGCACGGTTTCGGGGGTTACTCGTGTCGCCCATGGTTTTTGCGAGGTTGGATGGCTTTACGTTGGCTCCCAGATTTCCACATATACACCTGGGCGTCCTCACGTTGTTTCGAGGGAGACACGTGCCACCTTTTGTTTTGCCAGGCTGAATGGCTTTCTGTTGGCTCCCAAAGACGCACATTCACATGTGTTTTTCTCACGCGGTTTCGGGGGTGACACGTGGCACCCGTTGTTATTGTGACGCTGAATGGCCTTATGTTGGCTCCCACAATCCTGAATTTCAAAATGTTTTTTTCACGCGGTTTCGGGGGGGACACGCGTCACCTGTTGTTGTTTGTGAGGCCGAATGGCCTCATGTTGGCTCCCAGAATCTCTAATTTAGAATTGTTGTTTTCCCCTGTCGGTTTAGAGGGAGGCACTTGTCACCCGTTGTTTTTGTGAGGCTGACTGGCCTTATGTTGATTCCCAGATTGCCAAACTTACACCACATGTTTTTTCTCACGCGGTTTCGGGGGTGGCCTCGTGTCGCCAGGTGTTTCTGCGCGGTTGGATGGCGTTATTTTGGCTCCCTGAATCCAAAATTTACAAGTGTTATCATAGTGGCTCTTTCTTTGGAGACGAAAAGGGGCGCGCGCCGAAATCCATTCCAGACGAAATTGAGGTTTTTCTTAGAGTTTCAGTGTGCAGGCGCGCCCTGCCGCGCGGTGGTTCCCAGACGCACCTTAGAGCGTGCTGACGTATAATTCGAGGCATTCACATTGCACGTTGCGCATGCTATCGCGTGCGAATCACGCATGGCTTGAGCTACTTCGCAAACGCTTTCTGGCGAGGCCCTTCGAGGGCCCTCTCAGGGCCCGCCGGGCTCGCCGAGTGCCGCGAGCTTCCGGCAGCCATTGTCGACAGTTGGCAAGAGCAACGTCGCCGAAATGGTCGCCGAAAGAGCCGTCGAAAGGGCCGCCGCGATTGCCGCCGAAGGAGCCGCCGAAAGAGCCGTCGGAAGGGCCGCCAGAATTGCCGCCGAAATTGCCGCCGAAATCGCCGCCGAAATCGCCGCCGAAATTGCCGCCGAAATTGCCGCCGAAATTGCCGCCGAAATTGCCGCCGAAATTCCAGATGGTTCCGCCGAGAAAAGACCGAATTTGACCTTGGCTGTGACTCTATGCCTGTGTCTGCGGCGTCATCGCGCTTACTGGAACAGCGATTTCGCTTGCGACGGGGCAATGAAAATTTCGGCGGCTGAATTTCGGCGGCTGAATTCCGGCGGCTATTTGAGCGGAGTTCGCAATTTTTTCGGCGGCAGTTTCGGCGGCAATTCCGGCGGCAAGTTCGGCGGCAAGTTCGGCGGCAATTTCGGCGGCGATTTCGGCGGCGATTTCGGCGGCAATTTCGGCGGCAATTTCGGCGGCGATTTCGGCGACGATTTCGGCGGCCCTTTCGGCGGCCCTCCTGGCGGCCCTTTGAAGGACCATTTCGGCGGTTTTGCTTTTGACAGCTGTCGACGAATGCTGCTGGGAGCTCGCGGCGTTCAGCTTCGGTAGAGAGTCGATGTGCGGCGACGCAGACTGACCTGACCTCAGCCCGACGATGATTGTAACATCTGTTATCTTGTGGTTTTGGCGGTGATGATGGCGACGGCCGCGGTAATGCTCGGTTCAACATGGATGCTCGTCAGGGGGCATTACAGGCTGGCCTACGCGCCCAGCACTGCATGCTTTCAAACAAGAAAAAATTGTCGCGCAACTCCTTCGGAATTCGGCGGCTATTTGGGGGGCCGTGGTGGCTCCAAAGGGTTGTCCTCGGTGAGTGTTATTTGTAACGCGGCTTCGGGGGTGGCACGTGGCACCCGTTGTTTTTGTTGCGAAGTTGAATGGCCGAATGTTTGCTACCATAATCCAAAATTTACGTATGTTTTTTCTCACGCGGTTTCGGGGGTGCTACGTGTCGCCCGTTGTTTTTTTTGAAGTTGAATGGCCTTATGTTGTCTCCCAGAATCCCCAGGGTAACAATTGGTTTTTCTCAGACGGTTTTGCGGGCGACACGTGTCCTCTGTTGATTTTGTGAGTCTGAATGGCGTTCTGTTGGCTCCTAGAAGCCCACACTTCCAATTGGTTTCTCTCACGCTGTTTCGGGGGCGACACGTGTCACCCGTTTTCTATGTTTGCTCAATGGCCTTATGTTGGCTCCCAGCATCGCAGATTTACATTTTTTTCTTTTCTCGCGCGGCTTCGGGAGTTGACACGTGTCACCCGTTTTTCGTTGTGAGGTTGAATGGGTTGATGTTGGTCGGCTTCCAAAATCCCAAGTTCGCAGGGCGTGGCCGGCGTGGCCTGACGCCGAGAGGGGGTGCGCAGGATTCCGCCCTTGCACGCGGAGCGCCAGGGCGGTCGCGGGGACGTGCCCGGCGGTCCAGTTTGCCCCGCATTTCTTGTGTGTTTCTATTTGTGCACCACAGCGTTGGGAATAACTATTCCGGATCTCATAACAATGCGGGGGGGGTCTGCTTCTGGGGGGGGTCTTACGGGCTTCGTCAAACACATTTGTGGGGGGGTCTCGATTTTGGACCTTTTGTTGCCTGTCTTGGGGGGGGGTCCCAGACCGGCCGTCAAACTTTTTTTTGACCCCCCCCCACTATTATGAGATTTGGGGTATTTTTTAACTGTCCCCCCAGACTAATTTCTTCTACCGCTTTGAGGCATTACCCAACCTTCGAAACAAATGCAGCTCTCGCGCGCGGTTCGCCGCCCAGCACCCCTCCATTTCAATGTTCGCACGGGGCTCTGCGAGATTCGATGTTTCCTTCGTCGGCCGCAGCCGTCACAACATTACGATTGGGGCAAGAAATGGATCAAACAATTGCAGTACTTCCTAAGGAGGTGTAGGACGAGGAACGTGGAGATGACGGAGAGGGGCCTCAGGACGGCCGACGGCGCCGCCAAAACGCCCCAAGAGCGCCTCCAGAGGCCCCTCCAAAGGTCCCCGCATTTTTGCGCTCTTGCATGTTCCGCCTCCCCACGTTCCCGGACGGCGTCACAGGCCCTTCAGTGCGCTCTAAGACGGCCGAAGAGGCTCCCAAGAAAGACCAGAGGTCTCAGGAGGTTCCCCAGATACTTCAAGAGGGCCTCGAGAGCGCCCCAAGAGCGACCCAAGAGGGCCCGAAGGGCGCGACATTGCAAGGTCTCCTGCATGAGTGGCTCTAGGACGCCCCCGGAGGCCATCAAGAGGTTCCCAAGAAGCCCCGTGAGGCCCCCCGGAAGCCCCAATAAGCCCCCAAGGGGCCCCCAGGGAAGCCCCCCTGCGGGCCCCCAAGAGACCTCGGTAAATCGTATATTTCCCAAGGAGCTTTCGGGGAACATGATTCCTTGGGCTTCCGCCCACCGCCCCAACCATGTTTCCAATAGGCTTGCCGACAAGGCCAAAAAGGGCCCCTCGGTGAGCCCCCGAGGTCCCCCTCTTAAGAGAGCCGAACAAATCATGCTCCCGGAAAGCTTCCCGGGAATATGATTCTCGAGTTGCCGCCCTCTCCCCAAACCATGTTCCCTGAACGCTTGCCAGGATAAAATAACGAGAGTCCCAGGCAGCGCTACCTGCCGCCACGCTGGGAAACGCGTCAGGCCCCGAAGCCTCCGGAGACGCCCAAGGACACC
Source organism: Prorocentrum cordatum (assembly GCA_963575745.1). NCBI lineage: Eukaryota > Dinophyceae > Prorocentrales > Prorocentraceae > Prorocentrum > Prorocentrum cordatum. The sequence continues at coordinate 469,519 of CAUYUJ010022714.1, forward strand.
CCAACAAATCATGTTCCCTGGAAGTCTTACGGCCAGTGCCGCCGACGGTGAAGGAGGACGGTCCAGGACACCCAGAAATCTTCCAAACAGGCTTCCAAGAGGGCGCCGAGACAACCCAGGGCCGCCCCCAGACGGCCCAAGAAAGCCCCAACACAGACGAAAAGAGCCGTAAGAGGCCCCCAAGAGGCCCCGAAACGAGGACGTATCGTTCGAACACGCCCAAGATGGCCTCCAGACGGCCCACAAGGCTTCCAACACGGCCCAAAGGGACGCCAAAATCATTGATTGTTCTTAGGTTTTTGATGGATTTCAGACACCCAAGGTCGCCCCAACAGGCCCCCATGAGGGCGCCGAGACGGCCCACCCACCCCCTGCCGGGCACGAGGCGGGGCCCGGGACGGGGCCCTCGCACCGGGGTGCTTGGGGGCCCTGCCGTGGCGCTGGGGGCCTTGTAAAATCGCCCGAAGACGGCCCTGGATTCAGAAATGGCGTTTCCAGACAACGAAAATGACCAATGACCGCTTGAGATCACCCCAGAATTGGTCCCTGGCTGTCCAAGAGGCCTCCAAGACGCCCCAAGAGATCTCCAAGATGGCTCCCAAGGAGCCCCAGGAGGCACAACTAATTTGTTTTCCTTTTTGGTTTTTGATCGATTTTCGAGTTCTCGCCTTTTGAGTTCCCTGGCGCTCCGCGACGGCCCAAGAGGCTTCAATTTCCGCTCCAAGGCATCCCCACAGGCCTCGAAGACGGTCACAAGACAGCCCACGGGGGTCCCAAGACGGCGCCTTGGGCCCGAGAGGGCCCCAAGACGGCCCAAGATGGAGCCAAGAGGGTTGACACGAACCGAAAATCCGAGTCTTCCACCCCGAGAGGCTCTCAGGAGGCCCCGAGAAGCCCCTCACAGGCTCCAAGAGGCCCCAAGAAGCCCCCCAGGGCAAAAAATCCATGTCTTGCGGGGGCGACGAAGAGGGCCAGGAGGGGGATGCAGTCGGTTTTGGGTGGGGGTGCCGGGCCGAGGAGGGGGGCGAGGAGGGGGAGTGTCGGTCGGTTTGGGCGAGAATTCGCGGGGTGGGGGGTCCCAGGAGAAGAGGTTTCATGGGGTGAGGATGTCGGGGCCAGGAGTGGGGGCGTCGGTCGGTTTTGGGTGGGGGTGCCGGGCCGTAGGGGGGGGCGAGGAGGGGAGTGTCGGTCGGTTTTGTGGGGATCCCAAGAGAAGAGGTTTCATGGGGTGAGGATGTCGGGGCCAGGAGGGGGGCGTCGGTCGGTTTTGGGTGGGGGTGCCGGGCCGAAGGGGGGGGCGAGGAGGAGGGCCAGGAGAGGGGTGTCGGTCGGTTTTGCCGGGGTGCCGGGCCGAGCAGAGGGGGGCGAGGAGGGGGGCGAGGAGGGGGGCGTCGGTCGGTTTGGGGCGAGAAATCACGGGGTGGGGGGTCCCAAGGGAAGAGGTTTCATGGGGTGGGGATGTCGGGGCCAGGAAGGGGTGTCGGTCGGTCGTTGGTGGGGGTGCCGGGCCGAAGGGGGGGGGCGAGGAAGAGGGCCAGGAGGGGGATGTCGGTCGGTTTTGGGTGGGGGTGCGGGGCCGAAGGGGGGGGGCGAGGAGGGGAGTGTCGGTCGGTTTAAAGGCGAGAAATCGCGGGGTGGGGGGTCCCAAGAGAAGAGGTTTCATGGGGTGAGGATGTCGGGGCAAGGAGGGGGGTGTCGGTCGGTTTTGGGCGGGGGTGCCGGGCCGCAGGGGGGGGCGAGGAGGAGGGCGAGGAGGGGGGTGTCGGTCGGTTTCGGGTGGGGGCGCCGGGCCGAGGAGAGGGGGGCGAGGAGGGAGGCGGGGAAAAGGGCGAGGAGGGGGGTGTCGGTCGGTTTTGGGCGAGAAATCGCGGGGTGGGGGGTCCCAAGAGAGGAAGTTTCGTGGGGTGAGGATGTCGGAGCCAGGAAGGGGGTGTCGGTCGGTTTTGGGTGGGAATGGCGGGCCGAAGGGGAGGTGCGAGGAGGAGGGCCAGGAGGGGTGTGTGGGTCGGTTTGGGGCGGGGGTGCGGGGCCGAAGAGGGGGGCGAAGGGGGCGGCGAGGAACGGGGCCGGGAGGGGGGGTGTCGGCCGGGTTTGGGCGAGACATCGTGCGGCAGGAGGTCTCGAGAACAGCGGTTCCGTGAGGTGGGGGTGTTGGGGCGAGGAGGGCAGGGCTCGTTTCGATTCTTCCGAGTCGATTCGATTCGGTTTCATTTGCTTCCGATTCCGATTCGATTCGACTTGGGATTCCGATTTGGGTTCCGAGTTCTTCTTGGAGACATACTAGCCTGCCGATTTCTGCCGATTCGACTTTTCCCGACTCGGCCGCCGATTTCTGCCGATCCGATTCATTTCGATCGCCGATCCGAGTTATCGATTCGATTCCAGGCTCTCCTGGGAGGGTAGTGTCCATTGAGGTGGGGCGAGAAATCGTAGAAGAAGCTCAAGGTTGATGACTCTGATTGCACTTTCCCTCGCACGTCTCTGCGGTCGGCGGATTTCCAAAGGCTTATTACTTCATGGTTCTATCGATTTTCGACCGAAGGATATGCGCGTGTTCATGTTTGCGATGCATTGGCGACGCGGAGGCCCCCACCAGAGGAGGGAGGCGAGGAGGCAGGAGGGAGGTCATCGGAGCAGGGACGATGGAGAGGGGAAGGAGGTGATTGTTGACGCTTCCCGTGTCCCCACCAGCCCATCCAGAAACGATGCCCAGACGAAGCCCGGAGTCGGCCTGAGCAGACGCAGGAGTCAACCACACATAAAACACATAAAGTTGCGGATCTTTCGATCTGGAGTTTCTTGGAAGTTAAGCTTGGCAATCTTGGTGCCCTCTAAGGGCGACTTCGGAGATCTCTACGGGCCCTCTTGGGTCCGCCTTGGGGCTGACTTGGGGCCTTCTTGATGCCTTCTTGGGGCCTTCTGATCAAAGTGTGGGGGGGCCTATTTAAATTAGCCCCTCACCCTCGGAGCCCGAACCAGAGTCTTTGGGGGTCCCGATTTTGCACGAAGCAACCCGCAGAACTGCATGAGACCGAAATGCCAGAAGACACTAGACAATAATAGATCGCTCGTCTTTCCCCAACCTACCCTTGGATGTCCACGCGTCTCCTGGGTCCATGTGCTCTGGGTTATTGCAGATGTCCATCCCAAGCTCTGCTACGTTCACCTGCAACGCATCCCGTCGCCAACCCTGGTCTTTCTCAGAATTGCAATCGCCTCCCAGCGATCATCTCATTCCACGCTGCTGAGCGTTGCATGCATCAGCAAGAATGTCATCCCAGCAACATTCAAAGTATACATGGTCATACCCAGCAGGGAGCAGCCTGATTTGTATATATATATATATATAGAGGGAGAGAAAGGGAGAGAGAGAGAGAGAGCGGAACAACTTTATACGAGCGTTGTGATATCATAAGGTTCATATTGCGAGTTATGTCAGACATCCGCTTGTACCCAAGAGCTACCTGTACCCAATGCAGGCGAATGCAACACAGGAACGCTTGAACATGTGAATTCCCCGCGACTGAACATCAACGTGTGTCCACCTTCCAAAATGCTATCGCTGATCGGTCTCTGGGTTTCACTGAAACGCATTGCGTCCCAGTGGATTGCCGCAGCTTCCCCAAGCATCTGCGACAAGCGAGTGTCTTCAGAACTTCGCGTATTTTTCCAAGAGGGGAACATGTACCAGTTTCAGCGTGGTTGTGATATGCACTGTTCGCCCCTGCTCCCGGGACTTTGACGTCTCTTTGCCTCTGTTTTGCTGGCTCCTCTTTGGAGGCGGCATTCTCGAGTTTGCCGCTCAATTCTGGCATAAGGTCGGGGAACTCGCGGTGCGCTGCGCCCTTCAGCCGTACTTCCCAACCAGGGCCGTATGTAGCTTTGAGTTCCCCTCCGTCGATCGATGCCTGGGCCACCAGATCATCGCCCGGCCAGAACTTGCCCTCCTCGGGATCAGCCCAGACTGCTTTCGCCTCGTATCCACAGCTAGAGGCAGGTCAGGCCGAGCACGAACGTATTGAGGATTCTCTGTGCCGAGGGCTGGTCTGGATTCGCCAACACTGAATTGCCCCCTTCCTGGAATGATCTGTTCTGAAATATCTTGACAGCCGAGTCGCGGTCCGCTGTAATCGAGACGTTGGCGACAGCCACGTCCTGAAATTCACCTTCCGCGTAGACTTCGTCCAGGTGCAGACCTTACGCGTCCTGGAGCTTCTTCTTCATCCACCTCTGCACCTCGTCCAGGGCAGCCATCGTCACAGCCTGCTGATCACGAGCGTCTTCTCCATGTCGGCCGGCCAACTTCAGCATCCAGACCTCGACCCCCAGCCCCCTGATTTGGTGTGTATATATATGTATATATATATATATATGTAAATACATATATATATACATATATATGTGTATATATATATATGTATATATATATATATATATATGTATATATCACGGGGGAGTAGGCCCGGGGCCCGAAAACAGCTGCCTCGACCCTCCATGGGAGGACCGGGGCCCATTTTCCCTGTGTTTTTTTTACAAGGTTTCCGCGTCCTGAGCCTCGGAGGTCGCCGCCTCCGACCCCCCATGGGAGGACGGGGCGGCCGGGGAGGTCCAAAAAAATCCAGGAGGGCCTCCAAAGGCTCCCAAGACGGCCCAAGCGGGCCCCGAGTCGCCGAAAGACCGCTCCAGGACGCCCAAGAAAGGCCCAAGACGGCCCGAGGGGGCCCCCAAGGTATTCCACGACGCTTCAAGACGCCAAGAGGCCGAGATCGTCAATTTTACGAAGGTTTTCGAACGATTTTGGCCTTCCAGCTTTTTCGGCTGTCCGACGTTCCACGACGGCTCCATAGGCCCCCAAGAGCGCCCCAAGACGGTCCAAGAGGGCCCCAAGACGGCCCCAGAGTCGCCCAAGACAGCCCAACAGAGCCCCAAGACGACCCCAAGATGCGCCCAAGAGGGGGACCACGACTCCAAAATTCGACCCTCCCGCTTGAAGAGTGCCCCAGGAGGACCTAAGGAGCCCCCAAGAGGCCCCTGGAGGCCTCCAAGAGGCACCCAGGAGGCCCGAACGAGGCCTGAAGAGGCCACAAAACAGCCCCGAGGAGGCCCCACAACGGTCCCAAAACGGCTACCGAGAAGCTGCGAAACTGCCTTCACGACGTCCCCGACAGGCCAACCACGAGATCCAAACCAACACCCATGAGGCCTCTGACCCACCACCCAGGGCACGGTGGCGGGAGCAGTGACAGCACTTGTGCACAGCATGTTCCGGCGGGAGCCTTCCGGAACACGCTGCAGGAGGAGGAGGAAGATCAGGAGGAGAGAGAGCTGGAGTGGGAGGAGGAGGAGGGGGACGAGGAGGAGGAAGAGGCCTCCAAGACAGCTCCAAGATAGCCGAAGAGGCTTCCAAGAGGGCCCTGGGCGGCCCACGAGGGCCCCAAGGCGGTGCCTGAGGCGCCCAAGACGACCCGAGAGGGCCCCAAGACGGCTCCAAGAGAGGCCCAAGAAGGGAAACACGAACCGAGAATCCGAGCTTTCTACCCCGAGAGGTTCTCGGGAAGTCCCAAGAGGCCCCCAATCGGATCCAAGAGGCCCCCAAGAAGCTCCCAAGAGGGCCGACGAGGTTCCAATAGATCTCCCAAGATGGCCCCAAGAGGCACAACTCATTGTGTTACGATTGGGCTTTGACGGGTTTTCATGTTTTTTATGCCTTTTGGCATCCCGATGCTCCAAGACGGCCCAAGAGGCTTCCAATACCGCTCCAATATAGAGGAAGAGGTCTCCAAGAGACCCCCAAGACGGCCCGCGAGGGCCCCAAGACGGTGCTTGAGGCGCCCAAGACGGCCCGAGAGGGCCCCAAGAGCACCAAGAGAGGCCCAAGAAGGGGAACGCGACCCAACAGCAGATCGTTCCCCCCAAAAGGCCCACAGGAGGCCGCAAGAGGCCCCCAAGTGGTCCGACGAGGACCCCAGAAGCTTCCCGAGGGCCTAAAAGGCCTTTAGGAGACGTCCAAGAGGTTTTAAAATAGCCCAAGAAAGCCCTCGATGCGTCAAAACTGCTTCCAGCAGGCCCCCGGGAGGCTTCCGGATTGCCTCAATCTGGCCGCAGGTGGCCTCAAGCCGGGCCTCCACGCAGCCAAGACGGCCACTGACGGCTTCAGATTGCAGAACCGATGCCCCCAAGGGACCCTCAGACGCCCCCCCAAGAAGCACCCAAGAGGTGCCTCCAACAGCCAGTTGACGAAGCATGCGGAACACCCCAGAAGCTCCTCAGATGCCGTCGCGCGCCTGTGCTTGATAGCGTTGTCCAAGATCGTCCAGCGCCCCCCCGGCCTGGGCTAGAACCTGAGCGCGCGCGAAGCGCGCGCGATGTTTCTAGCCCAGGGGCCCGAAAACAGCTGCCCGACACTCCATGGGAGTACCGGGGCTCATTTCCCCTTTGTTTTTATTGGGTTTCGGCGTCCCGGGCCTCGGAGGCCGCCGCGATGGTCCCGGACATTTTCCAGATCCTCGGCGCGGGCTCCAAGACCATTCCGCAGAGGGCTCCAACAGGCTCCAGGGCAGCCCAAGAGGGCTCCAAGACGGCTCCAGGAACGACTGCAGGGTCTCATTTTTCTTGTGTTTTCTGCAAGACGGCTCCAGGAAGACTGCATGTCTTATGAGGATGGCTTCCGCCTCTTGCCCCGATCATCCCAAACTGCCTGAACGGTTCCCCAAACCCAGCGCTTGCCCAAGCGCGTTCCGGACGGTCTTCGCCGGAACGCGCTGGAATGATCACGCGCTGCGGTTTCCCATGCCAACGTCCTCGGACGTGGGCGCCCTGCCACGAGCGCGTTCCGGGAAGGTGCTCCCGAAACTCGCTGAACAGATATGGCCACATCTCGGGGACGCTCCCGACACCGCTCCCCCAGCCTTTCCGGGCAGCCTCCACAGCGCTCCAGGAGGGCCCAAGACACCCCCCAGGAGCCCCCGGAATGCGAAAGGATGGCCCAAGACGTTCCCGAGCAGCCCAAGTCATCCTTCCGACGTCTCTCGAGGCTCCCAGGTGGCCTCCAAGAGATCCCAAGAAGTCTGATAGGTATCACGGTAATTACGGCCCGAAGAGGCGAAAGTCGTATATGTTCAATTGTCTTTTCAATGTTTTTGGCTTCTCGCGTTTTCGAGCTTCCAACGGTCCAAGAGCGCCGAAGAGCTTCCCAAGACCGCCCCACGGCCCCGAGACGGGCCAAGAAGGCTCCAACACTCCCGAAGAGGCGCCCAGCACAGCCCCAGACCACCCCAGAACAGGCCCAAGATGGGCCCAAGAGCGGGAGCAGGAGGCTTCCAGAGACCTCCGAGAGGCCTCCGGGACCCCCCAGAGGCCCCCAACACACCCCCGATCCTTGAGAGGCCCCAAAGAGACCCCGACAAGGCTCCAAGAACAACCCAAGAGAGCTGCGAGAGCCGTCCCGAGAGAGCCCAAAGAGGGTAACATCGTTGATTTCCAATGGTTTTTCCTATGTTTTTCGCCTTCTCACGTTTTCCCGCTTCCAGCCCTCAAAGATCGAGGATTTGGGAAAAAGGAGAGGGAATTACAAAAATTGTGTTTCATCAAAGTGGAACTCCCACTCGGGGGTCCTACATATCCCTTGATATCTGGCCGGTACCGCGCCTCCCGGCTTCATCCGCAGAGCGAGTTTGCAGTGCGTTTAGACCTTTTTGGGACGTTTCTTTGAAATTGTCTTGGAGCGTCTTCTGGGCCTCCTGGGGGCCTCTTGGAACCCTCTGGGTGCCTTTTGCTGGACCCTGGAGCCCTCCTGGGAACCTCTTCGAGCGAAAACCTACGGTTTTCCGTCCGTGACCTGTGTCCCCATTGGGGGACTGGGGTGTTCCGGGGGTTCTGCTGGGGCGCCGGGGGCGCCGTAAGATCGCCCGGATACGGCCTGCGGATCGCCAAACATGGCGCTTCCAGACCGCGTGAACGACCAATGGCGGCCAAGACGGCCAAGGCGGCCAGAATTAGCCCTTGACTATCCAAGAGGCCACCAAGACGCCCCCAGAAACTTCCAAGATGCCTCCAAATGAGCCCCGGGAGACACAACTTGTTGCTTATCCAAAGGTTTTTAAAGGATTTCCATGTTCTCGCCTTTTCAATTTTCCGACGCTACACAACGGCCCCAGAGGTCGTATTTTCCGTTACAAGACAGTCCCAGAGGCTTTGAAAACGGCCCCAAAACGGCCCAAGAGGACCCCAAGACGGCGCTGGAGGCGCACAGGACGGCCCGAGAGGGTTTTATGGAGCTCCATCAAAGGCCCCAGTGGGGGTGCCCTGCGTCCGCCACACCCAGTACAGCGCTTCGTGGCCCCATAGAGAGCTCCACCGAAGGTCTCAATTGCGCAGCCCGCATGCGCCTCACCCACCGAGTACAGCGCGTCGTGGCCCCACAGGGAGTTCCGACGAAGGTCCCAGAGGCGCAGCCCGCATGCGTCTCCCCTACCAGTGCAGCGCTTCGTGGCCCCATAGGGAGCTCCACCGAAGGTCTCAATTGTGCAGCCCGCATGCGTCTCCCCCACACAGTACAGCGTTTCGTGGCCCTACAAGGGGGCTCCACCAAATGTTCCAGTGGCGTAGTCCGCATGCGTCTCCCCCACACAATACAACGTTTCGTGGCCCTACAAGGGGGTTCCACCGAAGACGATGGCTACAACAGCGGTGCTCACAACTGCATCTGGTTGGGTCCTTCGCCCGGCGAATTTAAATTTACCCCCATTTATTTTTGCACATCAGACCATCATTAAGGCCCCCGTCACCATCGAACAAATATCCCAGGAAGCCTTCGAGGGTCCCAAATCATCGAACACCTAAAGGAAATTCATGATTATGTGGTTTCCGCATTTCCCCTTCTATACGCTTCCGAGGCTTGCGCAGGGACTCCAACAAGGTCGTTAGATGCACAAGGCGATTCAACAAGTGATATTCCATGCGTTAGCCTGTCGGGCCTAGCTAGAACTTGAGCGTTCGCGAAGCGCGCGATGGTTATACTATGCTTACATCATATATGTTTATATGTATGTATATATATATATATATACAGTTCCATGCCTCCAGATGTCCTTGACCATGTAGCACCAGACATCCACATATCCATAGTCCCACACTCTCAGACTCCACGCATCCATGCGGCCCTTCATCCATGCCCGCGCGCGCCCATAGCTGCATGCACCTACATGCGTTCAGAGTTTTATGCTTCCACTCCTCCTTACTTTCTTCTTATCCATACCACCATTCCTCCATACATCCATACCTCTACCTCCGTACCTGCTCTGCGCAAGCAATATTCTAATGCACTCTTCTGCGCATCACGGCCAAATTGGCTGGCGTTTGTCGCGTCGACGGGCGGTTTTGGACGCGAGTAATTTGACCCGCGCCCGCGCGACTGGAAGGAAAAAAGGTCCTCTCTCCCCTCCGTGTCCTCCACTCCTTCTGTCTCTCCCCTTCCGTCCCGCCGTTACTTCCCACTCCCCCCCCATACTTTCAGAGTTTGGCTGCCAAGCGCAGTTCCCAAGCCGAGTCGACGCTCCTTCGAGGAGAAGGAGAAGGAGGAGGAGGAGGAGGAGGAGGAGGAGGGGGAGGAGGAGGGGGAGGAGGGGAAGCAGGCAGAGGAGACAAGGAGGCAAAGGAATGGTAGAAGGAGAAGGAGGAGGAAGGGAGGGGGGGGAGGGCGCAGGAGAAGCGGGCAGAGGAGACAAGGAGGCAAAACAAGGGGAGGAGGAGGAGGCGGAGGAGGAGGAGGAGGAGGAGCACGGGGTAAGACTGGGGAGGTTTGGGAAGAGCTAGGGGGAGAAGGACTAGAAGGAGGAGCAGCAGGAGGAGGAGGAAGACAGCCAGCGCGGCCTACACCTGGAAGTCCAGCCATGCTCCTGTGTCGGAATGCTGCTCTCGCTTGAGCGCTGGCCACATCCCTGATCGGGAGTGGTGCGCTGTCGCCTGAGCGCTGGCAACAGTTCTGTCGAAGGAATGGTGCTGTCGCCTGCGCGCCGGCCACACCCCTTTCTGGGATGGCACTCTCGCCAGAGCGCCAGCCACAGCCAGACTTGCAAGGATGTTTCAGGCGAAACGGGCCGGACCAAATCAGGTGACGGCATCTGAGAGCTTCGAGTTGCAAGGATGCGTCCGGCGAACGGGCCGGACCAACGCTCGCGCGGCATCTGGGAGTTCAGAGTTGCGAGGATGTCTCAGGCGAAAGGGGTTGGACCATTTCAGGTCACGGCATAGGATCCCAGAGTTACGAGGGTGTTTTAGGCGAGACGGGCTGGACCTCAGGTCACGGCATCTGGGAGCTTAGAATTGCGAGGACGTCTCATGCGAAAGAGGTCGGACACTCTTTCTTGCGGCATCTGTGAGCCCCGAGATGCCACGAAACTGGTGGTCCTGTCAGTTTCGCCTGAGACATCCTCGCAACTCTTGGCTTGGGGCATTTTTCGCCTCAGACATCGTCGCAACTCTGGGCCCATGTATGTCCTGACCGGTGGTGATCTTCGACTCGCCCGAGACATCCTTGTAACTCAGAGCTCTTCGTTGTTTTCCTTTTGCTTCTTTTTGTTTATAGGCGTCGAAGGAATCTGCGCATCCCCCCTGTGACCTGACGAACGGTTGTGACGAGCAGTTCTGGTGAGTGGTTGGCAAGTGGATTCGAAATGATGTTCCCGCCGGGGGGCAGCCAGCGCACGCGCTGCGGGGCAGCCGACGCGCTCCCGCGGCGCCAAGAGGGCGGCGAGCGCGCGCAAGGAGCAGGCAGAGCATTGAAGGGCATTACCTGGTTTTGTCGCTGCGCCATTGTAGAGCTCCATTGGTAGAGTCCTTGGCGGCGTCGGCGTTGACGACGGCGGCGACGACGAAGCGCCCCGTGGCAGCGGCGACGGTGAAGGCGATGCCGACTACGGTACGACGAACGCGGCGACAGCGACGAGTAAGGTGACGACGCGACAGCGTCGACGGCGACGGTGGCGCGGACGACGTGTGCGGGGGCGACCGCAACGACGGCGACGACGGCAGCGGCGGCGGCAGCGACCGCGATGGCGACGTCGACGACGACGACAGCGACGACGATCACCACCGCTGCGGCGGCGACGGGGACGACGTCGATTTCCTATGTGGACTTTCTGTGAACCTTATGTGGGGTCCGGCGACGGGGGGGAAAGGCAGGGGCAAGATAATGAGAAGGCAACGAGGAGGGCGGGGACGAGGCAGAAAGTGAGGAGAAGGACCACGCAACGACGACGACGCCATCATCGGAAACGGTGGCGGTGACGGCTGTCACGACCACCAGGGTGAAAGCGGCGCGTGCCGCGATGATGTCAACGACGGTAACGACGACGACAGCGCCGGCGGCGTTGGCGGCGCCGGCAACGACGACAACGACGACGACCATGCCCAAAACAATGGCGACGACGGCGGCGACAGCGGCGGCTTCGGCGGCGGCGGCGACGACGAGGACAGCGGTGGTGATGACGACGACGCAGAAGACGACGACGACGACGACGACGACAACGGAGACGACGACGACGGGTACGATGTCAATGACGACGCCGACGACGACGACGATGGCGACGAGGGAGCACCTCCAGCGCGACAACTGGGAGGCCAGAATTTCGCGGATGTGTCAGGTGAAACGGCATTTCGGAGGTCAGAGTCGGGAGGATGCCCCTGGCGCAGTCGGTCAGACCACCTCGCACGCGGCACCTCGGATGTCAGAGTTGCGAGGAAGGCCGCAGGCAAAACAGGTTGGACCATTGCAGGTCTCCAAGCCCAGAGTCGCGAGGATGTCCCAGGAGGCGCGAGGATGTCTCAGGCGAACTTGGTCGGACCACTTCGCGTGCAGCATCTTCGAGCCCTGGTGTTGCGAGGATGTCTCAGGCGCAATTGGCTGGGCACCTTCTTGCGCGGCATCCGTGAGCTCCGAGCGGCGAGGATCTCGCAGGCAAAATTGGCTGGAGCACTTTAAGTCCGGACAGTTCGGAACCCCATCGAATATGTCCCAGGCGAAGAGGGCCGGACCATCTCAGGTCACAGCATCTCCCAGCCCAGATTTGTAAGATTGTCTGAGGCGAGACGGGCTGGACCATGTCAGATCAGGGCATTTTCGAGCGCAATGTTGCGAAGATGTCTCAGGCGAAACGGGCCAGACCACCCTGCGCGCAGCATCTCGAAACCCAGAACATCGAGGATGTTTCAGGCGAAATTGGCCCGACAACCTCGCGCGCAGCATCGTTGGGCTCAGCGTTGCGAGGATGTCTCAGGCGAAATTGGCTGGACCACCTCAGGTCAGGGCATCTCTGAGCTCAGAGTGGCGAAAATTCCTTTGGAGAACAGGGCTGGACCACTCAGGTCACGGCATCTCGGAACCCAAAGGTGGGAGGATGTCTCACGCGAAACGAGCAACACCACCTCAGGTCATGGAGTTGCCGAGCCCAGAGTTGAGAGGATGTCTCAGGCGAAATTGGCCAGACCACCTCAGGTCGGAGCATCTCTGAGCTCAGAGTCGTGAGGATGTCTCGTGCGAAAGTCTGCGTCGAAGGTAGCAGTGTGGGCGAAGGTATCGTCGCCCATAGCTCGCAGCACAGCGCGGCACATCTGAACGTAATCCCAGTCAGCGCAGTTGTCTGGGGAACCAAGCGAACGGAGTCCAAAGCCGCCTCTGGCGCGTGCCAGCCGAGTGTTGATGGGGATCCAGTCACGTTCAAGCTCCGAGATGCCCTGGCGTGAGGTGTTCTGGAGCATTTCTTCCAACACGTCCTCACACCGTTGGGTTCCAAGATGCGTTTCGCGAGGTGCTCGCGACTGCGATATCCTTGGAACCCCAGGCTCCAACATGCCCCGACTTGAGGTGCGTTGGCCCGTTTCGGCTGATCACAACTCAGGGTTCCTAGAAGCTGTTCGCGAAGTGCTCAGTCCCGTTTCGCTTGAGACATCCTCGGGATCTCTTGGAAAACCAGTCTGGTTTTCCTGGTGATGCTGTTGTCGATGGTGATGATGGTGACCATCTTATTTTAGAGAGACAACACATATCATCTCCATCAACACCGTCACCAGCACCATCACTATCACCATCATCATCATCATCCTCATCATCAGCAGCAGCAGCATCATCATCATCAGCATCATCATCATCACCATCATCATCATCACCATCACCATCACCATCACCGTCACCATCGTTTTCCGTACGACATGGCTCAAGCCAGGCAATGTCGTCGTCCCTTGCGCCCCTCTTCGAGCCGCGCGGCCCAGTTCAGCCCTACGGCCTCCTCGAACCGTGCGGCCCCCTCGAGCCGCGCGGCTTCCTCGAGCCGTGCTGCCCTTTCGAGCCGCGCGGCCCCCTCGAGCCCCGCGGCCTCCTCGAGACTTGCGGCCCCCTCGAGCCGCGCGGTTTCATCGAGCCGCGCGGCCCCCTCGAGCCGCGCGGCTCTTCGAGCCCCGCGGCTTCTTCGAGCTGCGCGGCCCCCCTCGAGTCCTGCGGCCCCCATCGAGCCCTGCGGCCCCCTCGAGCCCTGGTTACAACAGCTCGGGCGCCGAAGCCGACGTAGTAGTGTCCGACGCCGACGACGCCGACGCCGACTACGCCGACGGAGTTGCCGACGCCGCTGGAGTTGCCGAGGCCGGCGGTTGCAAACATGGCTCCAGCAGCAGCTCCAGCCGCGGCTCCGCAGAGGGACGCGGCTCCAGCAGCGAGGCGTCCGTAGCTGAAACAGCTCAGGCTAAGGCTGAGGCCGCCCCGAGCAAAGCAGTCGAGAAGTTCGAGCCTGCGTCCATGGCCCTGGAGGAGCACGTCGACAGCCACGACTACCCAAAGCACGTCATGACTTGCGGCGCGTGCGAATTTTGGACAACAAGCAAGATGTCTTGGAGCCCCACCCTGGCTGCGACGAGTCCAGTAACCCTGAAGCCTGAAACTTGCATGGGCTGCGCAGGTGGTCAATTCGCAGTATGCTTGTTGTGCTCGGCGTTCACGTGCTCTCGTTGCAAATCCACCATCGGCCAGGGTGGCGGGAGTTTCCGACGTCGCGAGAACCTCGTGCACCACGCACAGAGCGGGGGGCGCCAGGCAGCAGAAGCGGCGCGGCAAGAGCGGGTTCGAGCGGGAGGCGCGCACTAGGGTCTCCCCGTGCAGGCGTTCCAAGCCGCAGCAGCCGCAACAGCTTCTTGGAGATCAGCTGCAACAGCTGCGCAACAGCCACAGCCGTCCCAAGCCGCAACAGCTGCCGACCCGCGCCCTGGTTGCCGCGCAGTGGCCGCCGCCCGCGCACTCTTGGAGACGTCCAGTTCCATCGGAAGTTTCGATGCGCGGCGGGGCGCGTTCCTCGGCTCGGGGGCCACCGCGGAGCTTTGGAGTCTTCGCAAGAGCGCCGCCAGGTGGCGTCCGTAATGGCTCAATGCGAAAAACTCAGAACCCAGAGGATTCTCAAAGAAAGTGCGGTTTTCGGTTGGCGCGGACGGTCTCGACCGCGCGTGCCGGGCCGAGATCGGCACCGCGCTGCGGTCTATTCCAAAGACTCGTGGTCTTTCTCCCGAGCGACGGTCTCAGGGCAGGCTGGCTGGAACAGCTGGGCCCTGAAGGGCCCTGGGTCGTGGACCAGGCGAAAGGGGCGCGGGGGTTCCCACGGGCCGTGGATTGCGACGGCAAGGCCCCCATGCTGGAGGAACGCGCGCATCGCGCGGGCCAGGCGGCAGGGGGGGGGGCGGGCGTGGAGCTGCACGAGCACGTGCGAGAGGAGATGCGGGCATGGTGCAGCGATGGGGCGGATCAAAACGCACCCCTGGCTGCAACGGGCACGTTCCCGCGGCTGGCGTTTCATGCTTGGGGCGAAGCGCGTTCGGCCCAGGAGCTGCTCGGCAATTCAGTGACAAAGGAGGGCAGCGATATCGCGATATCTGACATGCAGCTGGTAACGGGCAAGCAGCCTCCAAGTCTGGCCGGGTTTCTGACTGCGCCCAGCGCGTTCCGCTCCGCAGTGGGGGCGCGCCAGCTGGAAGGCGAGATGGCGTTCGCCCAAAACTTCGGTTGGGCGCCCCCAGCGTTTCAACAGTCGGGCGAGGCCCCTGGCGCGGGAAAGCCGACGTTGGAACGTCGCATTCAATGCGCTCGGAGAGGAATCCAAGGAGAGCGAGGATCGGCGCATTCGCGCCCGATCTTTCCTGGATGGGGCTCGGGGGCGAGAACAGCTCGCGTCTGCTGCTCGGCGGCTTGCCGGAGGACTTGGCGGCGGAGCATTGGAGCATTACTCGCGGGTCGCAGCTGGGGGCGCCGACGACCCCGCCGCCGCCGCCGCCCAGGCCGGGGCCGCCTCGTTCCTCGCAAGGCTGAACACGTTGTTCACCGATGGGGCGATGTTGGGCACCCCCTGCAGTTTCATTGGCATCGCCCTCGAGCTTTTGCGGCAGATGTCCAGGTGCCCATGCCGCAACAGCGTGCACATTGTAGGCGTCGGCGATTGGATCACGGAGCCCCGGGCCAGGGAAACCGCCCGCGCGGCCGAGCGACGGGCGCAGGTAATCGCAGCGAGCGCGCAGGAGAACATGATGCTGCATCGGCCAGATCATTACTGGTCGCATGCTTGTACGGCGCCCCGTTTGCCTTCTTCTTTGTTTGCAACAGACGCGGGCGCAACTGAGTCTGCGTCAGAGGCCGAGGCATGTTTGATGCGCATCTGCAAGGGGAGCAGGCCTTACTAAGCATCAGGCCATCGCCCAGCTGCGGCGCATTTTGAAACGCGCCGAGATGCATCGTCGAGACGGGGGCACCGCGCGGCAGGCTTGGGCCGCGCTGCAGCGGAGTGGCCTGGGAGTGCCAGCGGCCGGCGGCCGGTGGAGCTCCTCTTCGCGTGGAAGACGTCCACGGGCAACGCGGGGCGGCGATTGCGCCGTTTCTCCGAGCGCCATTGCCCCGACAGGGTTCGAATGCTCGACGTGCCCGCGGAGGATTGCACTCTCGCGGGCGCGGCGTCCCCTGGCAGTTCCCGCGCGCGCGGCTGGAGCAGCGCGAGCGGGGCGAGCCTGGCAGGCGCCGGCACAGGCACGTGCTCCAGCAACACGAGCGGTCAATGTGAAAGACCGCAGCAGCGAGGAGGGCCGAGAGCCCGACAAGGGAATTACGAGGGAGCCTCGGCCAGGACGTCGGTCAGAGGTAGGCTTCGGTCGCAAGCGAGCAGCTGCCATCGACGCCATGGCGGCCGCTTCCCCGAGCCAGCGCACTCGCCTTCTCGCGGAGGCCGCCCCCGATCTCGCTGCGGCGGCGCAGGAGGCGGCCCAGGCGAGCGTCGCAGATCCAGCCCGCCCGTCTGCAACAGTCGTCGGCTCTGTCGCCAAGCGGGCGGCCAGGGCGCGAGGGCGCAATCTTGGAGGAGCGAAGGCCGCCGCCAAGGCCAGGGGTGCGCGGGAGAGGAAGGTCTAGCGCAGTGCCACGCCAGGCCCTGCGGGCCGTAACGCTTACCTGGCCCCCGCGCGCCCCGTTTCTGGCATCATGCTATATATAACTATACATGTATACATGTATACAATAAACACTCCTATATAAGTACATGCATATATGCATAACTATACGTATGTATGTGATGTGTGTATGCGTGTATGTATGTATGTGCGTACGTTTGCTTGCATGTACGTACGCATGTATGTTTGTATGTTTGTTTGCATGTATGTGTGTATGTATGTACGTATGTATGTATGTATGTATGTATGTATATATATATGTGCGACGATACATGCATCTATACAGTTGTGTATGTATGTATGTATGTATATATATATATACACAAGTGGCGCGTGTGTGCCAAGGTTCATACAACAAACTGAAAAGGGCGTTTGAAGCCGGAAGACACCATGACTGCAGGATCGGAAATGGGGAAAGGGAAGCTGGGGCGGCGCCGCCAGCGCGTGCTTAAGAGAAGGGGAAGAGGCAGGAGGTGAACGCATAATAATCGAATATCGAGGTCGCAATCGAGCGCAAGTGGGGTTGTCACACCTTGCGATGTGTGCACCAGGGCCCCCCGGGAAACGTCAAGAGGCCCGGCTTGAGTGTTGTGTGTGTGTGATGTGTCTTCTGTGTTGTGCGTGTTTTTTGTGCATTGTAGGTGTTGTGTGTGTGTGTGTGTGTGTGTGTGTGTGCGTGCGTGCGTGCGTGCGTGCGTGCGTGCGTGCGTGCGTGCGTGCGTGCGTGCGTGCGTGCGTGCGTGCGTGCGTGCGTGCGTGCGTGTGTGATGTTTGTCTAGCGTATGATGTTTTGGGTGTGATTTGTGTCTTTGTGGGTGCATGTAGCTCCGAGGCCCCAGGAGGCCCCAGGAGGCCCCTGGCGGCCTCAGGAGGCCCCAGAAGTCCCCAGGAGGCTCCAGGAGGCCGCAAGAGGCTCCAGGAGGCCGCAGGAGGCACCAGGAGGTTCCAGGAGACCCCCAGGAGGCTCCGATGCGGAGTCTGGGGCACCAGAAGGTACAAAAACTCCAGGAGGCCCCAGGAGGTTCCAGGAGGTTCCCAAGAGGCTCCGAGGCGGGGTCTGGGGTACCAGAAGGTACGTCGGGGCTCGATGTTGGGAGGATGTCTTAGGCGAAATCGCCATTCTTTGTGAATCGGGGTTAAAATCATTGACATTACAATGTGTTTTGGAGGTTTTATGTTAGAATGTTGAAATTCCCATGTGTGTTTGGACCCTGACGTCGCGATCTGCGTTAGGGGAGACACCGATTTTCAGAATTTCGAGGATGTCCCTAGCAAAACGGCCAGAAAAATCGCGGACGCGGCGCCCCGCGTACGCACCAATCGGCTCTGAGCTCCACTCCCTCGGAGAGGTGCGTGTGATAATATATTTATACACATATTTATACATATATATATATATACACATACATACATACATGTGCATATATATATATATATATATATATATATATACATATATGTGTGATATATATATAATATATATATATATATATATATATATGCACAGGCCCGCGGTCCCCAAACATGTGCCCCCATTGGGGGACTGGGAAGTTCCGGGGGTTTTGCCGAGGCGCCGGGGGCCCCCTAAGATCGCCCGAAGACGGCCCCTGGATCGCCAAACATGGCGCTTCCAGATTGCGGGAACGACCAACGACGGCCAAGACGGCCAAGGCGGCCAGAATTAGCCCCTGACTATCCAAGAGGCCTCCAAGACGCCCCCAGAAACCTCCAAGATAAGATGCCTCCAAAGGAGCCCCGCGAGGCACAACTTGTTAATGATTTTCCAGAAAGGTTTTTGAAGGATTTCCAAGTTCTCGCCTTTTCAGTGTTCTGACGCTCCACGACGACCCAAGATGTCATATTGTCCGCTCCAAGACAGCCCCAGGGGCTTCGAAGACGGCCCCAAGACGGCCCAAGGGGGCCCCAAGACGGCGCCAGAGGAGCACAGGACGGCCCGAAAGGGCCCTATGGAGCTCCTCCGAAGGTCCCAGTGGCGCAGCCCGCATGCGTCCGCCACACCTGGTACAGCGCTTTGTGGCCCCATGGGGAGCTCCACCGAAGGCCCCAGTGGCGCACCCCGCATGCGTCTCCCACACCCAGTACACCGATCGTGGCCCCATAGGGAGCTCCACCGAAGGTTCCACTGGCGCACCCCGCATGAGTCCCTCCCACCCAATACAGCCTTTCGTGGCCCCATAGGGAGCTCCACCGAAGGTCTCAATTGCGCAGCCCGCATGCGTCTCACCCACCGAATACTTCGTTTTGTGGCCTTATAGGGAGCTCCGACGAAGGTCCAGTGGCGCAGCCCGCATGCGTCTCCCCCGCCAGTACAGCGCTTCGTGGCCCCAAGGGGAGCTCCACCGAAGGTTCCAGTGGCGCATGCGTCTCCCCCACCCAGTACATTGTTTCATGGCCCTACAAGGGGGGCTCCACCGAACGTTCCAGTGGCGCAGTCCGCATGCGTCGCTCCCCGAAGACGATGCTTACAACTGCGGTATTCACAACTGCATATGGTTAGGTCCTTCGCCAGGCTAATTTCAATGTGCCCCTGCTAATTCTTGCACATCGGACCATCATTAAGGCCCCCGTCACCACCGAAGAAAGATCACAGGAAGCCTTCGAGGGGCCCCAATCATCGAGCACCTAAAGGAAGTTGATGATGCTGTGGTTTCCGCAATTCCCCTTCTATACGCTTCCGAGGCTTGCGCAGGGACTCCAACAAGGTCGTCAGATTCACAAGGCGCTTCAACAGTTGAGATTCCATGCGTTAGCCTGTCCAACCTAGCTAGAACTTGAGCGCGCGCGAAGCGAGCGCGATGGTTCTAGTATGCATGTATGCATGCATGCATGCATGTATACCTCATGAGGTCCGAGCGGATTTCTTGGATCCGCGCTGGGCCCGCCTGGCAGCGCATCCGGCTGCGCCGCCCCCGAGCGCGCTCCGCGCGGCAGGGGGGGGCGGCCGGCGCCGATCCACAGACACTTTCGCGCGCGGATTGCCGCCGAGAGCGCTCCCGGGGCGAGGCGCGGTCGTCACGAGCGGCCGCTGGAGGCTCGACTCGGGAGCCTCGGGGGCGGCAAAGAGGGGGGTGATGACTAGGGGGGGGTGGATATCATGGCGGGGGCCATGATATTTCCCCAGGTTTCATGGCGCCTCTTCTTATTTCATTACGTCCCTGGCCCCCCCGCTGGGCCGCGCACATGCCGCCGGTCATGATTTGCACCCCCCCCTCTTGGACACCCCCCTCTTGGCCGCTCCCGAGAGCCTTGAGACGGGGGCCAATGCAAACGGGGGTCAGCCAGAGCGCCTGATCTTGCAGAATCCTGCAGGGCCAGGGTCGCACTGACCCGGGCTTGGGCGCAGCATCCTGCACGTTCTTGCAGGATCCTTCGCATATTGACCCGTGCTTGGGGTACGGGATCCTGCAAGATCCTGCAGGATTCTGCAAGGCCCGACTGACCTGGGCCTGAATTGACCCGGGGCAGAGGATCTCCGATCGACCTCGTGGCCTGGGACGGTTCGCGCCACTCTCCGCCAGCCCATCCCGGCGGGATCGATGCTTCGGGCGAGTTGATCAGGACCCCATTCAGGAGGGGAAAAAACACAGACACAATTAACTGTCGACTCCCAGGAAAAGATGGGAAAATATGGGCAGTGGGCGGGAAGACGAAAACCCAGAAAATATGAGAAAATATGGGGCATCTTTTTATTTGTGTGTATTTATTTGTGTGTCCCAGGGCCCCTTCAGATGCTTCGGGCAAGTTGATCTGGGCCCCATGGCCACGGAGAGAGGGCCTCCCGCGAGCTGCGCTGGGATGGCCCGCCGTCGCCGCCGCCCGTCGTCGCCCCCTCTGAGGGGAAGCGGAGGAGGAGGAGGAGGAGGAGGAGGAGGAGGAGGAGGAGGAGGAGGAGGAGGAGGAGGAGGAGGAGAGGGAGGAGGAGGAGGAGGAGGAGGAGGAGGAGGAGGAGGAGGCGGAGGAGGAGGAGGAGGAGGAGGAGGGGGCCGATGTCTTTTTCGTGGCGTGTCGTCTTCGGCTTCTGCTGGGCTGCATTCCTGGCTCGTCCACGGGACGTGCTTCGACGCCAGGAGTAGCCAAGAGGTGGCCTCGGAAAAGTCGGGAGGCAGCCAGGATCCAGAGCTCCTTCCAGCTCCCTCCGTTCTTTTACGTTGCACCTTCGAGCGACCTCGTCTGTCCCCAAATTGGTACCTTCTCTTGTGCCCGACGCGGGTTCGATGCGGACTCGATGTGGATTTGGCGTAGATTCGACGCGGATTCGACGTGGATTTGACGCGGATTTGACATGGATTCGACACGGATTCGACGCGGGATGCGACGGGACAGATAAGGCCCCACGAAGATGCAACACACACACATTTCCCTTTTGTTCTTCTCAGTTCCTCCTCCTCTCCTTCATACCCCCCCCTTCGCTCTGGTCTTCCTCCTCCGCCCCCTCCTGCCTCCTCCCATGGGCTGTGTGGCCATGTGGGAATCCTAATGCCTCCAAGCGGCATCCACGATGCTTCCAAGTCTGGCTTCGCTTGTTCCTTTTCCCCTCCCCCTCTTCCCCCTTCTCATCCTGTTGCTGCTGCTCCAGCTCTTCCTCCTCCTGATGCTTCTTCTCCCCCCACTCCTCCCTCCCTGCTTCCCCCTCCCTCGCTCTTTCCCTCCCCCACATCCCCTTCCCGCTCTCCTCCTTCCCTGATGCTTTTCCTCCCCCCCTCCTTCCCTTTCCCTTTCCCTTTGCTTCCTCCCCATCCCTTCTCCCCCATCCCTTCCTCCTCCTCCTCCTCCTCCTCCTCCTCCTCCTTCCGCCAGCGTCTCCTCCTGTCCCTCCTCCTCCTCCACCTCCTCCTCCTCCACCTCCTCCTCCTAATCCCTCCACCCTCCCTCCCTCCCTCCCTCCCTCCCTCCTCTCCCTCATCCTCATCCCTCCCTCATCTTCATATCTCCTCCTCCACTCCCTCCTCCTCATCTTCATTTCTCCTCCTCCGCTCCGCTCTGGCCCCTCGGCCCGCCGCGGCCCCAGAAGTACACCGGTGGCGCGGGCGCGAGCGGCCAGCAGTGGGAGGGCGTGACGTGGCAGGACGGCGGCGCCACCCAGGGGGCCCCGCACTCTACCGCGCCGAGAGGAGGGGAAGGGGGAGGGAAAGGGGGGGAGGGAGAGACGGGGAGGGGGAGAAGGAAGGGGGGGAGGGCACGAGGGGGGGGGAGGGGGAGGGGGGGGAGGGAGAGAGGGGAGGGGGAGGAGAGCACCGCTTCGGCCCCTGGGCCACACGTGCGCCCGTGGGCCCGCCTCGCGGAGCTGGAGGGGCCGCTTGCCCGGGCGGGGGTGGTGGAATGGCCTCCTTCCTGGCGCGGTCCAACGCGAGAGAGGGGGGGGGGGAGGGCGGGAGGGGCAGCGTTGGGTGGGGAGCGTTGGGTGGGGAGTCGGGCAGTGTTGGGTGGGGAGCGTTGGGAGGGGCAGCGTTGGGTGGGGAACGTTGGGAGGGGCGAGGGAGGGGGGCCGAATCAGGGGCAGCGTTGGGAGGGGAGTCGGGTCCAGGCGCGGGGCCCCCGCGCTGGGGCGGGAGCGTAAGTTTGGTCGGAATGACGGGCGCGGAGCGCCGGTCCTGGAAGTGCGGCCGAGTCTGCAGCGGCGGCGGCATTCATCTTGCGCAGATGTAGAGGAGGAGGAGGAGGAGGAGGAGGAGGAGGAGGAGGAGGAGGAGGAGGATGTTTTTAATGTCAGTTTGAGCCACAGACCAGTGTCTTGCCTAGAGGGTTGTCTCAACAGTCACAGTGCAACAGTCTGGGATCATTTCAGTGTTGCCTGTTACATTGCATGTTCTGTCTTTGCTGCCGTTTCGGACCAGGGGATATGCCGAGAGCGCGGGGCGCACGATAAACCCTTTCTTTTCACGTTCCGTCATGTCGACCAGTGGGATATCTTGGCTTCCGCATTGGTAGCGGGGCAGGTTGCCCCAGCGCCTCGGGGGAGGCGCGCCCACCTGTCGGGAAGCGCCGGCAGACGACACATTCATCTGCCGGGAGGCGCCGGCAGACGACAGACCAGATGACGAGTTCAGAATCCACGGGGGGGTCGGTATTTCCATGGAGACGGTCGCCAGGGTAACCACCAGGAGTTACGGAAGTTGGTCAGGTCAGGTGGGCTAAGTCGGCAATGGCGTGCCGTAGGCTCGAGTCCACTCAGAGAGGACATTTCCTCTACACGCTGCTTCAGGGTTCAGCGCTCGAGTCGGTGCACCTCTTGGAGTTTGAGGATTGCGAGCAGGAGGGCGGAGAGCAGACAATCCTCGAGTTGCTGCTGAAGCGCTGGCCTGACAAGGAGCAGGAGGATATCCTCGGCGAGCACCTCGAGGCCGCGTTCGGCATGCAGGGGCGCGAGGGGGAGCGCGTGGCAGCTTGCTTCGGTCGTGCCAAGGAGGTGTTTCAGAAGTGCAACGCCAAAGCGAATGTTCAATTTCCGACGGAAGCGCAGGCCTGGATAATGCTGCATCGGTGTGGGTTTACCCTTGATCAACGTGCCATCGTGAAGGCGAAGGCGTCCAACTACACATGTGAGGCGATGGAGGTGGCGATCAGAGCGGTGTTCCCAAGGTTCAAGATACCGAAGCTACGTCGCACCGAGGCCGGTGCGCTCTTGGCCGATATGACAGAGAGTATAAAAAAAATTGGCAGCAGTTTCAGGAGGACCAATTTGCCGATATCGACGCGCTGCTTGCGGGCGAGACCATGATCTTCGAGGAGACCGAGCTGATAGAGGTATTGGCCGCTACCTGGAAGGAGAAACGCCGGGATATCAACGACGCCCGCAAGACTCGCAACTTCCACAGGGCCGACAAACTGCAGATCACGCTCCGCCGCGAGCTGGAAGAAGCCAAGCGGAAGACTCGGTGTCGCGCGTGCAAGCAGGCGGGGTATTGGTCCAGACAGCGCCCAAAGAAGAGGGGGAAAGGTTTCGGCAAGGGCAAGGGGGGCCCGCCACCACCTGTGGGTGCAGGAGCAGCGTTTCTCGTTCTCGAAGGGTCTGGCGCTCATGAGGCCCGCGTGGCGCCCGTGCTCCAGCAGCTGAGGGCGCGCCGCAGTGGCGAGCAGGTGCTGGAGGTGTTCTTCGCGCGTCCAGTCGGCAAGGGCGCGGTGGGTCCTGGCTGCGGAAGGACTCTGATCGGAGCCGACCATCTGGCCATGCTCCAGAAGCTGCTCACGTCCAGAGGCTGCAACCTTGGGCACTACCAGGAGGCCAGCGTGTTCAGGTTCGGCAACAGCAGACGTGAAGAGGCCAGGCAAGCCGTCATGATTACGGTGAAGATCGGCGGCGTGGACGGCCACGCCACAGCTGCGGCCGCGCGTGGCGACGCCCCCTTGCTCCTCAGCAAGCCACTCTTGAAGGCGCTGCAGGGTCGCATGGATTCCACGACGAGCCAGGCTACCTTTGACGCGCTGGACGAAGCAGTTTTTGACCTCGAAGAGACAGAGCCGGGCAATTTTGTCACGGCAATGTTGGAACTGGAGACCAGCGCAGCCATCGTGGGCAGTCACGACCGGGAGTCTACGGTCTCCCGGCCAGCGCTTGAGCCGGCGAATGACCAGAAGGAGGAGGAGAAGAGCAAGGAGGCAGACAAGGCGGAGTCGCAGAAGGATCAGGAGGAGCCGCAGAGGGACCAGGAGAAATTGCAGGAGGACCTGGAGGAGCCCGGGACCTCGGTGATGAAACGAAAAACCAGGCGACAACTTCAGGAACAGCTCCGGGATGTCCTGGGAGCTTCTCACGAAAAGAGCACCTGGAGAGTATCGGAACTGTTCTCACCGCCGCGTGTACTTACGCGCGCCGAAGATACGGATCGTGGAACGGAACGGACTTATGATCTACTAACCAGTTACGACTCATCAGGCCGGCCGGTGCAACATCGGGTTTCAAATCATGGGTCCTAGTGGCCTGTCTGCCTTGCACGCGGCGCGGTGGCTTTGCGACGGTGAATGCACGCTTGCACAGCGTGGCCGAACATATGCGCACGGTGCGTGAAGGCGCGCACATCAGGTGCAGCATGCAAGCACGCGCAGCTCTATCGAGGGTACGATGTAGTTTTCGAACACCCCATGCGGTCCCTGGCCTGGAAGATGCCCGACATGCAACGACTCCGGGGACGAATGATCGAGGTGCAAACAGATAGGTGTGCACGTGGTTTGCGGGAGCCCGGGGGTCACGGATGCTCGTGGAAACGTGCGCGGTTGTTGGCGTCGTCTCAGCGACTGGCGATCTGTTTGGGAACACGGTGCCCTGGGAACCACGATCATGTGACGACTGAAGGGGAAATCAAATGGCGCTTCCAGGAGCAAGTGGGCAGGTCTCTACACCTCAGATATCTGCGAAGCTATCCTACGAGGCACCGACGACCTCGAACAGTTTTGGGCCGCTCACGTGGCCGCTGGTCTGAGGTTTGAGCAGGAGCTTGTGCTGTTGCCACTGGGGACTCGGCGCCGCGCTGCACCCCTTCGCGGGAAGTCACAGCTGCTGGAGGCAAAGCTCGAGCAGCGCTGCCTGGCAGCGGGCTTGGAGTCTTGGAGGGTCCCGCGCCCGACCAGGACATCTCCGACTCCCCTCGGACACCTCCCCCCATCGCCAATTCCCAGAACACTCGGAACGCCCTCCAGAAGTTACGCATCAACTTGGGCCACGCGGCCCCCGGGGAGATGGTCCGAATACTGAAACACGGGGGAGGACACGATGAGGCTATAAAACAAGCCTGGAGTTTGCATTGTGATATCTGCGCCGGAAACAAGTTGCCCAAACCGTCCGGGGTCGTGTCTGGACATCGCATTCTCGAATTCAACAAACAACTGGGGGTCGCTGAGCGTGAGAACCGACGGATACGAGAGGCCCAACGTAAGGAACAATCGAACAGGGCACCAGGGGAACCCGCATGATTGCGACGACTGCGGGGGACTTTGGGCTCAGCCAATTTCTTATTATCACAACGCCTTGCGACAAACCTTTGCGAAGGCAAAGCTGCGTTTACTGCGTTTTGACATTTATACTGGCGGTCAAGAAGGAGCCCGCGGAGCCCCGGGCCATCGCGGGGGGAGACTTTGCACAGAGGCTCTACAAGACGCGTCTCCGTGTGAAGGGCGAGGAGACTACCAGCGCTACGCTGGGTTTTGGGAGGCACAAAGGCAAGAGTTTCGAGTCCTCGTGGCAGACCGACCCCGGCTACTGCGCGTGGTGTGTTGCTCACTTGAGTCAACCCCTCCATTGGTTACAGTCAGGCAGCCTGGCTGGAGCATCTGGTGGAACAGAGTGACAGCGGCGCCGTTTGCCCCGGCACCTCGTCCGAAGTGAAGACCTCTGAGGCCGATTCCGAACTACTGAGCAAAGTGTTTTCTCGGAGAGACGCTGTGGAGAACCTTGACAGTCGCCGCGTCTCTTGGCTCGAGGCTGCCGGCAATTTTACTCAGTTCGACAATCGCGTGGAGGCTCTTGAGACTAAGGCGCTGTAGCTCGAGCGTGCGCTGACGCGGGTGATTGAGGCACTGGCTGGCCCGGGCACCCTGGTTATGTTACAGTGAGAAGGTTGTTCCAGTTGTGTTTTCGCCTGCGTATTGCCTCTCTCTCTCTCGCTTTTGCCGTTTCCTCGGTTCAAAGACTTCGGAGGAGTGTTTTTGTCAGTTTGAGCCACAGACCAGCGTCTTGCCTAGAAAGTTGTCTCAACAGTCAGTGTGCAACTGTCTGGGATCATGTCAGCGTTTCCTGTTGCATTGCGTGCTCTGTCTCTGCTGCCGCTTCGGACCAGGGGATATGCCGAGAGCGCGGGGCGCACGATAAACCCTTTCTTTTCACGTTCTGTCACGTCGACCAGTGGGAAGCCTTGGCTTCCGCAGAGGAGGAGGAGGGGAGGAGGAGGAGGAGGAGGAGGAGGTGGATGCCGAGTAAGGATTCAGATGGGAGGCCGCGAGGTGGCAGGACGGCGTCGCCGATGGGGAGGAAGGCAGAGGGGGTGGGCGAGGAGGACGATGATGAGGAGGCGAGGCTCTGGGGCAGCGCTAGAAGGGGGATCGGCTCAGGGGGGGATGCGTCGACCTCCAATGGCCCATCCACTGCCAATCGTGGCCCGAAAACCCAAACCGCCCAGGAATAGGCGGGCTTGCTGTTGGGGGGCCGATCGCCAGCCTGCCAGCGGTGCATCGTCAGCTCGATTTCCCCCTCTCCTCCTCCTCGTCCTCCTCTCCTCCTCCTCCTCCTCCTCCTCCTCCTCCTCCTCCTCCTCTTTCTCCTCCTCCTCCTCCTCCTCCTCCTCCTCCTCCTCCGCCTCCGCCTCCGCCTCCTCCTCCGCCTCCTCCTCTTCCTCCTCTTCCTCCTCCTCCCGCCCCCTCTCGGAGCCTGTCCCCGCCCATCGTTGCCCCTCGGGTGGGGGGAGCGGCGCCCCGACGGCTGCGCCACGGTGCTACGCACGCGGCAGCCGAGCAGAACGCGGTGGCGAGGGCAGCAGCCCCAAGGGATGAATCCTGCCGCAGCATCGACCATCGAGAGGAGGCGGTGGAGGGCGAGCAGGGAGTTGGGAGGGAGGGGGGGCGCTCTCTCCGAAGGGCGACGCCCAGGGCTTCCGTCGTGGCAAGAGTTGTTCCTGCCACGCCCCCCCCAGAAGTCGAGCGTGCGTCTTCTGGGCGAAACACCTCATACACTCTGCGGAGGTCCGCACGGATCTCCGAACGTTCATGTGTACCTATGTAGTTTGAAGTCGGGCGTGCCGCTCTACCGGAGGAGTATTTCAAAATAGTCAAAAATAGTCTGGGACGACTTTGTGAATCTATCTTGGTCACTGTTGAGCATTTGGGGGGTATTTTCTCATCCCAAATCCTCCTCTAGGAGGACACGCTCGATTTAATTTAGTTTTGTTCCTCTAGGTCAAGAACAGGCGCCCCTTCTCCGTGGCCCAAAGCCCCGTGGAGAATCCCCCGAACAAAGCAGATTCCAAGGAGAGTAGCCCAAGTACAGGGAACGTAGGGATACCCCTCACACGCTAGGGCTTCTCTGACCGTCGTACCAGCTGCATCATCCTATCTGCAGTCAACCCGCATAGTAAGGATGGGTAACCTTCCCAAGGGTACCCTTGCATCCCTGCCCCTTCGGCCCATCCTTAGCGACTTTCGTTGGCCGCGCCGCGCTTGCAAAGTGTCGGCATGACCTTCCAAAGCCCTTGCATCCTCACCGCGCATGTTTGTGATACGGGTTCACTGTACTTCCTCACCTCCTTCCCCTTTCCCCCTGCCGTCTCCTCCCCTCTGCATCCCGCCGGCACCCTGGCAGATCAACCCCTGGGTAGGGCCTCAGCTACGGGCGCTCATATCGTACCGCTCGGACTGGATGGCGCGAGCGAGACCTCTTCTGCCGGCGGTCTTGGGGCAGTCGCGTGCACACGAAGATTTGGTCAATATGCATACGCTGCCAAGCACGAGGAGGAGGAGGAGGAGGAGGAGGAGGAGATGGCAGGGGAAACACGGCAGCAGTTGCGGGAGGTGCTGAGCAAAAAGCCGATTGTCGTGGCAGCAGTTGCAGGCGGGCAGACCGTCTGTACAAGTTGGGGAAGGTGTGTGAGAGAGTGAGTGTCCAGGGGGAGGGGTTGACGAGTGGAGGTGGGGAAGCCCGGCATGGCGGATGTGCTCGAGGAGGATACAGCCAAGACGCTGACATAAGGACCACTCTGGGTTCAGAAGGGGCCTGAGCTTTCGGGCTGTTCCTTAGATGTGTGTCTCGGGCCTTGCTCTTGGCCCAGGCCCGCCGTGGCCAGCAAAGCCCCTCCGTTCCCTCTTATGCGTTCCTTCTGGCAGCACGATGAACGCAGATTGGGGCGTCTGGGAGAAGAGGCCGAAGAGCACGGATGGACGAAAAACGGTCAGGAGGATGTGTGGTTATTGGCTAGAGGCGGCGATGTCGAGGAGGATGGGCTCGTGAGCAGAGACGGGGGCCATCCGGGGGGAGGCTGCCAGGAGTATGTGCGAGAGGGGTGCGAGATGAGAGTACGGGGGGAGGCGCATACTTTCGGGCAGTTCGCGGAGCGGTTGCTTCGCTCGCGCGTGCGCCCTTGAGCCGAGTCCTCGGTCCGCGCGCGCGCGCGCTCGGAGCATCTGGCTCGTACGGCGCTTTGAGCTCGTGCCTTATTGGCTAGCCTGGCGATATTTCGGCCCACAGTGCCTCAAGCGCACCAGAGTGGCCCTGCTGTCTTGTTGGTAACGGTTGCTCTTGATGCGCGCAGTGCGAGTTGTTTGCAGCAGCGGCGCGTTAGTGGAGAGGAGGGGTGTATGGAGGGAGACGATGGAGGAGGTGGACCAGTGGGGCGGGAGGGATTTGTTTTGAATGCGTGGCCGTTGAATTATGAAGCCTGTTGCCAGAATGTGGCACGCAGCTGAGAAAAGTTTTCGGGCCAGCGAGAGATATTCATCAAAGGCGCCAAGGCAGCCATGAATGCAGAAGTCGAACAAGACGAAATTACGAAACAATGGCAGGTGTGGCATAGGCTAGGAAGGTGATAAACAGTGAAGCCAGCAGCCGAACCAAAGGCAGGAGTCTAGCTGCTAACTCAGTCCGGACTGAAGAGAGGCTCAACATCGCCTCACCAGCTGCGGGGGAGGCGGGAGTAAACGACTTGTTCGTCAAGCACGGTAACAACATCAAGTGTTGTATGCCCGTTTGAAGGTTGAGGAGCAGGGCCGATGGTTTTGGATGGGACGAGAGGGAGCGCGAGAGAGAAAGAGAGAAGAGGCGGGGGACGGGGTCCTGAGGAGGGATCGGAGAGATAGGTATAGGGAGAGAGGAAGAGAGGAAGGCCGAGCGACTTCTGGCCCTCCCCTCCTCCCTCCCTAGGAGGAGTCGGCTTGCAGGGGGGGCCGGGCGCGGGGGGGGCGCCAACGACCGCGCCGATTCCATTGCGGCCCGCTGCCCCTTCCCGGGACTCTCAGGAATCCTCCGGGCCCAGTCGGCCTCGCAGTCGGCGCCGGCGTCGCGTCGCCCGCGAGCGCCAGCCGGCGGGCGGGCCGACCTTGTTGCGCATGTTCGGCGCGAGAGACCCGCGCGGGCCTCGCGCTGTGCCCGCGCCCCAGGGCGACGGCCCAGGCCCTTGTAGCCTCCCGCGCTGACGCGATGGCCTCGCGCGCGGCGCAGGAGCGGGCGCCGCCGACCGTTCGGTTCGGCCCCGCGCACTTCTCATGCGACAACGCAAAGCCCCCCATGCTGCTCGCGCGCTTTGCGCGCTGAGCAGCATGGTGGGCGACGGCCGCGCGTTCAATGGGAAGCCGCAGACCAAGTTTCCATTCCCGCGCGCGGGGCGGGGCATGAACTTACAGATGCGCCGACGGTCGAGAACTCGCTCGCGCGCCCGCGCCTGCCATGTTGGGCGTGCGCACTGGGCCCGGAAATCTGCGGTTCGGCCGCCCGATGCGCCCCAAAAATCGCCCCGCCCCCCCCCCGCCCCCCTCCCCTTCAAAACTCTTCCGCGCTCCTGGAAAAACCATGCCGCCGAGGCGGGGGCTCGGGCCGCGGCCCGATGGTCCCCGGGGCACAGGGGAATCAAAGGAATCAGTACGGAATCAGTACAGAATCAAAACAGAATCGGCACAACTGCGACCCCTGATTCTAGCGGAATCAAAAGAATCAGCACGGAATCAATACGGAATCAAAGGAGGAATCGGCGATGGAACCAGAATCGGCCAGAACGGGGAAGTAGGCCAGACTCGGTCTCAGAACCCATGGAGAGAGGCTTTTTTCCCGCGAGTTCATTGCGGCGGGTCCGCGGCGCGGGCGCGCCGCGCGACTTCGCTGGTTCAGCGAGGCGCGCAGTCGGCGTTCAGGGAGAACAGGTTGTTTTCAAGGCGATATCCTGGCGGCGCGCTGGCGCATTGCGCATTTGCGTATTCCTGGCGGGTTGTTTGAGGGCGACCCGGCAGCGTCGGCCGAATGGCCCGCAAATGCCGCGCGGCCGATCTTGCGCCCCATGCGGTCACGTCGACCGCCGTGTGCCGCGACGGCCGCGCGCCCCGGACCGCGCCATTCCCGCGTTGGATTGGGCGGCGCAGCGCCCGTCCTCCAAAAGTCGTCACATGCATATCGCGCGTGTCGAGCCAGCAGCAATCGCTCCCAGAAACAGCCTTGACAGGCGCCCCATGCCCGTCGTCGCCCGGTTCCGATCCAAATCATAGTTTCTTAGGATGCGCTTGCGCGAATGCGAGCGCGCGGGCAAGTAACGCGCGCGCGCTTGGCGCAGCCTGGGAAATCTTACATGGAGCCCCCCGGGGGCGCGGGGCGCCGGCGACGCTTCTGCCCGCCTCCCGCGCGCCCGACCCCCCCCGCAAGCCGACTCCTCCTATCCCTCCCTCCCCCTCTCCCTCCCTCCCTCCACCTCTCCCTCCCGCCCTCTCTCCCTCCCTCCCTCCTCCCCTCCCTCCCTCTTCCCCTCCCTCCCTCCCTCTCCACAATTACTCATATGAATACTACTCTCCCTCTTCCCCTGACGACGGTTTGAAAATATTAGCCCCCCCCGCGTACTGTTTTTTACACAGGATTCCCCGGAGTTGGGTTTTCGCCTGCATTTTTTCCAAAATGCTGCTCTCGCTGAGGCGCCGGCTTCATTTGCGGGCCCCGCTCGTTCCGAATCATGCTCCCGCTGCAGCGCTGGCCTCATTTCCGTGCTTCCGCTCGTTCCGAATCGTGCTCCCGCTGCAGCACTGGCCTCATTTCCGCGCTTCCGCTCGTTCCGACTCGTGCTCCCGCAGCAGCGCTGGCGTCATTTCCCATGCCATGCCACGGCATGTAATGCAATGCTAGGTTGATTTTACGTTTTGCGGTGCTCTTCCACGCCATGCCATGCCGTGCTCTACAATGCATCGCGTACCCTTTCGGGATCATTGCCCTGCTCGACATCCGACTGTGCGAGTAGAGAGGGGATCTACGCCATGGTAAGGGATGGGAGGGAGGGGTAGGATGTCAGATATGACGCGAGCGCACCTAGCTTGCCCTCCCCCCCTCCCTCTCTCCCCCCTCTCTCCCTCCCTCTCTCCCCCCTCTCTCCCTCCCTGCCTCTTGACTCGCTTCGCGAGGGGTCTGAATCTCTGAATCTCCCTCCCTCCCTCTCCCCCATTCCCTCTCCCGCCGCGGCCGAGGAGATCAGGGTCGGGGACGTCCTGAGGGTGAACAGGGAGGAGGAGTTTCCTGCGGACCTCGTCCCGCTGTACAGTCGCTCCTCCCAGTCAAGAAGCCGACCGCCTCTTCGCACCTGCCCGCATGTCCGCGCACTCCTCTCTCTCTCTCTCTCTTGCACTCCTCTGTGGCGCCTGCGCCTCTCTCCTGCTCTCTCTATCGCCCTCCTCTCTGCCGCTCGCCCTCTGCCTCCCCCTTTCTCCTCCTGCGCCTCTCGCTGCTCCCACCCTCGTCCTCATCCTCTTGATCCTCCTCTCGGCATGCTTCTTCTCCCCCGCTCATCCTCCTGCACTCGCCTTCACCGAGCGCGTTCCACTACTTGTGAAGTGCCTAGTCGCAAGCGTCAAGAGACATGTGGGGTTCGATGCAATGGAGCTTCTTGTCTGCCGCAATGCAACGGACCTCGGCCATTTGCGAGTAACTACTTTGCGAGTAGTGGAAGGCGCTCGTCTCCTCTGGCCCGATCCTACTTCGTCGCCCCTATCATCATTCCCTCTCCCTGCACTTTCCTCTCCTCGCGCCATCCTTCTCAGTCATCCAATCCTCCTCCACTCGCCCCATTCGCTGGCCCTGCTGTTGCTGCCACCCTGTTCCTCCCTTCGTCCCTCCTCCCCCCCCCATTTTTTTGTTTCTATCTCTCTCTCTCTCTCTCTCTCTCTTTATATATATATATATACCCACCCCTCTGCATCCTACCCTATCCACCTCCGTCCCTCTCCATACCACTCCCTCCCACTCCCTCCCTCACTCCCTCTCGTCCTCCTCCCTCCTTGTCGACCACCTCCCCCACGTCCACTGATCCTCCTCCTTCCTCTTCCGCCTACTCCAGGGCAAGCGGGGGAACTGTAACTATGCAGATGGATGATGTTCGGCATCGACCTGCTCGACGTATGGTGCCTACAGCTATCATGTCATCGCTATGTTTATGGATCCTTCTCCCCAGAGTCCAGGAAGGCCAAAGTAGACCTGTAAACTGCGGCCATGAGGTCCACGCGCGTCGGAAACAACGCACACCGACACGCGCAAACACACAAACACAAACGTATTGTTTGTTTGTCATGGGAAGTTGAGACAGTCATCTAATTCGAGTCATCAATTACACCGGCAATATTGGACTCCCATGACCTCCCCCTCTTCCTCCCATGCCTTTCTCCCTCTCCCTTCCGTTCCCCTCTCTACGTCCCGTTCCTCCCGTGCCTCCCCCCCGTGTGACCTCTCGTCCTCCTTGTCCTTCTCGTCCCCCATCTGTTCATGCTGCTGCTCGTCACCGTCCTTGGCATCGTGTCGTCGGCGTTGGTCTCCCCATCCTTCTGCCTCGCCGCTCCTCAGTCCCGCTTCCCCCACTCTCTCCCCCCCCCAGCCCCCTCCCCCCCGCCTCCCCCTTTCCACCTTTCCCCGTCCCCCTCAGCTCAGGAGGAAAAGAAACACACAGACACAATTAATCGTCGATTCCCAAGAAATTATGAGAAAATATGGGAAGTGGGCGGGAAGACAGAAACCCAGAAAATATGGGAAAATATGGGGAATCTTTGTGTATTTATTTGTGTGTCCCAGGGCCCCTTCATCAGCACCCTCCTCCCTGACTCCCGGTCCTCCTCCGGCCTGCCCCCCCTCCCCCACACTCCCTCGTCCTCGGCCTTCTCCTGCTCGTCCTCGTCCCGCGCCCCCTGCGCCCCTCGCCCACGGCCCCCCCTCCTCCCACTCCGCCCGCTGCCGCCGCGCGCTGCGCCTCCCACCCTCCCTGCCCGTCCCGCTCCCTCCCCCCTCTCGGCGGCGGGCGATGGGGGAGACGCGAGAAGGAGAAGGTCCCCCAAGAAGGCGGCGGGGCTTCTCAGGAGCCCTCGCGCCCTCTGGGAGGTCTGCGGTGTCTTCGGGGACGGCTCAGAGGACTTCTCAGCAGGCCACTCTGAGAGGGCCCGCTCCTCCGCACTTCCCCCTGGGCGCGCCGCCGATCCTTCGCTTCCAGCGGCACGGTGGGCAGGGCAAGCGCTGGCGGGAATGCACCATCGAGTGCCAGAGCAGAGGGCGCTGGTCACCCGTCCCGGGACGGTCTCCGGGCCGACGGAGCGCATCGTTCGGTTGCTCCTCCCCCTGGGCCGCCGTGGCCTGCGGAGGCAGTGGGGACAAGGGCGCGATCTACATCTCCACCGCGAATCTGGAGCAGCCCTCCCTGCACCCGCCTGGAGGGAGGGAGGGAGGAGGAGGAGGGGGAGGAGCTCGGAGGAGGAGGAGTAAGGGGAGGAGGAGGAGGAGGAGGAGGAGGAGGAGGAGGAGGAGGAGGGCTGTAGCAATTTTGGCCCCAGGCGAGGGGCAGGCCCAAGAGCCCCTCTTCCACGCGGTCCCTGTCTCCCTGGACCGCCCGTCCTCACGGGCAACCGTACCTCCCTCTGCATCTCACCTCATGCCAGGCACCACATGTCAGTGCAGCGAGTGCGGCAGGCAGGTGCCCGACAAGTGCTGGCAGTGGTGGTGTGGTCGCAGATGGCAAGCTCGCTTTACTGCCACGGCCAGGCCCGAGTGACGGCCAGGGCAGCCATCCCGCAGGCAGCCCTCCCGACCGCGACGAGATGGGCGACAGCAACACCAGAGCGCGGCAATCTCTCGTCAAGATGTGCAGCAGCTCACAGACACGACCCCCTGCAGCGCTCCCAGCGGTGGCCAAAGCCCACCTTAGATACAAGCAGCCGCCATCATCCCAACGCCAGCTGGAGAGTTCAATAGGGACATCCAGAAAGCCATGTGGGTACTCACGACATCCGTCTTGGCGAGCAGAGCCCCGGAGCGGACGACGCAGACTCAGTGGAGGAGTTGGCGATGGCAAAGTGGTCGGTGGCAAGTTTGGAACCGCTAGAAACGAGACAGCTGCGCAACAGGACGCAGGAACAGGAGCTGGCCATCAAGATCGACAAGTTCGCGGACCAGCCTGCACAGCTTGAGCACTCCAACGCGGATGCAGAACAACATTTGGCGGACTTGGAGACGGCCTTCGGACAGCGCCAGGAGGATGACCCTCTTTCAGCGATGGAGTGGGTAGGTGCCAGCTCAGCTTCCAGTCCGACACAACCCATTTGAACACCTAGATGCCAGCTCAGTTTCTGGTCCGACACAGCCCGCCAAGGATTCCCGTGGGTTTTTGTTCAAGGTTTCCTGATGGATTCTCGATGATACCTCAGGCTTGCTGCGGAATTCCTGAGGGACCCCTGACTGATCCCTGAGGATGCCCGAGGAATCCTTGAGCATTCCTGAAAGATTTCTTTGAGATCCCTGGCGATCCCTGAGGGATTTCTTCGGATTCCGTGGGGGCGCAGGTTTCCTGCTGCGGATCCCCCAAGGATTCTGGCGGGATTCCAGAGGATTCCGAACAGATTCCGAACGATTTCCTGAGGATCCCTGAGGATTCCTCAGGGTGTCCGAAGGATTCCTGAGGGGGTCTGGAGGGATTCCTGGAAATCCCCCTGAGGGTTCCTCAGGGATTCCAGAAACATTCCTCTACTGCATCCTGACGGATGCCTGGAGGATTCCTAAGGCTCCCCAAGGATTCCTGATCATTCCAAAAGATCCTGGTTGATCCCTGAAGCATCCCTCAGGATTCCTGACGGTTTCCCCGTCAGAGTTCCTGCATAATTATGGGGGATGCTTGCTGGTTCCTGGAGGATTCCTACACGATTTGTCAGAGCGCCTGAAGGATAGGAATCTGGAGGATTCCAGAGGAATGTCCTGAGTGATCCCAAAGGGTTTGTGAGGATTTCTATCAGCACGTGGGGATTCCTCAGGGTCTGGGGGATTCCTGAAGGACACCAGAGGAATTCGTGAAGGAGACCTGGAAGATTCTTCAGGATTTCTCAGGACTCGTGGAGATTCCGACAGGATGAGGGCGAGGAGGCGCACGAGGGGAATAGTCGGCTGGTTATTGAAGCGACGGTGAGTTATGCGGAAAGCGATAATGTTGATGATGCTGATGGTGATGCTGGTGCTGATGCTGATGGTGATGGCGATGGCGATGGTGATGGTGATGGTGGTGCTGATGGTGATGATGATGATGGTGATGATGCTGGTGGTGGTGGTGATGGTGATGGAGGTCCTGGTAGTGACGATGGCGACGACTTGGAAAGCGCGCCAGTGGCTGCCCCTGAAACACACAAAGGAGGGGGTGCTCGCAGAACCCCCCCCCCCCGTCCCCCCCTTCAAAGGAGGGGTGAGATTTTCGACCCCTCCCCCCACCCTCCCCCCTCCTCCCCCCCATGGCGCTGGAAAGGAGGGGGGGGGTTCGACCCCCCCCCCCTCCCCCCATTTGCCCCGAACAGGGGGCTGGGGAGGGGGCCTCTCGGGTAGCGAGTAGCGAGTAGAGTGTTTTGAGTAGCGATTGGTGGGTAGCGGTGGGTATTTGATAGTGAGTAAGTAGTTCGCAGGGAGTAGTGAGTAGTGAGTAGTGGGTAACGAGTAGTGGTAGTAGTGAGTAGCGCGTAGAGATTAGTGAGTAGTGAGTAGTGAGTAGTGGGTAGTGAGTAGCGGGAAGGAAGCTGTGAACAAGGAATTGTGAGGAGTGAGGACTGGATAGTGTGTAGTGAGTAGTGCATAGTGAGGAATAAGCAGGGAGCAGGGATGAGGAAATAAACGACAGCGAATAGCGAGGAGTGGGCAGTGCGCAGCGAACAGAGAGTAGTGAGTAGCGAGTGGCGAGTAGGGCGTTTTGAGTAATCAGTAGTGAGGAGGGAGTAGTCAGGAATCAGTAGTGAGTGGAATCAGTAGTGAGTATCGAGTAGGGTGCGTGGCGAGTAGGGAGCAGCGAGTAGTAAGTAGTGGGTAGTGACAAGCGAGAAGTGGGTATTGAGTAGCGGGTAATGAATAGGGAGCAGCGGATATACATTAGTGAGTAGTGAGGTAGTGAGTCGTGTGCAGTGAGTAGTGAGTATTTAGTGGATAATCGGTAGCGGGTGGTGCTTAGTGAGTAGTGAGTCGTGAGAGAGAACACAGTTGAGTGAGTAGTGACTAGTGAGTACTGGGTGGTCATTGGTGAGTAGTGAGCTGGGACGAGTGAGTAGGGAGTAGGAAGTAGTGAGTAGTGCGTAGTGGGAGCGTAGTGAGTAGTGCGTGGTGGGTAGTGGATCGATCGTGCGTAATGAGTAGCGAGTAGGGCGTAGGGGGTAGCGAGTAGTGAGTAGTGAGTATTGTGTTGGTAGTAGCGAGTAGCGAGAAGTGGGTACTGAGGAGGGAGTTGTGGGCAGTGAGTAGTGAGTAGTGAAGTGTGAGTAGCGAGTAGGGGGTAGTGGTTAATGTGTAGTGGGTAGTGATTTGAGATTCGTGAGTAGTGGGTAGTGAGTTGTGTTTAGTGAGTATTGAGTAGTGGGTAGTGAGTTGTGAGTAGTGTGTAGCGAGTAGTGAGTAGTGAGTAGTGCGTAGTGGCTAGTGAGATGTGGGTAGTGAATGGTGAGTCGTGAGTAGTGCGTAGTGAGCAGTGAGTAGTGAGTAGCGAGTAGTGAATCTTGGGTAGTGAGTAGGGCATAATGAGTAGTGACTGCTGTTCAAGTCTAGGGTTTGGGTTTGGGGTTCGGGTTATGGGGGTACGGGTGAGGATTAGTGTTAGGGGTTGTAGGGGTCGGGCTCCGGAGACCGAGGGCGCCGTGGCGAGGGGGGGGGGGGAATTTGGCGGCCGAAAAGGGGTGGTGGGGGGTGGGTTCCCCGACGACGGACCGGGAAAGGGGGGGGGCTTCCCCGACGACGGATC
Organism: Prorocentrum cordatum; assembly: GCA_963575745.1. Taxonomy (NCBI): domain Eukaryota; class Dinophyceae; order Prorocentrales; family Prorocentraceae; genus Prorocentrum; species Prorocentrum cordatum. The sequence continues at coordinate 506,895 of CAUYUJ010022714.1, forward strand.
GGGAAAGGGGGGGAGGGGGGGGGGTCCCGACGACGGATCGGGGAAAGGGGGGGGGGTTCTTAACCCCCCCCCTTTGGGCAGCGGCGCGCCTTCGACGACTAGGATATTGATGGTGATGGTTGTGATGATAATGGCGGTGTGGATGGTGATGGTGATGGCGGTGATGATGATGACGATGATGATGATGCTGCTGATGCTGATGATGATACTGCCGACGACGAGCGTCACAACAATAACGACGACGAGCATGATGATGGTAGTGGCGATGGTGATGATGCAAAGCTGATGGCGGTGCAAAGGGGGAAGAAGAGGACGAGGAGGAGGAGGAGGAGGAGGAGGAGATGGAGGAGGGTGGAGGAGGAGGAGGAAGGCGAGGAAGACTGTCACATGTGAGGCCTTTTTGTTCCCAGTTGTTGAAGCGCTCTAGCCGTGGTTGTCGGCGGTCTCGGGGGGAGTGCCAGAGGTCCCGGGGGTGAATGAGGGTGGATGAGTGGCTTATCGTGCGAGCCACAAATATAGATTCCGCCACCGCGCCCGAAGTGTGGGTCAGGGGCTCGGGGGATGGATCTCAGGGTCTATTAGGAAGCATGTCGGCGGGCTTTTGGAGGGCTCTCGGGACTTGTGGGGCCTCCTGGGGGGCGTCCTTGATCCTGTTCAGGGCCTCTGGGGCCCCGTTTGGAGCGGGCGATCTTGAGCGGAGTGCTCAAATTGTCCATTCTTGTTGCCGCTCTGGGCCTCCTTGTTGCCTACGTGTTGCCTGCATCTTATGAACGTACTTTTTGCGCGATTCGCGAACACTTTGTGTATACGTCTCGTAGATGTGTTGTACTCGCCTTGAACATCTGTCAAATACGTGTCGCATGCGTTTGGTATGACGTTTTGCACGCGTGTAGGATAGCTTGGGCTATTATGTCAATATGATTGTATACAACTCCAAACGCGCCGATCCCCGACTCTAGCAGGATAGTTCAACTTGGTCTCATCTGGGATACATCGGGCATGCGCCGACTCTCGCCTCCAGCATGAGTATTTGATCTCCGACGTCTCTCAAGCTGGATCCATATGCAAACGCGCCGGTCCCAGCCCTTCGCTGGATTCTCAAGTGTCGTTGCTGGTTCTTCAATCGAAATTCCACCGTAGTACAATATGCACACCTCAGCACACAACACTATTCTACACATATGTATACACACATATAGACACATGTTCACAGGTATGTATGCACGCATGTGTGTATGGATGTATGTACTGTGTAAGTATATTTTTATACGTGTATGGATATGTTTATGTATGGCTGTATATATAACTACGTATGTATGCATGCAGAGGGATGCAGACTGGGCGTTTGTGTGTACGAGTTCTACTGCACACGTCCTAGTGTACATCACATGCGTCCGAAGCGGTCTCCCCAATGAACACAACATGTGAGCACTACTTGGCCAGCGATCCCAGTGTGCACCGCGGGCCGTCTCCAGCGCGCACCACCCCAGAGTACACCACCCCGTTCCCCAGTGCACACCATCCCCTCTGTGCACCGGCCTGGCCCAGGCAACTGGCAATCCATGGCCGTGCAGACTTACTTTAGCCGCGCGACTGGTTCAATCCGCGAAACATGTTCAAACCGCGAGGCTGGCAGGCACGTCCGTGCATTGCCCCCCTCCCTTTAGCTCGCTTATTCTTCCTCCTCCCCCCTCCCGGCCCTCCTCCCTTCCCCTTCCCTCCCTCTCCCACCCCCCTCCTGTATCCCTTCCTTCCCACTTCCCCTTCCCGCTCCCCCCCGTCCGGCCTTTTCCGCCGTCCCTTCCCCACTCCCTTTCGTCTTCTCCTGCCAGCGTTCGCGCGACTCCGACACTTATCACAATCTAGGCGGCCGCGGTCCGCGTCGTGATTCGCGGCGGCGATTCGGATGGCGGCGCTGGCAACAAAATATCGTCGTTCGGACGACAGCGACGCGCGCCGCACCGCGATGGCAGCCGCCTGGGAACACCCCGCCGCGCGTTCAGCGACGACACGCCTGGATTGCGGCGCCCGCGCTGCGGCTTCTGATTCCACGATGCCCCGGGACGCGTCGATTCTCATTCTCAACGCGTGGGCACCCCCGCTCGCGCGACAACTTTGTATTTCTGGTCGTTCTACTGGCGCCGAATTGTGCCATCAAACGTCGCGCAGATGCCACCCCAACAGGTTTTTGCGGAAGACGCAGGGCTCGTTTCGATTCCCCGGTTCGATTCGATTCGCTTCGGTTTCGATGATTTCCGTCTCCAGTCCGATTCGACATCGGATTTAGATTTGGACTACGATTGTTTAATGGAGGCCGACCAGTTGGTCAATTTCTGCCGATTCGACTTCTCCCGACATGGCTGTCGATTTCCGCCGATCCGATGCATTTCGATCGCCGATCTGACTTGTCGATTCCATTCTGGGCTCGCGTGGAGACGCTCTCGCGTCGTTTCGCGAGCGAGGCGAAGGATCATCCTGCTCGCGCCGGCGCCGGGAGTTGCGCGCGGAAAACAGGCGCGGCGGCTGCCCGGATCGTACCTTGGGCGCGCCGAGAAACTTCAAGACGCGAAGCCCAGTGACACATCTTGATAACCAACAACGGTGATTTGATAAGAGTGAAAGCCACTTGCCGATGCAATCGTGACCATTTTAAGGTTTGGGAAGGGCGCCCCGCAGAGTCGGTTGCGACGTTGTTCTGCTTCCCTCTGGATGGAACGTTTGAGGAGGAATGCCAACACAGGGACAAGGAACGGGGAAGGCGACGACGACGGCAACTGCGACGACGACGACGACCGAAACGGAAAAACTCTTCGCACACGCCGACAAGGTCAGCGGATGTTTTGCACGCGACGCAAGGACGTCGAAGGGATCCGAGGGCACCCCAATCAGTGTTTAGCGTCACGGAGGCGAATGACAGAACCCGAACGGCGGCAGTTTCCAGCCGTCGGCGCGCTTTTCGGCCTGTTCTGGACCAGGCCAGCCATTCGAGACAACGGTTTCCCCTCTTGGCGTTTATGTTTTTGTTGTCGCTCGTAGTTTCAGGGGGGGTTCTCGTCGTCGCGTCGGGAATCGCTTCGGCAGACGGGTCAGCATGGAGCATGTACACGTCGTCCTCCTCCCAATTCCACAAATCGGGGGACGATTCAGGTCCCGGTTGCGGTCTTTTTTGGAAGTTCCACTGCGCGACCCGCGAGCTCGCATTGGGAAAGGTCTCTCGGCTCCGCCCTGCGGGATCATCATCTTCCCTGGGAGGCCACGAGGGTAGGGGGACGTTTCGAGGAGGAGAGTGTATGGTAATTTGGAAGAGGCGTTGTTCATTCACTGGTGGTTATTACGATTGCTTTGATCATGGCCGTAAGACCCAGCTCACGCCAAAGTATGACCTCCTTGTCCAGGCCTGCTCGCTTTTGATGGCGAATGTCGGCGCACGTCTGTCCCTATGTATCTTCCCTCGCTCGTTCTGACCGTTGGGGAACGAGAGAGAGGAGAAAGCAGCGAAGAGGGACAGTCGCAGCACGCTGGATAGTAGCACGGCACAGCCTCAGCCGATAAAGTGCGACACATGTGCTCACAGTGCGCGAACGCACCCTGCAGCACAATCTGCGTCATGGGTTGGCTTCGCCGCGCTCACGGTTCGACCTTGCAGCGTCGCGTGCCCCCCATTCGTCGAGGATGGCGAGACAAACTTGAAAACGAAAGCTGCCCTGTCGGCGACACAACAGGTGCCGCCCATGCGCCCTCTTGGATCAGAGTAGGAGCGTGATGGTGCAGACAACGAGGGAGAAGCAGCAGTGATGAAGGAGAGGGAGGCAGTCGAACAAGGACAGAGGAATGTGATCCAGTGTGCGTGCACGGCCAGATGTATCAAGTCCTTAACCTGATGAACGCGTCCAGGTCTAACCTCGCTCTACACGCATGCCATTGATTTAGCAGCCACCATCGCTCAAACATGTATATTGCACCAGAGAAAAACCCAATCAGTGAATGGTTCGATCGATAAGGAGATCGACCGGGAACCCCGGAACCCGGAACCCACCGAAATCGGCCCGGAACCAACGACCAGGAACCCAGGAGCCGGGAACCAGGAATCCCAGAACCCAGCCGGCCACCAGAATCGGCGGGAAATGTTTGCCAATTCTTTCCATTTCCGCTGGGACCCCTTCAGTGCAAGCACTGATTGGCTTGGCATCGCTCGGACGTGTGCATTTTTCCTTTGGCGAGGACCATCGAGGAGCATCCTTGATCATCTGGCGAGAAAACCACGCACGAAGCCAAAAAACACATGGAATGGACGTCCGAGCGATGCCCAGTGGGGGAATCAACGATCGCCTGCATTTCTGGAGCTGCGGATTTCTTGGGCTGGCGCTGGGCACCCCTGGAGCGCCTCGGGTGCTGCCCCCCAGGGCGCGCTCGGCGTGCCAGGGGAGGGGGGTCCGCGCCGCCCGCCCCCGGAAGTCTGGGCGGACCTCCGACGGCTCACGCTCAGGAGGAAAAGAAACACACAGACACAATGAATCTTTGATCCCCCAGAAAATATGGGAAAATATGGGAAGTGGGGGGGGAAGACGAAAACCCAGAAAATGTAGGGGCAATATGGGGAGTCATTTTATGTGTGTGTATTTATTTGTGTGTCCTGGGGCCCCTTTACACGTGCATCACTCAAGGAAAAGCCACCCAGGCCCGGCAAGTGGCGTTTACGAAACGGCCCCGGGCGTGTACTACACGGCCCTGCCCTGTTTGACTCCTTCCCCGGGTGCGTTTACTGAACGGGTTCGCTTGTCGGGGTGATTCTTGTGGGGCTGAATGTTCTGCCCTCTAATCATGTGCCTTGTTCTTTTGCTAGCCGCCACCGTCGCCGGCACCGTGGTGGCATTGCTGCGGCGGCCTCAGAGTCCAGAGATGGGGCGCACGGGCGGCCACCACCGCCACCTCGATTGCGCCGCCCTCCTCTGCCCTCCTCTTGGGAGAGGGAGGGGTGAGTCACCACCCACCAAAGCACCCCGACCCAACCAGAAGGTTCCAATTTGCCCTCCATTCCTACCCGGGGGGGACGTCGGGAAACTATCCCCCCCTTTGCTATCCCCCCCTTTCGCCCGGCCCGAATTTGGTTGACCGACAAGAGGGGGTCCAGCGAAAAGGTGGTGGTGCAAGAGATCTGGTGCAGTAGATTTGTGGGGCTGCAACGGATTCGGGGTGTGCGATACATTCCGGTGCGCAAGCGTCTTGCCGGAGTTTCGCGTGCAAGGCCTTTGCTGCAATGCAATGCAGTACAATTCCCTGGCGCAGTAGATTTGCAAGACAACTGCCCCAAATCTATGGCACCATCCCCTTTTCACCTGGACCCCCTTCTGGGTCACGGAGGGGGAAGCGGGTCCCCCGGGAGACGGGTCCTGAGGTTTTTCGCCGTTCTCGGGCTCCCCAGGCCCCCTTGGAGTTACGCAGCACCCCGCAATTGCGGATAAGAGTGAGGGGGCGGGCGCGGGCGACGCGGGCGTCGTCGAGCCGGCGGATCTCGTGGCCCCCACCTTCCCTGTCGATGGCGCTCTCCTCCTCCTCCTCCACCTCCTCCTCCTCCTCCTCCTCCTCCTCATCTTCCTCGTCCCCGTCCTCATCGTCATCGTCATCCTCCTCCTCCACCTCGTCCTCCTCCTCCTCCTCCTTCTCTTCTTCCTCGTCCTCCCTCTCCCCCCCTCGTCCTTTCATCATCGTCCTCCCATTGTCGTCCTCCCCCTCATCGGCCTCCATCATCGTCCTCCAATTGTCGTCCATCATCATCATCCTCCCCCTCCTCCCCCTCCTCGTCCTCCTCCTCCCCCTCCTCCCCCTCCTCCCCCTCCTCGTCCTCCTGCTCCTCCTCCTTTTGTTTCTCCACATTATCCGTACATTCTCCTTTCTTCCGCGTTCTCGTCGTCCCCTCTTTACTCCTCTTGTGTCCCCCTCTTTTCCCAAGATAACTGCAACGCAATCCTTTTTCCCACTTTATGCTCCCCGCCTTCTCTGATCAAGGCAACTCGCCAGGGCAAAGTTCCTGGACGGGCTGGTGTGGATACGCGGGGCTTGAAGAGGTCCTTGCGGGCTCAGACGGCATGCGCAAATCCGCCGCCGCGCTTGTGCGGCATTGGTTTGTTCAGTGCACGTGGTTTAGGTCGCGGGTGGGTCGAGGGCTCGCCACCTCCACCTGGAAGGAATGCAAAAGCAGCCCGCCGCAGGCGCAAAACAAATTCGTTTGCACACTGAACGTGGTTTGGGTCGCGGGTGGGCCGCGGGTTGTCCACCGGGAACGAATGCAAAAGATGCCCGCCGTAGGCGCCGAAAAATATGGTTTGTACCTTGAACGTGGTCGCGGGTTGGCCGCGGGCTCCCCGCCTGGAACGAATGCAAAAGATGCCCGCCGCAGGCGCCGAAAAATGCAGTTTGTACCCTGAACGTGGTTTGGGTCGCGGGTTGGTCGCGAGTTGGTCACGGGGTGGGTCGCGGGTTCTCCACCTGGAAGAAATGGAAAGAAAACCCGCCACAGGAGCCGAAAATGGTGGTTTGTACCTTGAACGTGGTTTGGGTCGAAGGTGGGTCGCGGGTGGGTCGCGGGGTAGGCCGCGGGTGGGTCGAGGGTGGGTCGCGGGTGGGTCGCGGGTGGGTCGCGGGGTGGGCCGCGGGTGGGTCGCGGGGTGGGTCGCGGGGTTGGTCGCGGGGTGGGTCGCGGGGCGGGTCGCGGGGTGGGTCGCGGGGTGGGTCGCGGGTGGGTCGCGGGTTGGTCGCGGGTGGGTCGCGGGGTGGGTCGCGGGTTGGGTCGCGGGTGGGTCGCGGGGCGGGTTGCGGGTGGGACGACGACAACAAACAACAACAAACAACAACAAACAACAACAAGCAACAACAAACAACAACAACAACAACAACAACAACAGCAACAACAACAACAACAACGAAAATCCGCACCGCGGAATTCCAGTTTTGCCTCGCACCCAGGGACAGTGAATGACCGTTCGGCCCCCTCACTCTGATGCAGCAGTAGTGACGGGACGTTTCTGCTATTTTCGACTTCTGGGAGGCCCTCAATGCCTCTCGGCACCGTGGACCAAAAAAAAAACGACTCAGGATGAAAAGCCGGTCCCCGGGAATAGGTCGAGGCCTCTGGGCAGCAGGGGCAGAGGTGGTCGCCAGGGGGGAAGCGGGTCCTGAGTGCTCGACGTCGTTCGGACGTGTGCATCTTTTTACGACGAGGACCATCGGGGAGCATCCTGGATCATCGGCCCAACAGAAAATACGCACGAGACCGAAACGTGCACGGGGAGTGGACGTCCGAGCGATGGCGAGTGAGGGAAACGGGTCCTGAGGTTTTTCGCCGTCTTAGGGTTCTCGGGGTCCTCCATGGGCCCCAGGAGCGTCAGGAAGCGACTCCAGACGAAGATCTCGCCCTTGGGGCGAGATCTTCGTGGCTCAAAGGCGGTCCAACCGACCTTTAGCAAACCATCTCTTCCCGTGACGTCCCACTCGCCTCGCTGCAATACGTAGGTGTGCGGCTTGACGGAAGTTTGAAAGGCGAGAGGGGCGCCAAGGAAGGGGATCGTGTTTAGGGGTCGGTGAGGCCGCGCCCAGGTGGCAGGCAGGGAAGCAGCTTTGCAGGCAGGCGCACGGATGGAGAGAGAGTGTGGCGAGGTGCGCCGGCCATGTGCAGAGGGGGTAGGGCAAACGGTCGCGTCATATCTGACGTGCTACCCCGCCCTCCCATGCCTTACCATGGCGCAGATCTCCTCCCCATTTGCACAATCGGATGTCGTAGCATTGCGTAGCATTACATGGTATTGAAGACTAACGCGTAGCATGACGTAGCACGGCGTGGCGACGCCCCAAAATGAGGGGGGGCTTCTGCGGCCCAACAGATCAAAGAATCGGCACCGAATGTGTAGTCACTTCCGATGGTTTCTTCGGGAGGCATTTTTTTTTTTTGATTTTGGGGCCTTTTTGGAAAAACCGAAGACCATGCCGTGGCATGGCGCTGGAAATAATGACGCCAGCGCTGCAGTGGGAGCACGCTTCGGAACGACCGGAAGCGCGGACATGAGGCCAGCGCTGCAGCGGGAGCACGATTCGGAACGAGCGGTAGACGCCAGCGCTTCAGCGAGAGCAGCATTTTGAAAAAAAAATCGCGGAAGCGCGGAAATGGGGACGCGTAGCCTGACATAGCATGGCGTGGCGACGCCCCAAAGTGCGTGCGGGCGGGTCTGCGGTGCAAAACATCACCGAATCGGCACCGAATATGTAATCACTTCCGATGGTTTTTGGGGGGCATTTTGTAAAAAACATGGCGTGGCATGGCGCTGGAAATAATGACGCCAGCGCTGCAGCAGGAGCACGATTCGGAACGACCAGAAGCGCGGAAATGAGGCCGACGTTGCAGCGGGAGCACGATTCGGAACGAGCGGTAGTCTGAAAATGAGGCCAGTGTTTCAGCGAGAGCAGAATTTGAAGAAAAGCCCAAGCGCGGAAGCGCGGAAATGAGGACGCGCAGCCTGACATATCATGATGTGGCGACGCCCCAAAATGAGGGGTGGTCTTCTGCGGCCCAACAAATCAAAGAATCGGCACCGAGTGTGTAATCACTTCCGATGGCATTTGTCGGGGGCATTTTCTAGATGTTGGTGCATATTGGAAAAACCGAAGACCATGCCGTGGCATGGCGCTGGAAATAATGACGCCAGCGCTGCAGTGGGAGCACGCTTCGGAACGACAGGAAGCGCGGAAATGAGGCCAGCGCTGCAACAGGAGCAGGATTCGGAACGAGCGATAGCCCGAAAATGAGGCCAGCGCTTCAGCGAGCGCAGCAGTTCTAAAAAACAACCCAAGCGAAAACCCGTCTCCTGGAAGTCCTGTGTGTAAAAAACCAGTACGACGGAGGGGGGCCAGCAATTTCCCAGACGCCACCAGGGGCGAGAGGAGAGTAGTATTCATATGGTCAAATTATAGAGGGGGGGAGACTTCTTAAAAGCACCCTTGCTTCTTAGAAGGTCTGCAGATGTAAGGCCGGCGCTTTCTCAGAAGCAGCCTCCTGCAGAGAAGCCTTTCCCCCCTCCTACCCTCTTGTGCGCGCCGCCAACTACTGTGGGGACGAGCATCAAGCGACCATATGTTTTTCGTCAGGGTGCGCTGGGTTTCTTCCGCTACGCGCGCTGCGCGGTGACTTCCCTAGGCCGTGAACGAGGCTGCTGCGTTCAGAGTGCTCTGGGCCCCCCCGCGTTCTCATCTCCCGCGAGGAGATTCGGGGCTGGGTTTCTTGTGAGGGCTTCTTGTGGCCGCGTCGTCCGCACTGCGCTGTTAGCAGAGAATGATAGGCACACGTTTTCGCTCACAAACGTTCTCAGCATCATCGACTCCCTTGGCAGGTTCAGTCTCGATTCGATCGATCCGTTTCGATGTCGATTTCGGCCGGCACGATCCGATTGGATTTTGATATTGCTAAGGCCTTACGGCCGGTGCCGCCGACCCTGAAGACGACGACGACGACGACGAATACGAGGAGGAGGAGGAGGAGGAGGTAAGGTGGAAGGGAGCAGGAGACGGCGAAGGAGATGTTCCCCATGTGGGCCGAGGGAGTCGTAGCAGAGACAGACAGGGAGCCTTGTGGCCTGCGGCCCTTCCCGCCACCGTGCTGGGGTTGTGGTCGAAAGGCCTCTTTGATGTTGTCTGGCCTGTTGGGGCCTCTGTTGGGCCTCTTTGGGGTCTCTTGGGAGCCTCTTCGGGCCCCCTGAGGGGCTCTTGGGGCCTTCCGGGGGCGTCTTGGGGCGGGAAGCTCGAAATGTCGGTTCGTGGTCATCTTCTTGGGCCTGCTTGGGGCCCTCGGGCATTCTTGGGCTGTCTTGAGGTTCTTTTGGGCCGTCTTGGGGTCCACTTGGGCTGTCTCGGGGCCTTCTCGGGGGCCTCTTGGGCAGTCTTGGGCTTCTTGGTGGCCTCTTAGGAGCCTCTTGGGCCCGAGGGCTCGAAGTGTCCGTTCGCGTCCCCGTCTGGGCACGCTCTTGGAGCGCTCCTGGGGGTTGCTTGGGCCGTCCTGGAGGCGTCTTGAGCTGTCTTAGACTGCTCTTGGGCATTTGTGGGACTCTCCTAGAGACCTCTGGGGCCGTCTCGAGGTGATCTTGCAAGCCTCTTGGGCCGGTTTGGATCGTCGGGAAGCGGAAGAGGCCAGAATTATTGAATCGTTCCAAAACGCTTAGGAAATCAATGAATGCTGCTTCACGGGGGCAGTCTTGGGAGTGATCCTGGATGCTTCTGGGAGCGTCTTGCACGCCTTTCGACCCGTCTGGAAGCCGTGAAGGTGTCTTAGACAGATCGTTCGGCGATTCGGGGTACTCTTGAACCTTCTTGGGGGCCTCTTAGGGCATTCTTGGCGCGTCTTGGCGCTTGTTTGGGCTGCGGGACTCCACTGCGATTTTCTTTCGCTGGCAGGCTTGAAGAGGAGGGTGCAGGGAAAGGGGACGACGGAGACGCAGGGAATGAGGACAACGGATGCGTCGACTGAGCGCACGCCGACAGGGGGTCCACACGCCGACAGGGTCGGCGGATTTTGACGATTTGATGCGGCGCGCGCCGATGCAGTCTCATCCGACGCGCATTCCTGTCCCCAGATTTCCGACGTCGTGATTTATTCACAATGCCAACCTCTGGAGGTCCCGACCACTTCCCTGGCACCGGCTTTTCATCTTGCGTTGTTCTGTGACGGTTCCGGGGCCAAGTGAGGGCCCGGGGAGGCCGAAATTTGCCCAAACATTTCGCGCCGTGATTTCTCATCATAAGGAGAGGAGGCGGGGGTTTGGTCCGATGCCCCGAGTCGGTGCTGGCTGATCCTACCTGGCGCAATTTTCCAGGCTCTGGGCCTCCCAGATGGGCTCGGGACAGATGGGGTCGGAGGATCGCGCTGCATCGTCGTTGAATCGGGGATGGCATTTGATGCGGAGCCCGCTCTTTCTTCTCCACCCCGACGTGGCCGATGCATCGCAGACGTCGGCGATGCATCGGCGGTGCATCGGCGGTGCTGCGCGCTCCTCGGACCCCATCCGCCCGAACCCCCCTAGGATGAAGTCGGACATGTCCCTTTGGAGGAGGAATGTTCAAGACTCGTAAACAACAGTATGGGGACGATTGTTCGTGCTATTGTTTTTTGTTTGCGATGTTCGACGATTTCTTTACACGTGTTTCTGCTTCTTCCAAGACCCGCTTGTAGGAGGACACGGCCGACCCATACCTACTACCGTAGACGCGCTAACGGTGTGTTAGCTACACGCGAAGTAGGACAACCCATTGTAGGAAGGCATGGTCCGTGGTCAAACCAATTATAGGAACGCGTGGTTCTTGTTTTCCTACAATTCGCTGCGTCGTTTTCGCTCTCTCTCTCTCTCTCGATATATATATATATATATATATATGCAACTGAGAAGTAGGAAAGTGTGGCTCGTGACGTCCTACAAGTTGTTATGCGCGAGCTCAGCATCACAAAAGTCGGATTCCCAACATCGCCGTTCACCAACGTCGCCGTTAGCGCGGCCTCGGTAGTAGGCCCCCGTACAGGCGCTGCAGAAGAATCCGGACTCGGACCTGGCCGAGCTCTCCTGCGCCCCCGCCCGGCGGGTGCACGCTCTCCTCGTCCCGATAATCTCAGGAGCGAAAGAAGGACGTACACGTACATGAATGCAGGCTGTTTTCGAGATTTCGCATTGCGCGAATACTCGTATCACGCGGCCGGTCTCGCGTGTCAAGGGGCCGTGTTCATGTACATAGTTGGGCGCGTACGTCCTTTGTGGGCTCCCTACCGATAACTACTCGCCGCGGCTCCTCCCGGCCTGCCGCGCGCCGTCCAGCTTCCGCATCCATCCTGGTCGCGTGTTGAGCTATTCTGTAAGTCGGGCATGTCCCTCTGCAGGAGGAAGATTCAGACATCGTCGAAACGTACTGTGGGGACGACTGTTTCGACGATTTGGAATGATTAAAATTCTTTACGCTTCGCGTATCCCCACCAGCCCATCTCACAGCAGCAGCTCTCGCGAAGCATGTCGACAATTGTGTTTTTCAGGCGTGTGTCCGCTGGGCTCCGTATATCTCCCCTGTCCCTCCTTCCTCCCGCCTCCTTGTGAATCCTCCTTGTGGGGGGAGCGGGAGAAGGACGAGGCGGAGGAGGAGGGAGAGAAAGCGCTCCTCGTGATTTGAGTCGTTTGGGGTTTCTCGTCCTGGTGTGAGTCGTTCGGGCCCTTCTTCCTGGTGTGAGTCGTTCGGGCTCTTCGTGGTGTGAGTCGTTCGGGCTCTTCGTCCTGGTGTGAGTCGTTCGGGCTTCTCGTGGTGTGAGTTGTTCGGGCCCCTCATCCTGGTGTGAGTCGTTCGGGCCCCTCCTTGTGGTGTGAGTCGTTCGGGCTCTTCGTGGTGTGAGTCGTTCGGGCCCCTCGTCCTGGTGTGAGTCGTTCGGTCTCCTCGTGGGGCCTCTTGGGAGCCTCTTGGAGGCCTCTTGGGGCCTCTTGGGGGCCTCTTGCGGGCCTCTTGGGGGCCTCTTGGGAGCCTCTTGGGGGCTCTGGGGGCCTCGTGGGGGCCTCTTGGGGGCCTGTTGGGAGCCTCTGGGGGCCTCTTGGGGGCCTCTTGGTGGCCTCTTGGGGGCCTCCTGGAGGCCTCTTGGGGGCATCTTGGGGCCTCTTGGGGGCCTCGTGCGACCTCCTCAGAAGCGCAAATGAGCGCTACCCCCTGGGAAGGACAAAATGAACCCAAAACCATCGTAAAATCAATGGTTTTGCTATGAAGGAAGATGAGCGCGGCCCCCTCGGGAGGCCAAAATGGGGCCAAAACCATACTAAAAGCAAGGATTTTGGTTTCACAGAAGAGGAGGGGGCTACAAGAGCGCCCCCCCGTCGGGGCCAGAATCCTCGTGAGGGTCGTCGTTTTTTGGCCCTCCCAGGCGTCGAAAAAGACCCCCCTGACCACCCGCGGGACTCCCTGTCCAGGCCCAGGGGGAGGGGGTAGGGGGAGGGGTAAACCCCTCCCCGAAGGGGAAGAAGGGGGGTTGGGGGGTTGAGGACAGAGGGGGCTCTCTAAACCACTCACGCCCAAAGGGCTGGTGGGATTATGGGGGCACTTTTAGGGCGGGGGGTACTATTTCTTATATTTCGTCCAAAATCCGCCCGTAGGGGACATGCCCGACCTAAAGTTACTTGGATGAAGGATTGCAAAAAAATTGAAGGATTGCAAAAACGAAGGATTGAAGGATTGCAAAAAAAAAAAAACCCTTCGTTCAAGTGAGGGTTTTTTTTTGCAATCCTTCGTTCAAGGGTTTTTTTTGCAATCCTTCGTTCAAGTGAGGGTTTTTTTGCAATCCTTCGTGAAGGGTTTTTTTGCAATCCTTTGCAATCCTTCGCTCATTCCGCCGGCCCATGTTCTCGGTTCCCCGTGCGTTTCTTGTCGATGCCGGTGTTGTTGAGCGGCGGTTGCTCTCTGGCGCGGTGCCCGGGGAGCGTCCGAGCGGAAGCAGCTGCTGTTGAGCCGCCTCTTGGGGGTCTTTGCAAAAAAACGAAGGATTGCAAAACAAACCCTTCGAAGGATTGCAAAAAAAAACCCTTCGAAGGATTGCAAAAGAAAACCCTTCGAAGGATTGCAAAAAAACCCTTGGTTTTTTTTTTTTGCAATCCTCTGGGCTTTTTTTGCAATCCTTCGTTGCGGGCCTCTGCGGTGCATGACTCACGTAGGTTTGTAGCCTGGGCTACAGTCAACCCGCACAGGAAGGACGGGCAACCTTCCAGAGGTTGCCTTGGCATCCTTGCCTCCTCGGTCCACCCTTGGCCGCTTTCGCTGGCCGCGCCCCGCTCGCAAAGTGTCGAAACGGCCCTCCAAGGCCCTTGTATCCTTATCTTGCATCCTTGTGATACGGGTCGACTGTATTCAATTCACCGTCGTCTCCACCGGCCCTGCCGCCCTGAGCGGGTCTACTTTGGAGGCTGGCAGAGAATCAAGGGAGGAACAGCCACTTGGACTCGACAATTGACGTTAAGAAACGGCCCTGGGTGTTTACTGAACAGCCCTGCCCTGTTCGATTCCTTCCTTGGGTGCGTTTAATAAAACCGCTTCGCTTGTCGGGGCGATTATTAAGGGGTGGATGTTCTGCCCTCTAGACAAATCCCACCCTGCCTGCAGTGGGAACCCATGCCAAGAAACACCCTGCTTGCCTCCAGGGTGCCTTGGGTTTCTTGGGTTTCCATGGTTTTGCTGTGGGAATCTCGTCGTTCCCACGCCAAACACCAATGGACGTTCTGGGGTCTCAGCGATGGGTTTCTCGCGGAAGTTTTCCTGTGGGTCGGTCTCCACTGCATGAGGGGGGGATTTTCTAGGGGAACAAAAAATGGCATAAACATAACATCTCTGAGGTCCGCGCGGTTTTCTCGGATCGGCGCTGGGTCCCCCCGGCGGCGCCTCCGGCGCCGCCCCTGGCGCGCTCCGCGCGCCAGGGAGGGGGGTCCAGCGCCGATCCGAGAAATCCGCGCGGACCTCCGAGTTGTTATGTTTCTGCCACTTGTTGTCCCCCTGTCTTCCGCCCTGCGCCAGGGAGGGGGGTCCAGCGCCGATCCGAGAAATCCGCGCGGACCTCCGAGTTGTTATGTTTCTGCCACTTGTTGTCCCCCTTTTTTCCGCCCTCGGGAGTTTTTTTTGCTGTAGGCCGCTGCTGTGACAAGCTTCCGGAGAGATTGACAAGCAGGAAAATATGAGAGTGCATAGAAGCCAGGGTATCACGAAGTCTGGCATTCGCTAAGATAAAAAACCCAGAGTGGACATCACGTCTGCTGCGTCGCAAGGCCCTGCACAATTGGCAGGACAGCAACATTCGAACCCTGCCCGGCGGGGTCGCCCCTGCCCGTGCTCGCGAGGGGGGGCGCGGCGGCCAGACCCCTTCTCTTCTGCGGGCCGGCGCCCGCCGGGTCTGGTCCCGGGCCGTGCTGGCGCCGAGGCCGGCATGGCCCTCGACAGGGGGAATGTTCAGAAGTACTCGAAAAATAGTCCAGGGACGATTTTCGCTTTACTAGTTCTGACCATGCTTGAGTATCCGTAAGGGCTTCGCCCCCTGCCGCCGGCCCCCTCTCTCGGAGAATGGGCCATGGAAGAGCTAAGTCATGAGGTCTTGGCGCTGTCGTGAAGCAGTATCGAAACTTCATGCGAAGCCGATTCGCAATCAGCAAAACCAACTGATCACAAGAGGGGTTACCACACCTGGCGATTGGTAAGACGTGTATGGTTTACGGGCTTGGTTACCACACCTTGCGATTAAAGGGCCGAGGGAGTTCTCGCAGTTTGGGTTACCACGCCTTGCGATGGATGTGCGTGAAGGGTGGCACCGAATTTCAGAAATGTGGCAAATCCCCTGTGTTTTTGGACCCTGACCCCGCGGATCTGCGTGAGGGGTGGCACCGAATTTCAGAAATGTGGCAAATCCCCTGTGTTTTTGGACCCTGACCCCGCGGATCTGCGTGAGGGGTGGCACCGAATTTCAGAAATGTGGCAAATCCCTGTGTTTTTGGACCCTGACCCCGCGGATCTGCGTGAGGGGTGGCACCGAATTTCAGAAATGTGGCAAATCCCCTGTGTTTTTGGACCCTGACCCCGCGGATCTGCGTGAGGGGTGGCACCGAATTTCAGAAATGTGGCAAATCCCATGTGTTTTTGGACCCTGACCCCGCGGATCTGCGTGAGGGGTGGCACCGAATTTCAGAAATGTGGCAAATCCCCTGTGTTTTTGGACCCTGACCCCGCGGATCTGCGTGAGGGGTGTGATTTCGAGCCCCCCCAGCAATTCAGACAACGCGCCCAGGGGACGCTAAAAATCCCGTTTGGGCCTCCCCCCCCCTCGCGCGGTCAATCAACTAGTTACAGTAACCAGCAAGAAGCAAACCTGTAACACTGGAAACTACAAGCTACAACTGGTACAGGAAACTGCGAATCACGGGCCTACAGCCTGGTGGCCCCACAAGGGGGCCGGCGGATTTGTTGGGGGCCAGTTCTGATTTCTCCTTCGCAAGCCGCCTGTAGGGGGACACGCCCGACCTGATGCCACATATCCCTCGTCGGTGGTTCAAAACTGGGGTCCTGAGGGATGGGGGGGCCTCAGGATAGGAAGGGGTCCAAGGGTGAGCTTGCGTTGTTTGGGGCACCTCGTCCGTAGGCCCCCATCTCTCATGACTCAACCCCCACTTTTGAGCCGCCGACCTCGCTGCCGCTGCAGCCGAGGTTCCAGCAGGGGAGGTCCCAGGCGGGGAGGTCCCGCCTCCTCCTCCTCCTCCTCCTCCTCCTCCCCCTCCTCCTCCTCCCTCCTCCTCCTCCTCCTCCTCCTCCTCCTCCTCCTCCTCCTCCTCCTCCTCCTCCTCCTCCTCCTCCTCCTCCTCCGCCTCCTCTGCCTCCTCTGCCTCCTCCTCCTCGAGGCTCGCTGAGGGTAGCTGGGGGTGTGCCGCCGGCGCGCTCGTTCTCACAGCCGTCAGGGGTCCGCGCGGTGTTCCTGGATCGGCGCCGGATCTCCCCCCCTGGCACGCGGAGCGCGCGCACCTGGATCCATTTGTCCCCTCCCGCATCTTCCCCGTAGTCCCTGCGCGCGGAGCGCGCGGGATGACGGGGGAGAGGAGACCAACGGGGATGGGTGGAGAAGTGAGTGGAGAGCATGGAGGGGAAGGGAGAAGGGACAGAGCGGAGGGGGGGGGATTGGATGCGGGGGAGGGCGAAAAGGGGAGGGCAAGAGGGCTAGGGAGCACGGCGTATATATCATGTCCCCCAGTATCTCGGCATCTCCGCTTTGCAACATTTCCAATATCTCCCCGGAGCCTCCGAATGTGGTCTCGCGCGTCCAGCTGCCTGGTGAGCTTGGGTCAGCAGTCGTGCGCCCATGCATTCGGTACATCCACCCACGACCTTCGGATGCAACCTCTGGAAGGAGCAATTCAGCCACGCCGCTGGTTTTTCCGCGGTCGGAAACCAGCCTAGTCTGTTCTGTCCAACCCCGGTTCATTCCGCAGAATCTGCTGTGGATATCCAGAGTGGCCGTGCGATCGGGCTTGAAAGCCTGGGCCGTTCTCATGACAAGGCCTCCCAGGAGCTTCCGCCCAAGACCACCATCAGTCTGGCGGGTGCGGGTGCAACGCCATCGAGAACAGAAGAGCCCCGAACCATGATAACACATGAAGACGTGGCCTCACTCATCCTCGCTATAGGGAAAATGCATCCGGGCGGTTTGGTCGGATACCTCTGCGGGACAGACCCCCCATTCCTCATGTCTTTATCCCTCCTGCCTTTTTGGTCCCCTCCCAGAGGATTAGGGGTATTTGTTGTGTCTCACGATGTCTGGCTCGCACCCGAACCTCCCACGCAGCACAGTCATGGGGCCTCTCGCAGGGCTCGTTTCGAGTTCCCCGATTCGATTCGATTCGACTTCGATGGATTCCGATTCCGATTCGATTCGGCTTGGGATTTCCACTCGGGCTCCGATCCCTTGTTGGAGGCCCACTCGCCTGCCGATCTCCTCCGATCCGCCTTTATCCCGACTCGGCTGCCGATGTCCGCCGATCCGACTCCTGCCGATGGCCGATTCGACCTCTCGATTCGAGCCTGGGCCCTCCTGCCGAGGCCCTACCAATCTGGAGGAGACGAGTAGGTTGGCGGAGGAGGAGTGCACTCGGACCGAATTATGAGATCGAGGTCGGTTCGGGGTGGTCCGCCCTCCGCGCAGCGCAGCGCAGCGCAGCGCAGTCCGCTTGAGAGCCGCGGGAGCCTCTCGCATGCCTTCGGCGGCGCCCTCGCACGGCGCGGGCCGCCCCCCCAGGGCATGCCTCCGCTCCCGCCTCGGGCTGCGCGCCTGGAATCGCTCCTCCTCCTCCTCCTCCTCCTCCTCCTCCTCCTCCTCCTCCTCCTCCTCCTCCTCCTCCTCCTCCTCCTCCTCCTCCTCCTCCTCCTCCCTCCTCCTCCTCCTCCTCCTCCTCCTCCTCCTCCTCCTCCTCCTCCTCCTCCTCCTCCTCTCCCTTCTCCTTCTCCTCCTCCTCTCCCTTCTCCTCCTCCTGCTCCTCCTCCTCCTGCTCCTCCTCCTCCTCCTCCACCTCCTCCTACGCAGTCCGGGCGAAGCGGTCTCTCCCGCGCAGCCCGCGCAGCCCCGCGCCCGACGCGCGACGCCTTCCCCCCCTGGGAGAGGACCTGCTGAAGCCAGCGGAAAATAGCCACCCGTCTATATGTGTCAATCTTGGGCACGGGACAGACGAACGGCTAATAAGGGGGATTGGGGGGTGGGGAGCGCAGGAAACCGAAACTCGAAACTGTTTTCCTGGTCGGGGACATGACGTGTCCAGACCCGCAAACGTTCCTCAACACCACCACACATGATACTTATAGGAAAGAAGGCACCTGTCCTTCTGAGCAGGGGTCGACCTAAACGCTGTTTGCGCGATTCCGTGGGCCGTTTTCGTTTCGACCTCGTCTTGCCGCAAACATGCGGAGCGAAGGCAGCACAAGGGAATCCGACAACAAAGCGAAGACGAGAAGCGTTGGTTTGGTCGAGCCTTGCTTCTGAGAAGGCTTCTGAGCCCTCTCCGAGCCACGGGGGGCGGGGCCTTCTCGGAACAGCCGAGGGCTTCCGACGAGCCTCGCCGCCTTCCCACCAAAGGACTACCCCTCGCCCTCCCCCCCCGCGGCGCGCCGCCGACACCCCCACTGCGCCGTGCGAGATCTGTTGGGGGATGCAGCCTGAGGTCCAGGAGCGGCAACGGGAGCGGGAGCGACGCAAAGCGAGGCGCCACAACAGCCAGCCACTGCTCCTTGGGCCTCGAGCCCCTAGGGAGACGAGCAAGAATCTCACGACGTCTAGGCGTGAGCTTGCTCGCTCGCAGGGGGGGGGGGGGGGGGGGGCACCGTGCCGCGCGTGCCGCGCGAACCCGCTCCCGGCGCCCTGACACCCTCCCGCGCACCGCTTCCCCTGGGCCTTCCTCCGCCTCCTCCGCCCGACACAGGGCGACGGGAACGAGAAACAGAGAGAGAAAGAGAGAGAGGGACCCATACCCCCTTGGGCATCGCAAGGACGTGTGCATCCGCTCGTGGCGAGGGCCATCGAGGAGAATCCTGGACCATCTGGCCAAAAGCACGCGCGAAACCGAAAAATGCACGGGGAATAAAGTCCGAGCGATGACGACCCTCTCGGGTCATGAAAAATCATGACGGTAGTAGGCTTTTCGCTATGTTCGGCCTGCATTGACATTCCGGACCTTGAAAAAACGACTCGGGATGAAGAACCGGTCGTGGGGAATGGGCCGAGATTTTTAGGGTCGACTTCAAAACATATTATGACGTCGGGGGTCTGGGGAGAGAGAGACCCCTGGCGGCGCCTCCGGCCCCGCCCCTGGGGCGCTCCGCGCGCCAGGGATGGGGATCCAGCGCAGATCCAAAACATCCGCGTGGAGCGACGAAAGTTTGTCTTTCTGCCGATTGATCCGTCCTCTGCGAAGGCAAAACACGACGCGAGCGGCACGCAGGCCCCTTGCCGCCGCAGGAGGCCTTGCGCCGGGCAGGGCCGAGGGCGCGCCAGGCAGGGCCGCGGCCTGCTCGGCCTCCGCGCCCCGCCTCCGCGCCCGCCGCGGCGCCCCGCCGCGGGGAAGGCGTGATCGGCGCGGAGGCGCCCAAGGCCAGCCGCGCGTCCCGGCTGGAGAGGGGGGAGAGAAGACTGCGAGGAGGAGGAGCAGGAGGGCGCAGAGGAGAGAGGATTGCGAGGAGGAGGAGGGTGATGGGTGATGGGTGAGGATGAGGATGCGGGTGAGGGTGAGGATGAGGATGGATGAGGAGGAGGAGGAGGAGGAAGAGGAGGAGGAGGAGGAGGATGAGGATGGTGCCTGCTGGAGTGGGGGGAGGGAAGATGGCGAGGAGGAGGAGAAGGGTGAGGGTGAGGGTGAGGGTGAAGGTCAGGGTGAGGGTGAGAGTGAGGGTGAGGGTGAGGATGAGGGTAATTAAGGATTAGGATTAGGATGATGATGATGATGATGATGATGATGATGATGACGACGACGACGACGACGACGATGATGATGATGATGATGATGATGATGATGATGATGATGATGATGATGATGATGATTATGATGATGCTGATGAGGATGAGGATGATGATGCTGGTGGCTTTGATGAGGATCAGGATGAGGATGAGGATGAAGATGAAGATGCTGATGATGAGGAGTAGGATGAGGATGAGGGTGAGGGTGAGGGTGAGGATGAGGATGGGGATGATGAGGATGAGGATGAGGATGATGATGCTGATGCCGATGCTGATGCTGATGCTAATGCTGGTGATGATGAGGATGAGGAAGAGGAGGAGGAGGAGGAGGAGGAGGAGGAGGAGGAGGAGGAGGAGAGGAGGAGGAGTCAGGGTGAGGGTGAGGATGAGGATGAGGATGAGGGTGAGGGTGAGGACAAAACTCCCTCCCCGCCCGCAAGCCGTCTCGCTCACTCCCACCCGCCCTCCCAACCAACGCATACGTAGCACCCGAGCCTGGCCCGAGCCGCAGCATATTCAGCAGTCGTCTTTGGATAGGCAGCTACTGGGGGCGAATCCGCCGCCGCCGCCGCCGCCCGCTGCCGCCGCCGCCGCGCCGCCGCCGCCGCCGCCGCTGTCCCGCCGCCGCCGCCACCGCGCCGCCCGCCGCCGCCGTCCGCCGCCGCCGCGCCGCCCCGGCCGCCGCCGCCGCCGCCGTCGCGCCCGGTGCCGAATCGCCGCCGCCGCAGCCGCTGTCGCTGCAGCCGCTGCCGCGACCGCTGCCGCCGCCGCCGCCACCGCCGCCGCCGCCGCCGCCACCGCCGCCGCCGCCACCGCTGCAGCCGACGCAGCCGCTGTCCCCGCCGCAGCCGCCGCAGCCGCCGCCGCCGCCAAGTGTACTCTGTAGTGTTTTTTGACAGGGATGGTGGGGGGAGGCCGCATCGGGTTCGCTGCGCATGCTCCGAATGTTGAGGCAGAGTATGTTTCGTATTGTTTTCTACAAGGGATGGTGGGGGGGCCCTCATTGTCCCCGGTTGGCTCCCAGTCGCCTGGGGGAGGGGGTGTATATTCATAGGGAACAGTGGTTGAGGGTGAGGATGAGAGTGAGCATCAGGGTGAGGATGAGGATGAGGGTGAGGGTGAGGATGAGGATGAGGATGAGGGTGAAGGTGAGGATGAGGGTGAGGGTGAGGGTGAGGATGAATTGCATCGGTGGTGGTGAGTAGAAGGATAAGGATGAGATGGAGGATGATGCTAAAGCTGATTATGATGCTGATGGTGATGCTGCTGCTGCTGACAATGAGGATGAGAATGAGGAGACGGAGGAGGATGAAGATGATGATGCTTATGTTGATGCTGCTGATGCTGCTGCTGGTGATGATGATGATGATGCTGATGATGATCAGGATAAGGAGGAGGATGTGGAGGAAGAGGGTGAGGATGATGATCAGGAGCAGGATGACGATGATGAGGATTATGTTGATGATGGTGATGACGATGATGGTGGAGGTGGTGATGATTATGATGATGCTGATGATGATGATAAGGATGCTCAGGATGACGATGGTTATGCTGATGATGGTGATGATGAGGAGGATGGTGATGATGAAGATGACGATCAAGGTGATGATGATACTGCTGATGATGAGTATGCCGTCGCTGATGATGACGATGACGATACGGATGCGGATGATGATGATGATGCTGATGATGTTGATGCTAATTTTGCTGATGGTGATGATGCGGATAAGGATGCGGATGATGACGAGGATGACGAGGATGATGATGCTGATGATGATGATGATGCTGATGATGATGATGATGATGATGATGATGATGATGATGATGATGACTGTGGTGGTGATGATGATAATAATGCCGATGAAGACGACGCTAATGATAGTGATGACGGTGAGGGAGATGATGATTATGGTGATGGTGACGATGATGGTGATCCGAATGATTGGTGACGATGATGAGAAGGAGGATGCGGATGAGGATGAAGACGAGGATGATAATGAGGATCATGATGGTTATGATGTTGGTGGTGGTGATGATGACGATGCTGATGCTGATGATGATGGGAATGATGGTAATGCTGATTATGATGCTGATGATGATGATGATGATGATGATGATGACGTTGTTGTCGATGCTGATGCTGGTGATGATGATGAGGATGATGCGGAGGAGGAGGAACATGATAATGAGGAAGATACTGATAATGCTGATGAGGATGATAATGATGATGAGCATGAAGAGGAGGAGGAGGAGGGGGAGCAGGAGGATGTCGGTGGTGGTGATGATGATAGCGATGCTGACGGTTACGATGATGATGATGATGATGATGTTGATATTGATCATGACTATGCTGTTGACGGTAATGATCCTGATGATGATGACGACGATGATGATGTTGATGATCAAGATCAAGATCAAGCGCCGATGGGAGCGGAATGATCCAAGGGTCTCACCTCCTGGGCCAACCTTACAAACTCGTTAAGACACCCTTCTGTCCTCCTGACAGCGTTGTCAAAACACGCTCCTGCGCTGCTACTAATGAGCTTCGCCCTGCCAGAGTTGAGGCTCTGACAGCAAGGACTGCACGGGCTCGAT
The DNA here is from genome assembly GCA_963575745.1 of Prorocentrum cordatum. Lineage (NCBI taxonomy): Eukaryota > Dinophyceae > Prorocentrales > Prorocentraceae > Prorocentrum > Prorocentrum cordatum. The sequence continues at coordinate 529,507 of CAUYUJ010022714.1, forward strand.
AGGCAGCATGCCTACAGAAGGCACGCAGCCCGAGGCAGCTGCCCGAAGAGCACTCCCTTCCTCGCCCTTGGCGGCCCCGACCCGTCGATCGAGGTTCGCTTCGAAGTTCGCTTCGGTGCTCGACAGGAGGCCCACCGCTAGCATCTCTGGCAACTATTTGTCTGGTCACCCTTCCCCCCCACTTTCGCCCCAAGCGAGCTAGTGACCGAGGGAGGGAAAAATCCAGCGGAAGAAGAACAGGGCAAAGTAGAACTACAAAAAATTCTAGAGGCAACCTCATTCCCTCTCTCACTCAGTCTACCAGCCTCGGACATCTCCCTGAACCTCTCACTCATGCTGAACGCTGCTTCCTCAGCCGATCGAGGAGCGCCTGGGCCTCTCGCTCTAGTTGTCCCAGCGGGGCCCCTCCGACCGCCGTCTTCCCGCCCTCCTTCTCCAGCCTCTCCTCGAACAACTTCTTGAATGCCGCCGCCTCCGACGAACTCTCTACCATGAACTGAACCTTCACTGGCTCCTGCTTGCCCTCGATCTTCTTCGCGCGCTTCACACGAAGAAACTTGAAATGCTCCGCTGCTTTCTGATCTCCGCCCTCCTTCGACATCTGCTCCTCCCAGAAACGTTTTAGCACGTCTAACTGCGGGCTCTCCTCGATACTCTGGCACAGGCGGTGGACCGCAACTCCGAACAACACTAGATGCGGCGGTCATTGGGGATTGGGTGGAACCTCTCCTCCAGCCGCCAGCGCATCTCTCTTCGCCTTTGCCCACTCGTGAGCTTCTGAACTGTACAGCTGGTCTGCCTCGAGTAGTTCTTGAACGAGATCGCTGTCGAGAGGCACTAGATAGGTGGCAATAAGTGCTCCCATGAGCATGCGCAGGTCGGCCGAATTCGATAGCTCCAACTTGGCCACCGTCTCGATAAGATTGTCCAGGTTCTGGCGGTTGCCTCTGGGCGGCTGTCGACCCCCTCCACCATCTCCTCCGCTGCCAGCAGCGCCCACGGACGGTTGGTCCTTCTGGCTGTTGGCCTTCTTGTGCGCAGGCTCTTGGTTCGGGTCCAGGATCTTCTTGCCCATCCAGGCTGGCATTGCAGTCGTTGCGGGCATGCGTGAGAAACGTATGTGCTTCACAATCCCAGACTCCGAGCTCATGAGGAACATGGCTTCTGACATGCTGATATAAACCCAAATCGGAACCACCGTCAAACTCGCAAATCTGACATCTGTACGACTGAGCCCCCACCGCCTTCAACGAAAAGGACCTCCCCTTAACACAGTATCCACGACCCAAGGACCCTGAGCGATGTCTAGCCGCCAAGATTTTACTAGCAAACACTTCCAAGCAGTTCGGACATCGATTCGAACTTACCAGTAACGACGACAGATTCCTAAGCCCATGCCCATGCCGAACATGTTCAAGCAGTCCCTATGCGTGGTAAACACCTTCCCACATATCTGGTCCCCACGAGACATAAGACATGTGTAAGTATGTTCATCTTCATAACATGGACCCATTAGTGGCATCGAGTAAATTTTCTCTCTCGCACGCTTCGCACAGCGCCACGCAGTCGTTCCAGGCTTGAACGGCCCACGGATTAGCTTGCTTTGAGACCTTGCCCGTGACATGGTCAATTGTGTCGAAATTCTCGATCACGAGCCGTCCGAAAACCATTGTAACCTCATGTGCATGATTCAGTAGATGACGGATCCAAGCCTGCAGCCAATTCGTGCGAACAATTCTGCACTCGATGTTGGTCGGGACAAGCTTCCAGTGCCGAAGGACTTGTTCATTCGATAGAGTTTTGACGTGTTCACCTGAGTCATCGGACGCTTTTCCCTGCATCAGTACTCTGGCGTACCGCACCAGCGCCGAGTCAAGCCTGCGAACATCCCACTCAGAGACAACACAGGCCTCCAGGTTCGCCCTTGCAGCATTCACACATCTTGCTAGGAACATACAGCGCCTCTAGCGCCACGGGATGACATGCAAGCTCCAAACAACGACCTGCCTGATGAAAAGCCGTCTGGATGGCCTCTAATCTCTTAGTCACCTCCGCCGAACTCGATCCTCGAAAATGAATGTGACCCCCAGGCTTCGTTTTATTTCATGAACAATCCCCTCAATGGGAAGCCCTTTTTTACGCAGTACCCTTCTACAAATACCAGAACCTGTTCCAACCAACGAAAGCAAGTTACTCTGCTTCGACGCGTTCTGCTTGTACCCTCGTTCTGATAAATACCGATCTAACATTTCATTGGAATTCATAGCTTTGCGACACAGCTCAACAACGCCTGCTTCAAATCCTCGAACTGCCTGGTATCTACCTCTCCGGGGGATAACCAGGACATCTCGATGGACCCAGGGCGTCTCAACAAAAAGCTTCTCCGTGTCATCGGCGTACCTCGTCAAAGATAGGTCGACATTAATATCAGGCAGAAAGGGATGAGCGGCGATGAGCGCCTCTGCCATTGGACCAAAATCTCGTTGCAGGCTCTGCCACTCTTCAATAGCAGGTCAGAAAGCGCGACAGAAGCCATGCGCCGCATACGGATCCCCCATCAACGCCCCCACCTTCGTTTTGACAGTGACGTTCCCCCCCCCCCCCCCTCAATCGGTAGTCGAATTGTGGTTTCTTCAAGTCGCTGCAGACCAACAACTCTGTCCGCTGGGCTCAACAGCTCCTCGTTCGCGGACTCCAGAGCTTGCGAAGAGGATGAGGCAAAAGCGTTGGCCATATCCTTGCCCTGCAGAAGACAAGGCAGGCCGCAGGCTCGCACTCTGAACATACTGCACTGCTGAACCAGCATCGCTCCCTCCTTCCTCCTTCCCCTGCAGAAACCGTGCTCACAATCTCCCAGCTTGGTCGAGCAGCCGCGCTTGATTGCAGCAGCGAAGAAACCTTTGCCAAGCACATCTAGTAAGTGCACGACTCTCTTACTCGTGGCTCCCTCAACGTGTTTTTTGTATGAAGAGCAACCCCCTGACTGCGATGCCACTCCAGCGACACCCTCCCAGACGAGCATATCTTACCAAAGCCACGACGCAAAGGAGCTTGAAATGCTTGCGGGACGAAACCGCTGTTCTCGGATGTCCACCCCAGACCCGCATTCTTGAAACACAGTCTGTCTCGAGGTCGGCATGGCATAAACCAAACTTCAGCGGTGTCGACTCAGACGGAACCACTCTCCTCTTTGGTGCACGCCTAAGGTACTCGACCACCCCCTTGATCATCTCCTCCGCCTCCTCCACCTACTCGTCCCACTCCCAATCGTACGTAACACAGTCCCTTAACCTTCCTCGCTTGTGCTCCTCCCAGTCGATCTTCTCCACCTCCATTCCTCCCTCACCTCCAGGGCGGCTCCAGACCTCCAACCGTTCCTGCTCGGTGAGGCTGGACCCCGCTAAATGTCAATACTTACGTTTTCGCGGACCCCAGGAGCTGCCAGCGGCCAACCTCGACTATAGGTTAACATCCACCAAATGCCGTTTCCTCCAAGCGTCTTGAAGGAGTTCTAAATAGAGCCTACGTTTTGCATCATTCTGAGCGCGTCTGGTCATACGTGCAAGTCGGGTAATTGCATGCAGCTGATTCGCAACCTCTTCCTCCTCCTCTCCCACTTCAGCCAGACCGAGTCTAATCTCGTTGCGGCGTGCTAGCAATTCTTCCCGTTGACGTCGCATCTCCAGCACGTCGTGGGAGTAACCTTCACCAGCACCGTAGATCGACAGGCCCCGCCGAACTATAAGCTCGTTGAGGGCAGAGAAAACTATCAGGGGTTCTCTCTCTCATAATATTCGTTAACTCCAACTCTCTCTCCTCGCACTCATCGTTGATGGCTCGTAGTAGTTCCCTCCTTCTCACTCCCTCCATTCACCCTTCCATCAGCAGATTCTGATCCCATCTCGCCGCCGCCGTAGGCGTGGGTTCTCGATTAGAAACAAGTTGCCAAGCAGCATGCACGGGCAGGTGATCTCGAATCGTCCGAGTATTGATTAATTGGATTTCCCTTCCTAGTCTGTGTAGAACCCCCGCCCTCTGTACTCTGGCAGCGATGCTCGATGGAGCGACGATCACATCCAAACGGTTGCACTCTCCCTTGGGACCGTACCACATGTTGGTGAGAGGCTTGTCTGCATCAACAAAGGCGAAATCGAATTCTTCTAAAAGTAGCCGAATATTATGCCCAGCACCGTCCCTCCACACTTCCCGAGTAGATACCTCTGAACGAATCACCGACAAGTTGGCGTACTCATAACTACCTGCGATCTCCTCTTTCCCCATCCCGTCATTTAAGTCCACGGCCAGTATCGGAATCGAGCGTCCCCTAATCTTCTGAAAAACACTCCGCAGCCAGGTAATCATCCTCTGGACCGTGGAGAAATAGTTTGCCCGAGCACGGCGCGCCGTGGGTCTCGGGGGGAAGTACGCACCGACCACCGTCGCATCAACCATGTTGGCCTTGAGTCGGAGTCCGAGTCCTCGACCCTGCAACTGACGTGGGGGAAGCAACGGCGGTCCACGAATAGACTTCTCAGATAAGATGCCACTAAGCAAGATAGACATCCCAGCCGCCTTGGTGACGAAGGGGGACGGGAGCCAACCCGCCTGCACCAGCGTGCTCTTGCCGTTCTTGCGCTTGGTGGTCTCGCCACCTGGGGCCGACCGTTGGTGTGTGCCAACCAGTACTGTAACATCAAACGAACGAAACGAGCATTCCAGATCTTCCAATCGATCAGTAGAAGACGCACTGAGCGGGTTATAAGCCAGGACTCGCAACCAACGAAGGCAGGCAGCAGCCCCAACTCCTCTATGCGCCATGGAAGCTGTGAACAGCCTCGGACATGAGATGTGTCATGTGCGTGCAATTCATTATGCTGCCCCTTCCTCCCCTTGTCTCATCACGGCAGCTATGATGTTGATGATGTTGATGAGGAGGAGGAGGAGGATGGTGATTGTGATGATGATGGCGAGGTTGATGGTGATGTTGATGATGATGAGGATGATGATCATGACGATGCTGATGGTGTTGGTGATTATGGTGGTGATTATGATGATGATGTTGTTGAGGATGATGATGACGATGCTGCTGATGGTGATGATGCTGATGAACACCATGATGATGCTGATGATGTTGATGCTGATGCTGATGGGATGCTGCTGCTGATGATGATGCTGATGCTGATGATAATGATGCGGATGTGGACGCGGATGCGGATGAGTATGATGATGAGGATGCGGATGCTGTTGATGTTGATGTTGATGCTGATGCTGCTGACGATGGTGGTGATGATGATGATGATGATGATGATGATGCTGATGCTGATGCTGATGCTGATGCTGATGATGATGATGATGATGATGACGATGATGATGATGATGATGATGATGTTGTTGATGATGATGATGATGATGATGATGATGATGATGATGACGATGACGAGGAGGATGAGGGGGATAATGAGGATGATGAGGATGATGAGGATGCGGATGAGGACGAGGATGAGGATGACGATGAGGATGATGGGGGAGGAGGAGGGATGCAGAAGGAGGAGCAGGAGGAGGAGGAGCAGGAGGAGGAGGAGGAGGAGGAGAGGAGGAGGAGGAGGAGGAGACGGAGGAGGAGGAGACGGAGGAGGAGGAGGAGGAGGAGGAGGAGGAGGAGGAGGAGGAGGAGGAGGAGGAGCAGGAGTGGGGGGTGGGAGAGAATGAGGAAGATGGGGGAGTGAAAGAGGTGGAGGTGGGTCTGGAGGAGCTCGATCGCAGAACTCTGCAGCCTGCGGCCCGAGAGCTGGAGGAGGGAGTGGAGGGCGGGGAGGAGGACGTGGCATTCCCCCTTGGGGGGAGGGGGGCTCGGAGCGCCGCCACCGGCGGAAGCCCCTGGTAGGCCCGGGGGGGCGGCGGGGCGCGCGGCGGGGAGGGGCGCGGGGCATCGCGGCTCCCGTCGGTCCTCCCGCGGTAGGCGCGCTGCTGTGGGAGCCGGGCCGTTATCCTGCGATCGGAGCGTCCCGGCTGCAAATTCCGAGCCGTGCAACGACTCGGGCAATTCGATGTCAGCCACGCGCAGACGGGGGCTTGTCAGAATCGGAGAAGAAACAAATCCTCCTCCTCCTCCTCCTCCTCCTCCTCCTCCTCCTCCTCCTCCTCCTCCTCCTCCTCCTCCTCCTCCTCCCACCTCCTCCTCCTCCTCCTCCTCCTCCTCCTCCTCCTCCTCCTCCTCCCCCTCCTCTGCGCGTGGCCGATCGTGTGTACGCAGCTGTTTTTTTGTTTTTCGCGAGGCCGTGCGCGCCACTCTTCGGGCAGGGCGGGGGGCGGGGGGAGGGCGTGTCAGAATCAGAGAAGAAAAAACGTCATAGGCAGGAGCTTTTGGCGCTGCGCGCGGGTTTCTTGGATCCGCGCTGGGGCCCCTGGCGGCGCCTCCGGCGCCTGACCTGGCGTGCTCCGCGCGCCAGGGAGGGTGGTCCAGCGCAGATGCAAGAAATCCGCGCGGACCTCCAACAGGTTGTGTTTATGCCGTTTTGTCTTCCTCTAGGGGGGGAGGGCTTCTTGGAAGCACTCCTGCTTCTCAGAAGGCGTGGGCCTCATCTGTAGATGTGAGGCCGCCGCCTTCCGAGAAGCAGCCGCCTTCTAAGGAGCCTTCCCCCTCCCCCTAGTCCTTGTGCTCGCCACCAGCGATGGGCGGCGGGGGTCCAGGGCAGGGTAAAGGACGTCGTCGAGCCCGTGCCGAAATCCGAACCCCATCCCCGCCTCCCATCGATTCGGAACAGTCGATGATTGGTGCGGGCAGGGTCTGGATGTCGCCACCTAGCGCCTCTGTCTTCCTTCGAGGAGGAGGCGATGGCATAGGCATACAATTTCGGAGAGCCGCGCGGAGTTCTTGGACCTGCGGTGGAGTCCTGAGGCACCGACGAGGCAGGCTGCGGTCGGCATGCAGCCAGGGCGGGCGAGCATGCTACTTGCCAGGGCTTGTGGACGGGGGAAGCAATGATTGGAGTTTTCTCGGGCGTGCGGTGCACGTGAACTTGCCACGCCCCGTCCAGCTTCTGCCCATGCTCCTCCTCCTCTGGCTCTTCCTCTGTCTCTCTGTTTCTCTCGCTCTCTCTCTCTCTCTCTCCACCTTTTTGACATTGCACAGACATGGATCGGACATCGTTGCGGTATCCGTGACGTGCAACACATAATCCCCAACTTAGGCGAATAAGCAAACACATCAAGCAGGTGGCGGGCGCTGCGGGCAAAGACAGGCAAACAAAGACAGGCAGCAGAAAGAGGCCAAACACGGCGCAGAGTAAGCACCCGCCGCCTGCACTGGAGGAGTTACTTTGAGGAGTACAAGATGACGGTGGTATAGGTTATGACCGAGTTCTTTTCTCCCGACCTCCGCCTGCTCCTCCTCGCCATCTGGCTTGGCCTGCGCCTGCTGCCCCCCCCCCCCAGGCCTCCATTCACGATTTCAAGGGCTTCATGGAGCTGTCGGCAGGAGCCGCGCAGCCTCTTGTACCTTCCTACGGCAGGTCAGCCTCGTGCCGACCGGCGGCGACCCCACCGCGTGCGTTGAAGGCCGAACGCCGCCCAGGGCCCAGCATCGGCCCGTCGTTGAAAGATTTGGCGTTCACGGAACGTCCGATCGTTCAAGTTTGAACGATCCCCGCGGTGTCAGGAACCAATGCCGGGGTCGACACGACGCGAACTTGCCGTACGTCCATTGCCTTCGTAACCTCACGCTCCCCGTGCTCCTCTGCCGCCCCCCTCTTCCCCTCCGTCCCCCCTGCCCTTCCCCTCCCTGCTCGCTGTCACCTCGCCGTAGCCTCCTCCTCCTCCTTCTCCTCCACCTCTTCCCCCTCCTCCTCCACCCCCACCTCCACCTCCTCCTCCACCTCCTCCTCCTCCTCCTCCTCCTCCTCCTCCTCCTCCTCCTCCTCCTCCCCTCGATTTGCGAGTGCACCCGCTGTCCAACGGGACCCAACTCTCCCCTTATGCTCCGGCCCACACGTCGTCCTCCTCTTCTCCTCGGGCGGGGCTCGGACGAAGATAAGTCCGTTCTGGAGCGTTCCGGAACGGTCGGAGAAGGCCGCTGCGCCCGAGATATCCGTCAGAGCCGCCGGATCTCAGAGAGGCTCAGGTTATCCTCACCCGAGTTTTTCCTCGTCCCGTCGTGGCCTCGTCTTAGCCTCCTCCCGCGCCCCTCTTGACCCCCCACCACCGCCTCCCGCGGTCCCTCTCCCCTGTCTCTCCCTGTCCCAGTCCATGCCCCACTCCCTCCCCCCTCCTCCAGTCGACATCGGCAGTGCGATGCCGGGCCCCGCCCGAGCGCAGAGGAGGTCGCAGGGGCAGAGGGCACGGCTGCCTGCGCGCCCGCCCCGAGTCAAATCGTCGAGGTTTTGGCCCGACGCCGCGTCGGCCTGAGTCGGGCGTGTCCTTCTGCAGGAGGAATCTCAGAGAATAGGTGATTTTGGACTATTTTCGACTGTTTCTCAGTTCTCTTCCAAAATCGGCCTGTAGGTGGACATGCCCGGCCTCGACGTAGGCACAGCATGGCGTCCCCCCCACCGTCCACGTGCGTCTTCCCCACTCACTTCGTCACACCCCTCACACGCTTCGTGGCCCCATAGGGAGCTCCACTGGAGATGATGTTCACGACTGCGTTTCTCACAATTGCATATGGTTGGGTCCTGCGCCAGGCTAAACTCAAGAAGCAATTAAGAACCCCACCCCTCTCCGGCGAAAGTATAACGCACCCGGCACCCCAGAAGCGTTACCCTGGCACTTCGCACCTTTATGTGAACGCAGACGAGTCTGCTCGCCGAAACAAGCAAACCGCCTGAGACATTCTCGCAATCTGGTCTCCTTGTGGTTCTGAAGCAAGCGCATCGCCTGAGACATCCTAAGAAATCTACTTTTATGTTTATTACTATTGATATTGGTATTGGTATGAGTATCCTTATTATTATTCTTATTCTTATTACTATTACTCGTAGTTCACTATCATTCTTATTTTTATTCCAATTCCACTTGGGATACCACCCGAGCCGGGGCGCGGAAATTATTTATTTTCGTTCCATTTGCGCGGTGTTGATCATATCGTTCGGCGAAAGCCGCCCCCCATAATTATTTAATTACGGTGCTGTGCTAATGATAACCCCGGGGGGTCCCTAATGGCTTCTTGCGGTTACTTGTCAGTTCTCTTCCAGAATCCGCCTGTAGGAGGACGCGCGTGCCCGGCGCCACGCAGGCACGGCACACGGCGAGACGCAGGCGCGCAGCACGGCGCACCCAGAGCAGCCCGACGGCACCGCGTGAAAACCAGGCCGCCTGCCACGAGCGAGGGCAATGACTCGAAGAAGAAAAGACACCATAAACGCAAATGTTTGGCGCTCTGCGCGGATTTCTTGGATCCGCGCTGGACCCCCCTGGCGGCGCCTCTGGCGGCGCCCCTGGCGCGCTCCGCGCGCCTGGGAGGGAGGTCCGCCGGAGATCCAAGAAATCCGCGCGGAGCGCAACAAGTTTATGTTTATGGCGGTGTATTATTATTATTATTATTCTTATTCTTATTATTATTATTATTATTATTATGCTTATTACTGTCATGATTATTATGATTATTATTCGTATTATTGTTATTCTCTTCTTCGTCTAATTATACAGCGAGTCGCTCACAGACGCCACGCGGCACAGTACCTCGGGGGCGGCAAAGAGGGGGGGATTATTAATGGGGGTATCATGGTGTGGGCCATGATCCCCAGATGTCATGGCGCCTCTTCTTATTTCAATACGTCACCAGCCTCCAGCTGGGCCGCGCACATGCCTCGGGCCGTGATCTGCCCCCCCCCTCTTGGGCGCCCCCCTCCTGGTCGCTTCCGAAGTACCCCACGTGCACCACGAGGCCTCGGTGCCCATGCGGTACCACATGGAAGCCACGCGGTACGAATCCACACCGCGCAGTGGCACACATCAGCAGAGAGCGCGGCCCGTCACGGGCTCCGCGTGTAATACAACACGGTGGTGCAAACTCAAGAATGAGCATTGCATTGTAGGAGGAATGAGGGGGAGGAAGAGGAGTGAGGAGGCGTAGGAGCGTGGCGAGAATGAGGGCGAGGGCGAAGACGAGGCGAGGAGGAGGAGGGGCAGGAAGAGCAGCGAGGATGATGGGGACGGGGTGGAGATGGTGGAAATGGGACGAGGACGGAGGCGAGGATGTGGACGAGGTGCAGACAGTGACATGGACGAGGAAGGGGGTCTGGCGCTCCGGAAAGCGGCTGCTCAGGCGGATTCGGTGCCCCGCCACTAGGATCCATGGGGGAGGCCCAGTGTGAGGCGAGTTCGTGCAGAGCGCTTCGGGGCGCCCTGAGGGCGCTCCGGAACGCTCCGGAACGGCTGCGGCGCCCGATGGTTGGGCGCGAGTGAGTGGGGGGGCGAGACGTGGGCCCGCCAGGGCGGGCCCCTACAGGGGCCCTCTGGGGCCCAAGAGGGGGGGGCCTCCGGGGCCCGAGAGTGGCTCCTGCTTCCCCCCCCAGTTCTCGCCCTCCCGGTCGCTCGCGCCCGCGGGTCCTCCAGCCCCGCCAGTTCTCAGAAGACTCCCGATTTCCTCGTTCGAGCTCATCGTCATCTTGGCGTGGCCCCCACGGCTTCCACCGGGACCATAGGCGATCCGAGGAGGAGGGGGAGGAGGAGGAGGAGGAGGAGGAGGAGGAGGAGGAGGAGGAGATGGTGGAGGAGGAGGAGGAGGAGCAGGGGAGGAGGAGGAGGGGGAGGAGGGGGAGGAGGAGGAGGAGGAGGAGGAGGAGGAGGAGGAGGAGGAGGAGGAGGAGGAGGAGGAGGATGGTGGAGGAGGAGGAGGAGGAGGAGCAGGAGGAGGAGGAGGAGGGGGAGGAGGGGGAGGAGGGAGGAGGAGGAGGAGGAGGAGGAGGAGGAGGAGGAGGAGGAGGAGGGGGAGGAGGAGGAGGAGGAGGAGGACAAATCGCCTAAGCCCTTCGGAAAAACCCTCCACCCCGAGGAGCCGACTCACCGCTGGACGCAGTTCGCCGCGGGGAGGCGAGCGGAAGCCCCCCCTCTCGCCGAGAGGACCCTCTGCAGCCAGGGAGAAGCTGTCCCTGGGGCCCGACCAGCTGCTGCTGCGGGGGACGAGGCTGCGGAACACGGACTACATCATCGGGGTGCGCCTTGGACGCCGTCGGAATTGAGAGGGGTCGGCCTTCTCCCTCTGACCCTTTTCCGTTCTATATCCCACTCCTCCTTTTCTCTCTCTCTCTCTCTCTCTCTTTCTCTCTCTCTATATATATATATACACATCTCGACTTCGGAATTGGGAGGAGTCGGCCTTCAACATGTCTCCCTCTGTCCCTTTTTCGTTATATCTCCCACTCCTCCCGCTCTCTCTCTCTCTCTCTCTGTATATATATATATATATAGAGAGATCTCTCTCTCTCTCTCTCTCGACGCTCGCCCCCCCACCCACCCCCTGGGGTCCCTGCCCAACCCCAGATGTCGCTCTCCGTCGCTGTCTTGTTCTCCCCGCTGCCTTCTCCCCCCTTCCTCTCGCCCCTCCCTCGGCCCCCAGCGCTCGCCCCTCCGACTGCCCCTTTCCCCCGGCCCCTTCTCCCCCCCCCCATACCTAGGCGCGGGTGCGAGACGCGATCCTGGCAGGGAGGGAGCCGCAGGCATAGGTAGCCACTGCCTGCGGTGGCGCGTAGCGCTGCCGCAGGTTGAGGGTGCCTAGGGCCGCGGCTCGTCTCCATGCGTTTTACGGGAGTCGAAGCCCCTCTCCTCCCGAGTGCAGCCGAGCTGCACACATCCTCTCGGCTGGTCGGAAGAGGCAGCCCTGCCCCCCGCAACTTTCGGGACGCTCGAAATGAGAACGGAAAGAACAGGTACGAAGATTCACAGCAGTTCCTGCTCATCTTGAACAGGACTCGCTGCCCGTGCCGCCGCGGACTGTGTTCGTCTGAATCAGAAGGCTGTGTGTTTAACAGCGGCCAGTGTCGGTTTTGGACAACATGTGTTTCGGCGGCGAGCGAGGGGGGAAATGATAAGGAGAAGGCCTTCTCAGAAGGCGGCGGGACTTCTCAGAAGCCCTCGCGCCTTTGAGAAGTTTTGTTTATGTCCAGGGGGACTTCTGAACCTTCTGAGAAGGCCTTCTCCTTCTCACTTCCCCCCTCGCTCGCCGCCGAGCAGAGGCATTCCGCACCAGCGCGAGGCTAATCAGGGCAGCCGAGAGGCGCAATGCCCAGCGCGCAAGAGGAGGGAACGGAGACGAGGGCGGCTGGAATGCAAACAAGCATGTTCGACTGACAAATAAAACACCGCTGGGGGAGGCCTCTGCGGCGCAGTCCTTCGGTCGTTGCCTCTTGCCTCTGGCGAGCGCCCGAGCGCCAAGCGCGGGGGTCAGCGGGCTTGGCATCGCTCGGACGTGTGCATTTTTTCTCGGCGAGGACACTAGAGGAGCATCCTGGACCACCGAGCGACAAAAACACGCACGAAACCGCGACATGCACGGGAAAAATGGACGTCCGAGCGACGGCAAAGGGGGGGCTCCCCCCTCGCTCGCCGCCGATGTGTTGCTGGCCAATTTTTCGTACCCATTTTCCGCGCGGGGAGGAGAAGGTGACACAAACACTCACAAGGAGGACGAGGAGGAGGAAGAGGAGGAGGAGGAGGAGAAGGAGGAGGAGGAGGAGGAGGAGAGGGATGGGGAGAAGGAGGAGGCGGAGGTAGAATAGGAAGGGCTGCCGGGTGATTGCCGTGCCCGTTTTCCGTGCCCGCCTCCGTGGCCCAGCAGCTGCCCCTCCCGAGCAGGCTCCGGGCGCCTGCGGAGCGGCCCTGCCCCGGCTCGGCCCCGTCCTCATGCGCACGTGCACCTCCTCCTCCTCCTCCTCTCCTCCTCCTCCTCCTCCTCCTCCTCCCTCCCCTCCTCCTCCTCTCCTCCTCCTCCTCCTCCCCTCCTCCTCCCCCTCCCCCTCCTGCTCTCCTCCTCCTCCTCCTCCTCCTCCTCCTCCTGCTCCTCCTCCTCCTCCTCCTCCTGCTCCTCCTCCTCCTCCCCCTCCTCCTCTCCTGTCCTCCTCCTCCTCCCCTCCTCCTCCTCCCTCCTCCCCCCTCCCCCTCCCTCCTGCTCCTCCTCCTCCTCCTCCTCCTGCTCCTCCTCCTCCTCCTCCTCCGCCTCCTCCTTCCCCTCCTGCTCCTCCTCCTCCTGCTCCTCCTCTTCCTCCTCCTCCTCCTTCTCCTCCTCCTCCTCCTCCTCCTGCTCCTCCTGCTCCTCCCCCTCCTCCCCCCCTCCTCCTCCGCCTCCTCCTCCCTCCTCCTCCTCCTCCCCCTCCTCCCCCACCTCCCCCTCCTCCCCCCTCTCTTACCTATCCCCTCTTCGCGGGCGGGCTTGGGGCGAGAACAAGTATCACCGCATAGCAAGGATGGGCAAATTGCCAAGGTTGCCCTTGCATCCTTCCCCCTCGGCCCATACCTGGCCGCTTTCGCTGGCCGCGCCCCGCTCGCAGAATGTCGACATGGCATGGCCCTCCGTGGCCCTTGCATTCTCTGTCGTGCGTCCTTGTTACATACGGCTTGACCGCCTCGCTTCACCGATCCCTATCCCAGAGGGCCCAAGGGGCTCCAAACTTGAGCGAAAGGTTGGGAGTCCCTTGGAACAGGGGCATCCCCCGAAGGGGTGGGGGGGTACATGCAGTGAGCAGCTTGAATAAGGAGCACTTGCTTTTTAAAAGGGGCTCGGCCGTCCCTTAGGCTTGCATGCATTGTGTATCGTTGCTTCTGCGTTCTTCCTTTGAAAAAAGGGGCTTCGTTCCTTATTCATCGTTCCTTAGGTCAGTTGGAGGTGGATAGACCTCCTACCCTGACACGTCGATTGAGGAATTGGCCGTTTTCGGTTCGCGAGAGGGCGTCGCGGCCGTCGTTTCTGCGGGTCCAGGCCCGACGGTTTCGGTCCCAGGCCGTTTTCACTGAGGGGGGGTTACTAAAGGGAGATTTGTCCGCTGCCGAGTCAGGCCGATAACTGTACAGTCAACCCGCAGAGTAAGGATGCGCGATAAGGATGCAAGGGCCTTAGACGCCCATTTCGAAGCTTCCCGAGCGGGGCGCGGCCAACGAACGTGTCCAAGGATGGACCCAGGAAGCAAGGATGCAAGGGTACCCTGGGGAGGGATGCCTATCCCTACTCTGCGGGTCGACTGTAGCTACGAAACCTGCTGCGTGCGGGTGGTTTCGGCCCCGTGGCCGGCCGCTCCCCTCTCGAGGTGTGCACGGGCGCCCCCCCGGCGCCCGAGAGGGGCGCCAGAGATCCCTGCGGGACTGCGGGTGAGCTGCTTCGCCGATCCCCCCCCCCTTCTGGTGTCTCTTAGGAGGGAAAGAAACACACAGACACAATTACACGCTGGTCGTTGAAGGTAGGTATTTTTGGATTCCCAGATCCCAATCTACTTCAAGCGCCTTCCTACTTCAATAATCGGCATGCCTTTGCTGTGTTTTGTTATTCTCTGGGAGGACCTGGACCTAATCCACTGTATCCGCCTTCCTACTTCATGTTCTACCTACTTCTTCCGACCGCCGTGTAATCGTCGATTCCCAGAAAATATGGGAAAATATGGTAAGTGGGGGGGAAGACAAAAACCCAGACAGAAAACATAGGAAGATGTGGACCCCCAGAGGCCATTCAGTCTCCCCCTTTCGGCCACGCGCAGAGGGGGGTACTGTTCAGTCGGGCCCGTCCCCCATACAGGAGGAATGTTCAGAAATGGTAAAACAAACTGATTGGGACGTTTTTGTTGACTATTGTTGGCTATTTTTTGTTTGAGCATTTTTACTATTTTCAGTTGTTCGCCCAAAAGCCGCCTGTAGGGGGACAAGCCCGACTTAAGAGATGAGGAGGGGAGAGGGTTCTTAGATCGAAGAAGGGAAAGTGCCATAAACATTGGCGCTGCGCGCGGATTTCTTGGATCCGCGCTGGGCCCCTCTGGCGGCACCTCCGGCGCCGCCCCTGGCGCCAAGGAGGGGGTTCGAGCTCAGATCCAAGAAATCCGCGCCGACCTCCAAAAGTTTATGTTTATGCCGTTTGTCCTTCCTCTATTACAGGGCGCGGGCCTCACCTGTAGATACGGCTGGTGCTTTCTAAGACGCAGCTTCCTCCCCAGAAGCCCCCCAATGATTCTCCCCCGTGCGCGCGGCCAGCTCTCCCCCGTGTCGTCCGCGCCGATCGGTGGCCCACGGGCCTGCTCGCGACGACCTCGTCGGGGGCGCCTGCCGCCCGCAGGTGGTCGTGTACACCGGCGCTTGCACGAGGATGGTGCTGAACTCCCGGCAGGCCCGCCCGGGGGGCTGCCCTTCAGTCGGGCAGGTCCCTCTACAGGAGAAACATGCAAAAATAGTTTAAAAACTAGTCTGGGGACGATTGTTGCGATTGTGTCTTCGCTCTTGTGGAGTAATTTTTGACCATGGTTTACTTTTTGCCATTTGTCGTTTCCAGTCCGCCCGTAGGAGGACATGCCCCACCTACGGCTGCCCTCTGGCGCTGGGCGCCGGCGCCTCGATGCGCGGCTTGAGGGTCGACGGGAGCCGGAGAGCGGGGGGGCGGATGCGGCGCGTCCGACCCGCAGCGAGGGAGCAGAGCTCCTGTGGTGGCGCGCGTGGGCGACCCCCACGCCGTGGGGGTCGCCCACGCGCTCCCGTGCTTGGACGGTGTTCTGGCAGACGGTGTCGGTGTGTGCTCGTTGGCCTCCCAGCGGAAGCGGGAGCGGACGGCCGTGGGGAGGACGTGCCGGGCGAGAGTCCAGGGCAACGCCTGGGGGAGGGGACAGGCTCAGGGGGAACGCCTCGACCCCCAGCCGCCCATGGCTCGTCGACGGGGGGCCTCGTACGTAGCCCACCCCGCCCGGGAACGCTCGGTTCCCTTCTCGGGGGCCTATCGTTAAGTCGAACCTGCCTCTCTACAGGAGGAATAGTCAAAAGTAGTGAACGGAATAATCTGGGGACGACTTAGAGATCGTGTTCTGGCAATTTTGGGATATTTGTGTGACTCTTTTAATTGTTCGTCCAGAATCCGCCTGTAGGGGTACATGCCCGACCTAAGCCCATCGCCGATCCATATCGGCAGTGCATCGCCGATTCGATTCCGAGTCGACGTGCTTCTCTCCCTATGACCAGGCCGAACGAAAAGGGGGGATAGGGAAAGGGGGGGTTTACGAAATCTGCTGCATGCAGCTGGTTTCGGCCCCGCCGCTGGGCCCGTTCCTCGATACATGGGCGCCTCCCCGCGCCGGAGGCGCCGGGAAAATAAGCTACGTGGGCTGATTATCAAACCCACCCTTTGCTATCCCCCCCTTCGCCCGGCCCGATATGAGCCGGTCCCCCCTTTGGGCGCTGCGTAATGGGGGATCGTAAATGGAGGGGCGGCGAGTCTGGTCCGAAAAGGTACCCAAATGGTACCTAAACGAACCCCCTGGGGCTCTGGAGGGGCCCGAAAGGGGCACGAAAGGGGACCTTTTCTGTCCCCCCCATTTGTGACCCCCCCATTAAGCCACGCCCAACCCCTCTCACGTGCCCTCCCGCGGCGGAAGGAGCGGGTAAAGTGCGGAAGCGGCAGCGAGCACCGCGGGGAGGAGCAGCAGGTCGAAGAGTCCAGGCTTCCCAGGTGGGGCCAGGGTTAAGTCGGGCGTGTCCCTCTACAGGAGGAGTATTCAAAAATAGTTAAGATAGTCTGGGGACGACGTCGTAAGTATTCTGGGACATCTTTTGAATATGTGTTGGGTATTTTTTTCGTCCAAAACCTGCCTGTAGGAGGACGCGCCCGACCGTAGGCCAGGGCCGAGGGCGTCGGAGAATGGCGCCACCTCGCCAATGCACCCGCGATGCGGCGCACTGCCGAGCCCGTCCTTTTCCGTCCCGACGTCGTTGGCGCATCGCCGATGCATCGGCGATGCGGCGTGATCTTCCAACCCCATCCACTCTGGCTCCATCCGAGAGGTCTCCAAGGATCGGCCGCGCGCTGAGGGTGTAGGGGCAAGGGGGAAGGCTTTTCAGAATCAGAAGCATAGTTGTCTCATCTTTTCTTCCAAACGAGTCGTGGGTGGAGAAAAAACTAGGATGTCCGCCGGGGCCCTCGTCAGACGAGCGGAAATGCGAGCGCAGTGGCGCGCGCGGTCGCGCGCGACCCGCCGGTGGTAATAACGTGGATGCGCGGGCGTCGCGGCGACGACGGCGACGACGACGGCGGCGCCTGCGCCGACGGTGACGACGACGGCGGCGGCGGCGACGGCGGCGACGACGACCATCGCGGCGACGGCGGCGACGGGGCCCGGGACCACGGGCAATCTTGCGCCCCGCCCTCGCTCCTGGAGCCCTGCGCCATGTTATAGGAGGAGCGGAATTTATGCGCGCAGTTTTGCCCCAGCCATCCTCCGCTTTAGTAATGCACTCTTTCCGTTTTACGATAACGTCGTTTGTCGGGATGTATTGGGCGGCGCGCCTTTATCACAATCGCTTCCTCGCTTTACTATAGCCGCTTCCTCGCTTTAGTAAAGCCGCTTGCTCGTTTTAGTAAAGCCGTTGCCTCGCTTTCGTAACGTCCGAGGTCTGATTTAGGACGGCCTTGGATATGCGGTGGTGATGCGGGGCCAGGGCCAGGTCGAGGGGCGGGGGGGGCCTGTCTTGCCTGCCAGTTCACCCCGCGGTGCATTTGCCAGGGTCGCGTTGCTTTGGGTCGCGGCGACCCTTGGACATATTTTCAGCGAGTTGTAGATTCCCTTTTTGACGAAAGATTCAGGGCGCGAGCGCAGGACGTGGCTCAGCAATTCGGACGCGCCGCCGCGGCTGTCGCGCAACAGAGCAACATCACTTCACCAGAAGGCGTGTTTCCGTTAGCCAATGGCTCCTTCAAAACAATAGTGTGCATGTACCGCCTTCAATAGAAGGAGGCTGCTTCTTAGAAGGCGCAGGCCTGGTCCTCAGATGTAAGGCGTGCGCCTTCCCAGCGGCAACCCCTAAGAAGCTCCCCCCTTCCCCCTGCCCCTTTCTGCGCGCCGCCAAGAAGAGCGAGAGCCCTCCAAGCGGAGTGGGATTGATCGACCCGATCAAAAGACAAACGGCAGCACCCCTCTTGCGGCGTACACCACACAAAAACCCGCGCCTGATTTCATGGTCTACGCTAGGCCTTGTAGGGGCCGTAAGCGGGGTGGTGTCGTTCGTTTCCTGGTCCAATGGAGAGATAAATAGAGAGAGAGAGAGAGAGAGAGAGAGAGAGAGAGAGAGAGAGAGAGAGATGGAGAGAGAGAGAGAGACAGAGAAAGAGGGAGAGAGAACGAGAGAGAAAGAGAAATGAGAGAGAGAGAGAAAGGATGGTCGTCGTTGCCCCATTCATTGTTTTGCCGATCGGTGCGGGCGCTCGCACCCCCCCACCCCCCTTCCCCATGGAGTGGGTCTTGGCTGTTTTTGGCGTTTGGTTCGGGGCAGGTGGAGTCCCCCCCCCGTCTGCGCGATCGAAAAAATCCGCGACAGCTCGAGGCTGAATTCATCGGCGACCGACGGGGAATCGAAAACAAAAACACGGCATCAACATGAATTGCTGGCGTTCCGCGCAGATTTGTTGGATCCGCGCTGGGCCCCCCTGGCGGCGCCTCTGGCGCCGCCCCTATCGCGCTTTGCGCGCCAACGAGGGGCTCCGGCGCAGATCCAAGAAATCCGTGCGACTAGTGCGACTTCCCCAACAATTATGTTCATGCCGTTTTCTTTTTCTTCTGGGGAAGTGAGAAGGAGAAGGTCTTCTCAGGAGGGGAGGGAGCAGGACTTTTCAGATGCCTTCGCGCCTCCTGAGAATCTTTCTGTGTCTCTGGGGGTGGGGGGCTTGGGACATTTTTCAGAAGGCCAGGGGACTTCCCAGCCGTTTTGGAAGGCCCGCCCCTTGTCGTTTCCGCCCCGCTTGCGCCGCCGAGGAAAGATCCACGCGGCGCCCCCACAGCACAGGCTGTGTGGTCTTTCTTGGGGTCCTCAGAGAGCCCCCGAAGTCCTTGCGGTTTGGAGGATTTCGCCCGGATTGGGTCGACAATTGGGCGAACGTTGGACGACGTCCGGGCGAAATCATGTTTTTGCTAGGGCTGCGGAGGTCGACGGAGGCTGCTACGGAAGGCTAACCCAACAGAGGCTAAGGGCCCTATTCTATTAGTTGTTTGTTTGTACAGTTCACCTGCGTAGTGAGGATGGGCAACCTTCCCAAGGGTACCCTTGCATCCTTGCCCCCTGCGGCCCATCCTCAGCGACTCTCGCTGGCCAACCTCGTTCGAAAAAACGCTAACGTGGTCCTCCGAGGCCCTTGCATCCTTACCGCGCATCCTTATTGTACGGGTTGACTGTAAATCATTTGGGGGAATTTGTTGGGATTTTTTTTCGTTTTTTCTCTTCCAAAATCGCATGCCCGACCTGACCCCAGCGGGGGCCAGGCCTGGGCAGGGGTGGCGGGGCGCCTTGCCTCCCAGGGGCGCGGTGGGGCAGTCTTCGCAGGCCGTGGCCAAAAGGCCTGGTCGCAGCGATCCGGGCCTCCCACGTGGGTCCCAGGGGGGCCCCCTTCGTACCCACGAGCATCCACGTTTCGCAGGGGATCTAGCTTTGACCCCCCTCCTCAGGCCGCGGAGGAGGAGGAGGAGGAGGAGGAGGAGGCGGAGGATCGCGCCGCATCGCCGATGCATCGCCGATGCGGCTCTCAGAGGCTATTTGTTCCCCACTACTACTTGAAACGAGCTGTGAGCACTAAGATAAGATCATGATGTCCGCGTGGGCCCCCCCGTCGGACGAGCGGAGATGTGAGCGCAGTGGCGCGCGCGGTCGCGCGCGACCCGCCGCTGGCAATAACGTCGAGTTCAATGTGGAGCCCGAGTTTCTCCACGCTGACGGCGCCGATGCATCGGCGAATGGGCGCGACCTTCCGACCCCATCACCTCGGACCCCATCCAGGAGGCCTCCAATCGTGGCATCAGAGGGCGTCTTCCCATCGTGGAAGCAGGGCTCTGGCAGCACCCTCCGATGACATCTTGGCGCGGCAGTGTGCCGCTGAAGGTACATAGTCGGACGGAGCTCGGTTGAGGATGAATCCGTTCCAGAGCGTCCCGGATCCTTTCCAGAGCGTCCCAGAACGCTCAGAGCGTTCCGGAACGCTCTGAGAAGGCCGCGACGCCCGATACATCCGTCAGAGCCGCCAGATCTCAGAGATTCTCTATTTATCCTCGTCCTGGCCTTGTCTTATCACCTCCACCCTCTCCCGCCCCCTCCGCTTCCCTCTTGTCACTCTGCTGGGGACC